>CM066986.1:10605736-11205736 GCA_033977485.1 Hydrangea macrophylla | reverse complement strand
GAGAGAGTTAAATTCCAGCTTCGAAGTAAAAAAAAAAAAAAAAAAAAAAGGGGGACGATCTAATTGTGAATTACATATACATGGTAAGAGACATAGATATATGGGAGTGGAATTAGGATAGGGATAAAAGAGAGAGAAATGTGTGGCTTAGATAGTTTACATTTTTAGTCACAAACGCTAATTTTGATATGTTATCCATATACATAAAAATCAAAATAAGTTTTTTTTTAGAACGTGACACATGGCAATAAAAATTAATATAAAATGTCATTAATCTATATGTGTATATATATATATATGTGTGTGTGTGCGTGCATTTTTCATTTAAATTTTATTAGCATTAATCTTAAATAGTCATTATCACTAATTGTAATTTATTAAGAGAGAGATAGAGACTTCACATAAGCTGCCACATAGGCGCTTAGGTGGTGAAATAGAATCCATCTGTTTATATATATATGTACATATTAGATATATATGGTCACACTCTTAAGTGAACTGGGTCGAGTGAATTACCTAATGAACTGGCTTTTAAGCCTAACAGAACCCGCGGTCAGCGGGGCAGCCCGCGAGTTCTTTTAGGCTTAATAGTCAGTTCACTGGGTAAGTTCACTCGACTCAATTCACTTAAGAGCCTCTCCTTAGAGATATATATATATATATATTAGGCTTGTGAAAAATAATGAGATTAATTAATTGTTCATACTGAATGAAAAGTTTTTGTTTTCATGTTGACCTTATTTAAATTGGGTTTCTTCTTTAATTTCCTTGACAGAGTTTTAACACATTAGATATGTTTTACTTGTGTTTGTTATTTTTTTATTTTTTTATTTTTGGTCAAAAGTATTTTGCTTGCCTTCAATAGATGCTAATGACTAACGCATAATGATAGGTGCCGAATCACTCCCATAACCATTGATTTAACCAAATTGTGTGTATGAGTGTGAAAGAGAAAGAGAGAGGCTGCCACACAGCCACTGATGTGGTAAAATGAATTATGATTGTTTTCATACTTGTGCAATGCAGGGATCTAACATTTTTATTAGAATTTGTCGAATCTTTATGCTAGTTTTGCAAGTAAAAATAATTGTGAATTACTTATATAAAATGCCAATGAATTCTTTGTAAAAGGTCAGGAAAAAAAAGAAGAGGAATATTGAACCTCAAAATTGGAGCAATACAAAACATGAAACATACTTTTCAAATCCCAAAAATGCACAAAAAATAAAAGAAATTGGCATTGGCCAAAAAATGTGGTACAGTAGAGGTAAGAATGCATGGGCAAGTGCCAGAGAAAAATGGGACTAACAATGATCTAACTTTCTTTACATTTCTGCTGCATTATCTCTTACTTTATATCGGAATTTAGAAGGGAAAAAAATCATGTATCATATGTTACGTAAAATTGAGCCAACTTCCTCTCATCTACGTGTTACATGTATATCTCCCCCAAGTACAACGTTATGATTTTCTACTGCTTTTATAGATTTTTGCAATTTAGAAATTCAAAATAATAAATAATAAATTGGAAATTAGGTAAAAAAGAAAAAAAAAAAAAAGAAGAAAGAAAATGTAATGATTCCCCAATTTTGATCACAATTTTAGTTTCTAAAACATGTGGCAATAGAATCACTTAATTCAAATTGTTTTAATTGTCCCAATGGGCAATGGCCCATTTATTGAATCAAATTTGAAATAAAAATCTATAAAAGAGAACGTGATGTCCACTCATAGTGATAACATTGCTATCTAATATATATATATATATGAAAGCGGAAGACTTGAGTTTTGCCACGTGGCAATCTCTCTCTCTCTCTCTCACTCTCAATCAGCTCCCTCTCTCACGCAACCCTTCTCTCCCCCTCTCCCCCTCTCTTTCTCCTCCAAACTCCTATACCCTGATATGTTATTCTTTTGTTATATACAGGAACCCAATCATAGGTAAATCATTAATTTTTTCAAATGAAAAACAAATCAGAAATTACAAGATCATATAATCAGATTATCATGTAATCAAACATCTGAATAATTATCAGTATAGAAGAGGAAGAAAATCACGCCATATAATCCTCCTTTCACTTACGTTACACAATCAGCCCCTATAGTAGTGATTTACTGAGAGATCAAAATAAAGAAATTAAAAAACAGTCTCTTTTCTCATCTCTCTCTCTCTCTTTCTGTCTCTCTGTCTCTCTCTCTCTCTCTCTCTCTCTCTCTCTCTCTCTCTCTCTCTCTCTGTGTGTGTGTGTGTACCCTCACGGCTCCAGCTTCATCTGCACCCTTCACTGCATTGTCCGCCCGTTGTTGTAGGAATCACGGTAAACTCTATCTAACGGCCTTCCATATGTATGTGTATATGTGATTTTGTGTATGTGTATATGTGTGTATGTGTTTATGTGTATATGTGATTTTGTGTATGTATATATGCTTCACATGCAAATAGATGGGGGACCAACCCAGGAATCCAAACCAACCAAAACAAAAACAAAAGACAGCAGCCCTTTTAGCCCTGAAAAAGAACCCAACAAGAAGGAAACCCAACAAAACCTTAACAAGCTGCGGCCAAAACAAACTGCGCCAAGCAGCTCCAAAAGAAAGAGACCGCAAAACCCACCTCAAAGCCCCAAAAAGAAAAAAAGAAAAAAAAAGAAAAAAAAAAAGAAACGAAAAGTGGAAAAGCTAGGTTTCTTCCCCTTCACCTCGCCGTGGCGCCCTATGCGGCTCTCTCTCTGCCTCACCGTCCCCCTGTTTGCCTTCCCCCCATCCCCCCCCCCCCCCTCTCTCTCTCTCTCTCTCTCTCTCTCTCTCTCTCTCTCTCTCTCTCTCTCTCTCTTCTTATTAGAGTTAATTGCTCGCCGTTAGGTGACTTTTACTTTGAGTTTGGGAGGAGAAAACTAAACAATTAATTTTTGGGAGTTGGTGTGTACAAGTTTGAAATTGATCATTAGACTTCACAGTCTTCACATGATTCTTCTGCACAAAGTGTCCTTTGACACCTAACAGTATAAGAGACAAAATAAAGGAGGAAATTTTATGATACTCCACATTCTAATGGATTTTTATGTATCATACTATTTTCGTTCCATTTTTTGTGTCTATATTTGGGAACTCAACTTATTAAGGGGCAAAAAAAAATTTACACCTACTTTTCACAATTACCCTAATCATTACAACGTAGGTTTCAAGGAGGGATAGTTTTGGAAAATTAGTAAAAATTGTACACTAATTTAAGAAAGTAGAGACTAATTTTTGGACATCTCAAAATGGAATATAGGACTCAAAAAATGGGACGAAGGAGTACATTTTAGTGGTCTTCATCCCAAAATAGTATACTTTGGTTCCAACAAATTGTAACTTGAAAACCATTTTAGTTCTAAAATTAACATTTGGGATCAAAGTTATAATATTTGGCTTATTTAATTACTATAAGTAATTATAAATGAATATATTATTAGCTAATTATATAAATTTGACAATGAGATATGGTGTCAAATTGGGTCTATTTACGAATAACTTTATCTTTTTTAATATATATATATACTTTTTTTTTTTTTTTTTTTTTTTTTTTTTACAGTTTTTGGTCTATTTATCAACAAGGTATAGTGTTAAATTGAGTTTGAAATACTTAATTGGGGTATGTTACCCTACATTTAGTCTTAAATATCACATGTACTAACTTTCTTTTCTTTTTCTTTTTTTTTTCATTATTTATTTTCTATTTTTTTAATTTGAGGGGTGGGGCTAAACTACAATTTGTAAATGTTTATATTTGACCTCAAAGTTTAGCCTAAGTGGGACCATGTATTGTATTTTATGACTTTTGATTTTTAATTGAATGAGATAGCAAGAACAAACCACTTTACACTGGAACATAAAAAGGTTCTAACGATCCACAATATACTTTCTATTATTGCATTTTGCTATGGACATACTTTGTTGTGGTTTGGAAAATTTACAATTTACAATACAAATAATACAAAATTTGACAAACTATATGATAGTAAAATATATATTTAAGAACTTTGAGAAAAAATGTACAAAAGAGATAAACTTTGTTTGTTTACAGTATTCATCTCAATTGCTTATCATTTACACATGTCAACATATTTGATATTTTTCAACAAATCATTTCTATTTCTTTTTCAGTTCATCATAATATTTGTTTCATAATCACCCTGCACGTTGCACTGGCACATAACTAGGAAAATTTTTTATTTTTTAAAAAAATTTAAAATAAAAAAGAAGAAGAAGAAGATAATTATAAACCATAGCATTACTTTTTAGGCTATAAAAGCACCACAAAAAAAGAGTTCACCCTGGTACGGGTTTCCATGCATTTTCAAGTAGCTTTAATTTTTTTGAGGTTCAAAGCTATATTTTAACCACTTCGTATTTCCAGGGCTTCACTTCCCCTCACTTTTGGAAGTCTCCATCTCCACCTTGCATCACCAAGTAAATGGTTTTAAAATTTTATATACATGAATTATGCAAAGTTAACACTATCATAATGTATTCCTTATTTTGTGAGCCAAATTATGATGAATCTCTTTTTTTTTTTTTTTTGTCAATATTGGGGGCAAGCAATCTGTTAATTGTTTTTTTGAAACTTACATATTTTATCTTATGCATGGATATTCTTGATTTCTATCACTTACTAGCTAGATTTTTCCATAAAACGGGAATAGTAATGTTTTGATGTGTCTTATTTCACATATTTGATAAATTTGAGTTTATGTTTTAAGAGTAAGAAAAAGAAAACAAGTTGTTTTTAATTGAAAGAGACAGAAATAACACATTATTGTAAAAGAATATACTTTAAGCATTATGAAAGGAGTCAATGAAAAAAAATCAGGCCAGGCTACTTTTGATTTGTATCCGTTTTTTAATTAAAATATTATTTTCCAATTAATGATTATGTTTTGCAAGAATCTTACTAGATTGAGAAGATGTTCTAAACGAACTGAGTATATTCAAGATACATACAATAATATTATAATATATCTAATATATCTAATATATATATATGAATTCGGAAGACCTGAGTTTTGCCACTTGGCAATCTCTCTCTCTCTCTCTCTCAATCAGCTCCCTCTCTCACGCAACCCTTCTCTCCCACTCCCCCCCCCCCCCCCCCCCTCCCCTCTCTCTCCTCCAAACTCCTATACCCTGATATGTTATTCTTTCGTTATATACAGGAACCCAATCATAGGTAAATCATTAATTTTTTCAAATGAAAACAAATAAGAAATTACAAGATCATATAATCAGATTATCATGTAATCAAACATCTGAATAATTATCAGTATATATCTAGACAACATATAGATATTTGTTTTACAAAAAAAAAAATTGAGGAGAAGAGGAAGAAAATCACGCCGTATAATCATCCTTTCACTTCCGTTACACAATCAGCCCCTGTAGTAGTGATTTACTCAGAGATCAAAATAAAGAAATTAAAAAACAATCTCTTTCTCTCATCTCTCTCTCTCTCTCTCTCTCTCTCTCTCTCTCTCTCTCTCTCTCTCTCTCTCTCTCTCTCTCACTGTGTATGTGTACCCTCACGGCTCTAGCTTCATCTGCACCCTTCACTGCATTGTCAGCCCGTTGCTGTAGGAATCATGGTAAACTCTATCTAAGGACCTTTCATGTGTATGTGTATATGTGATTTTGTGTATTTGTATATGTGTGTATGTGTTTATGCGTATATGTGATTTTGTGTATGTATATATTCTCACATGCAAATAGATGGGTGTAACACCCGCTCCCGCGGATTATTTTAATAATATTTAGCATGCATTATTAATCATTTAATGATGATTTGAGTATATGTGAGATGTGGGCCTTGACCCACTAAATTGTTTGAGGGTGTCCAGTTGGGAACCCAGTTTTTGGCTAATGTGATAATCCAAAGTTGGGACATGTGTTGATGGGTCCCAATTGATATGGGACAATAATATGTGGAATACTCTATGTGCCTAAATGTTTATTAAGGCTTAAATGATTTATTATTTTCTTGTTAATAATATCATGTTATTAGGTAGTGACCACTTCTGGGGTCAATTAGGGGTACCTTTGTGAGCACGAATTGAACACGTTTCATAATTAGTAGGCTAATTAGCAACTTTATTTAATTATATGGGACCACTTATGGGACACATACGTGACATAGACAAACACTCATTTAAGTTTGAGATAGTTTTAATATGATTTCATAACTACTAGGGATATAATTGTAATAAACCAAAACCTATGAGGATTTCATAATAAAATTCAAAATCTTATAAGATATGTATCATTTAGAAGCTTATATAAGAAGACTTGGTCTTCTTTTTGGTTTTACCAAACCAGTCGGCCATAGGAGGTGCGAGCACGAGGTACCGTCAACGTTCGCGACGACGGTTCACCGACCAAATGACGTCCGTTCTCAAATCTAACTATTTATTCGGACTCCTGGAGGTGAGACTAGCGTTTTGGTACCAATTTTATTAAGTTCTGTGACAGTTTTTTCTGCGACCCTTTTTGGGGTTTAAACTCATAACTTGAAATTTATGTATAGGGTTTGTACCTGGATTATATTAGGACTCAAATCTCACAATTAGGAGCGAAACCCAAGAGGTGAGTGATATTAATTATGATTTATGGATGATTTCATGTTTGAGTTCATTTGTGATGTAAAAGCATGTTAAATTAGCTTAATAAAGCTTATTAGTTTATTAATGGGCAAAAATTCATGTGGTTAAATTAGGCCCAATTTGATTGTGAAAGCACGGTGTAATGAATTATGTGAGCATGTTGAGTTGCTTATTTGGGTCAATGGAATTACTAGTTCTATACCACCATGAGGTAATCGATGTGGTGACGACCACGGCCGCCAGAGGCCTATGGGACCGCACGTGAGGCGTGGGTCATAACTAGGTCACGTGGGCTTAGGGAGTGGAGCCGCGGACTAGTTGGTAGTGGTGGAAGTGAACTAGTAATTGCCGGAGACTATAGTTGGTTGTAATGAAATGAAATTGAGCATGTTTATTATCCATGCGCATAATTAGTGTTATTCACAAGCATATAGCTTATATATTGTAGTGGTTATTGAATAACCATCGTAGGTGTTCAAGGTGGAGCTCAAAAGGAAAGAAATGGAATTGGTGAGTATTCGTGGGCGTGGGATTATAATTGAATTCCTATTTATTAGATTTATGTTCAATAAATAAAATTAGTGAAATATTGTAATCAATTATTTATTTAGATTTGTGTAGAAAATGATTGCGGCTTAAATTCTTGTAATACAGGGGACGTGTTATATTGATTGGTTATGGGACGAGGTTGTATTTCTGTAACTTCTAATTAGGCAAGGGGGTATCTTTGTGGAGCCTTTGACCTACAAAAAAAAATGTTGCTTTTGAAAACAGATTTTAATAAGATGTGGTTGGGTGTATGTGTTCAAACCTTTGAAAAAAATAAAATAGTGTGTTGAGTTCTTTAATCAAAACTTTTATTAATTTGATTTCTGTAACTTTACTGACTTGGGACGAGCCTTGGTGGCGTGCCACGTATCCTAGATTTACATGTGTGGATCCGGGACGTGACATTTAGTGGTATCAGAGCAATAGGCTAGAAACTTGGGTACGAGAGACGACGACTTGAGAGTGATGTGCACATTATGTTATGGAGTTGCACAAAAAATATATATATATATATGCATGAGATAAAATTTACATGGCATATAATTGTATGTTAAATAATTATATGATGTGTATTGCATGATATTGATACGAGCATCATGTTGCATGTTACCATCTACATTATAAAATGTAAAGGAGTGATGTGACATTGGTTTGAGCTATGATGAGATGTTGGATTCGATGATGAGAATGGGTTCTGTGAGGCTTGTTGACTATGTATGAGGCAGATTGGAATGGTAAAAATAATAAATAAAAATATAAAAAAAACAAAAACATGGGATTTATAAGAGTGTCCTAAGCTAATCCTATTGACAAGAATTAAGATGTGAAAACTGTGTACTCTAAGTTAATGATGTTCTATGTGAGTATGGCTCCAGGATAAAGTTTGGGTAATAAAAAGGGGAAAAGCTCTCTATGGTTATTGGATGATAATATATGGTGGATATTTTAACTTGGGTTATGGGATACTATTGAAGCTTCTAGATTCTGATATTGACTTGAGATTTACGGCAGAGATAATTATTTATTATTTACTGTGATTGGTATAAGTGTTTCGTTCTGGGGATTGGATGGTATTATTAACGCTTAACGTGGTGAACGAGTTATAAAAAAAAATGGTAAAGCTATATAGCAAGCCTTTTTGGGTATGGATAATCTTCCATGTGTTGAGTATGTGATCGGGTATTCTTATATATGGATATTCGTTATTATACTTCCGACAATGGTTCGAGTTTCGGGATTTCTTTATTATGGAGGGTCTTCTTATTATTTGTTGATTGTTCGGCATAGAAAATTGTGGTATTGGGTATTGTGGTTTTCTCCTGATATGTATATTATTGGCATTATGGGTACGTATTTATGTTGTCACTGCTCCTCATGGTGATTTTTCTTATTATTTTCTTTAATTCACCAATGTGGGATATGATTATGGTGGTTTGGTTTTTCTATAAGGTTGGTCTGGTGAGTATGGTATTAGGGGCACCCGTTATGTGGTTTTGGCTTATTTATCTGGAGATTCGTATCCTTATGGTTGTTTGGGGGTATTCATTGCACTCAGGTTATTCTTGGGAATTGGGGTGTATGTGCGGTTTGCTGGGATAACTGGAAATGACGGGGTTATACAGTTGGTTTTATAATATGAATTTGTTGAGAAATCTCTCAACCATATCATAATCTTCTATTGGGTTTGAGGAATCTCTCAACCCTATTATGGTCTTGTATTGACTGTTTATATTACTGGGTTTGAGGAATCTCTCAACCCTATTACTATTGACTGGTTATTCTTATTGGTTTGAGGAATCTCTCAACCCTATTACGGTGTTGTATTGACTGGTTATTCTTATTGGGTTTGAAGAATCTCTCGGCCCTATTACGGTATATTGATGTTTGTCAGTGGTTTGGGTAAAGTTGGGATTAATTGGGAAAAATTGAATGGTTGTATATTTGATTTGTCAAAGTAGGCTGCAAGGGATGAATAGAAATTCTATTATAACTGATTATGATGAGAAAAGACTGGAGAATGCGTGAATGGGTAAAAAGAGATTAAATTAACCTTAGGAATTAGGGCAAGGATCCGCTTCTACAAGTGATGGGTTGCTTGGATAATTATAAGGGGGTTCATAATTTAAAAGGGATTTGGGATTTAGATAATGGGAATAAAGGACCGAAAGGATGAATTTTAGGAAAAGAGATAGAAAAGTTATGTTTGGAGCCAAGCATGGTTACAATAGATTATCTGGATGATGATTGAGATTTATTCCTAATGTTTGGAATAGTGGGTTAAGTGTAGAATTGTGGTGAAATGGAGGATTCACACAAGTAAAATGTTGCATTATAAGATTATGGAATTTTAAAGTTATTTTTGAAAAGAAAAAAAAAAGAGCATTTTCTTTTATAAACGTGAAAAGTTATTTTGGAGATGGAGGTGAGTATACCAGATTGGTTACCTTGGGTTTATCGATTCCAATTATGTTGAAGGATTTTTAAGAAATTTCGAAATTCATTTTCAAGTGATTTTAAAATTTTGAAAAATACTTTAAAATATTTTCCACTCAAGAGGGAAGTTGCAATAAATGTTTGAGAATGTATCAGATAGACTTGAGAGATGTATTGACAAGGATAGGATATGCTTAACGCTTCTGACGCATTGGTTTCTGCTTGGACGATTGAGGTTTGCAAGAGCAAATTATGGACAGAATTATTAAGTGGTTTGTTGTGAGGTTTTGAAATTTTGGGGGCTAAAATGATCGAAGTTTGGTCTAGGAAGCTCGGAACGCATGCCATTTTTGTCGTTGAATTTCTTATTCAAAATATTTTATTTCGGTGTACGATTTGAAAAAAAATAATAATAGTAAATACTTTCAAATGGCTATTCTACCCTCTGGGTTTGTTAAATGTAAAAGTTTTATAAGAATTTAAAGTAAAAAAAAAAAAAAAGAAGTTAAAACTTGCTGTGATTGGTTGAGGCATGACGATGTGGTAATGTTTGGTTGACTGAATGAACTAACAGTGTATACGGATGAGTTTCAGAATTCGAAGAGTTTCAGATGAATTGGGTAGATTTGAGAATTTCATAAATGAGAGGCATTTCATGGGATTTGACTTTCGAAAGTTTTGTATGGATTGTAATTTTGAGGTTAGTGGTATTATGATTAGTTGAATTTGTAAGAATTAGGTTGTGAAAGACATCTTGGATTTCCAAGAAAGAAATAAAAAGTCTTATCAGAAAGAGGGTTTAATTGTTGGAAATATCACAAGAATAGTAAAGAATGACGATTTGTGAAATGAAATTTATTTGTTTGGTACTCCGGGGGAGTACTTGGATAAGTACGGTATAACCTATGCCTGAAATGCAAAGTTGAGTTTTTGCATTTGATTAAAGGAAGACTGGGAAAGTTGAGTCTTTAGAATCTTAATGATGAGAAACTCTTGTTTTGTTTGGGGGGAAAAGAAATTAGCAGTGAGTTGTTGGAAACAAGTTTGAAATTTGAAAATCTTTTGTGAAGTTCTTAAATATACGACAGGGATTGTACGGTTACGAAACAACTATACTTATAGTGTTTGTTTTTGAGAGTTAGATCGAACTTAATACTTCTAAAGTGAAAGTTTGGGGGAAATGTTGAGCATTTAGATATGGTAAGTTGACAAATTGTAATGTTGACAGATTTGTCTTGGTATTGTCTGAAATTGATCTTGATTTATGATGTGAGAATTGAAAATACATAATGACATGAGAGATTCAAGGTTTGCAGAAATTAGGAAATGAATTATGTTTTAAGTGGCGTAAAGCGGATGATAATGGCAACTGTGGTTAGTGATACGTGTAATTGAAGTGATGGATTTTGAGAACCGTCTCGAGAAAATTTTTGGGGATTGTTGAAAAATGGGATTATGTTGTACATCAGAATATATGTGGATACACAAAGGGGTACGTGTAAATTATGGCATGGAGAATTACAAATTTGGGTCGTTAATTCCAGAATTGTTTATGTTGACAAGAAAGGGTTCGGTATAACCAAAAAGGGATTGGGAATAGTAAAGTGATAATTTGTTAGGGGTAATAATTGGTAAGAATTCCTGGAATGGTATATATAGTTGTCTTTGTTGCACTGCTTCTAAAGTCGTTGTGGGTAAGTGAAAATGAATGTTATGAGTTGAAGAACTATGGGTTTGGAATTGTGATTGAGCGGGTAAATTGAAACTTAGAGGACAAATATATGTGCTGTATTTCAAGTATGAGTGGAAATTTCATGTAATGATGATAAAATTATCGAGTAATGTCAATTGACGGTTAAAGTGTCTGAATCGTGCCTTACAAGGTATTTTGGGTTATACATCAATATGATCAAAACAAGAGTGAAAACGGGTATTGCTGAGACCGTGAATTTTCGGTAAAAATTGAGATGATGGGTTATGATCAGTGCATCTTATATATCTATGTACTGAACTACTGATTCTATGATATGATCTGTGAGAGCAGAATCGTGTATTAGCACATGAGGGGTTTTTGGGTATAAAAGATCTGATTGATGTATATTGAGCATCCAAAGGGAATTTCCAATCGGAAATATCTAGTATTGCGGGCTACGGTTATTTTATTGGTTGAGTTTAACGTTATGATTATTCGATCGAGTAGACAATATGTGATTTGTGATTTGTGATCTGTTTACCTGTGCAATGACGCAAGTTTGAGGACAAACTTCTTTTTAAGGAGGGGAGAGATGTAATACCCGCTCCCGCGGATTATTTTAATAATATTTAGCATGCATTATTAATCATTTAATGATGATTTGAGTATATGTGAGATGTGGGCCTTGACCCACTAAATTGTTTGAGGGTGTCCAGTTGGGAACCCAGTTTTTGGCTAATGTGATAATCCAAAGTTGGGACATGTGTTGATGGGTCCCAGTTGAGATGGGACAATAATATGTGGAATACTCTATGTGCCTAAATGTTTATTAAGGCTTAAATGATTTATTATTTTCTTGTTAATAATATCATGTTATTAGGTAGTGACCACTTCTGGGGTCAATTAGGGGTACCTTTGTGAGCACGAATTGAACACGTTTCATAATTAGTAGGCTAATTAGCAACTTTATTTAATTATATGGGACCACTTATGGGACACATACGTGACATAGACAAACACTCATTTAAGTTTGAGATAGTTTTAATATGATTTCATAACTACTAGGGATATAATTGTAATAAACCAAAACCTATGAGGATTTCATAATAAAATTCAAAATCTTATAAGATATGTATCATTTAGAAGCTTATATAAGAAGACTTGGTCTTCTTTTTGGTTTTACCAAACCAGTCGGCCATAGGAGGTGCGAGCACGAGGTACCGTCAACGTTCGCGACGACGGTTCACCGACCAAATGACGTCCGTTCTCAAATCTAACTATTTATTCGGACTCCTGGAGGTGAGACTAGCGTTTTGGTACCAATTTTATTAAGTTCTGTGACAGTTTTTTCTGCGACCCTTTTTGGGGTTTAAACTCATAACTTGAAATTTATGTATAGGGTTTGTACCTGGATTATATTAGGACTCAAATCTCACAATTAGGAGCGAAACCCAAGAGGTGAGTGACATTAATTATGATTTATGGATGATTTCATGTTTGAGTTCATTTGTGATGTAAAAGCATGTTAAATTAGCTTAATAAAGCTTATTAGTTTATTAATGGGCAAAAATTCATGTGGTTAAATTAGGCCCAATTTGATTGTGAAAGCACGGTGTAATGAATTATGTGAGCATGTTGAGTTGCTTATTTGGGTCAATGGAATTACTAGTTCTATACCACCATGAGGTAATCGATGTGGTGACGACCACGGGCGCCAGAGGCCTATGGGACCGCACGTGAGGCGTGGGTCATAACTAGGTCACGTGGGCTTAGGGAGTGGAGCCGCGGACTAGTTGGTAGTGGTGGAAGTGAACTAGTAATTGCCGGAGACTATAGTTGGTTGTAATGAAATGAAATTGAGCATGTTTATTATCCATGCGCATAATTAGTGTTATTCACAAGCATATAGCTTATATATTGTAGTGGTTATTGAATAACCATCGTAGGTGTTCAAGGTGGAGCTCAAAAGGAAAGAAATGGAATTGGTGAGTATTCGTGGGCGTGGGATTATAATTGAATTCCTATTTATTAGACTTATGTTCAATAAATAAAATTAGTGAAATATTGTAATCAATTATTTATTTAGATTTGTGTAGAAAATGATTGCGGCTTAAATTCTTGTAATACAGGGGACGTGTTATATTGATTGGTTATGGGACAAGGTTGTATTTATGTAACTTCTAATTAGGCAAGGGGGTATCTTTGTGGAGCCTTTGACCTACAAAAAAAAATGTTGCTTTTGAAAACAGATTTTAATAAGATGTGGTTGGGTGTATGTGTTCAAACCTTTGAAAAAAATAAAATAGTGTGTTGAGTTCTTTAATCAAAACTTTTATTAATTTGATTTCTGTAACTTTACTGACTTGGAACGAGCCTTGGTGGCGTGCCACGTATCCTAGATTTACATGTGTGGATCCGGGGCGTGACAATGGGGGACTGTTTGCACCCAAAAACCGTCAATGGTTTTTAAGCCCGAGTTGTGTGGAACTGAATAGAGGGGAGGCCGGTTAAAGGAATGGATGATTCATCGGACTTAAGCATAGACGTGAGACCGATGGGAGGAACAAGGCTGTTGGGTGTGATAAGGAGAGCCCGATGGGAGAATTGAACAGGTGTGAGGATTATCGGGCTTTGGAAAACATAACCCAATGCGTTGTCAGCCCGATGGTGGAATGAAGCAAGACGAAGCCCAATCGGACGCCGTGTAATGAAAGATGGGAGTTACAGTCCGATTGGCCATGGGCATTTGAAGAAAGGTAATCGGGCATGAGGGAAAGATGGAAATAGGTAAAGCCCTATTCATCCAGGAGAATAGGTGACGAGGCCGGCGGATTGAAGGGAGAAGGCGGTGCTATCCACAGCTGTCAAGATGACGTCATCTCAGGATTTGGAAACAAGAGTCTGTAGGGGAAAGGAATCTGATCGTGTCCAGCTGGATGTAGACGTTTGATCCCTAAATTAAAGGGATTGATTCAATCAGAATCCGGATAAGGTAGGAATTAGAGATAAGGAATGTCTTTTCAAATCAGCCAATCAATCAAGCAGCATGGGGTGCAAGCTAAGGAATTATTGTCCAAGTAGAAATCATTTAAGGCCGCTATAAATATGCAGGTAGGCCAACCAAGTAAAGGACTACGCGTCACTCTCGAAACAGCATACACACTGCATTCGAAGCATTCAAAGCACTCTCTTAAGTCTTTATGTTTTTCAGCCTTCATAGCAAATAGGTCTGTCCTTTTTGTTATTTTCTTTTTGTTCTTTTGAATAATCAGCCTGTTCTGGTTTGTTCTTTAGATCTGTTTTATTTTTTCCAAACACTTAATAAAATCTTCATTTTATTAAACCGTTTGTGATTTGTTTACCTGTTAAACTAGGCACTATTTAGCTTGTGCGCTTCAGTACTGCTAGAGAACTTATGGTGAGGGTACTTTCCTACTCACTATACACAATTATCCTGTTTAGAAGTCAGATTCATCAAAGCCTTGTGTATCACTCACACAAGTGGACAGGAAATTAGTTTTGCACGCACACACACACATACACACACATACACACACACACCGAACCACTGCTGGTTCTGGCACGCCCGCGCAAATTACAGCAAACATTTTTGGCACGCCCGGTGGGACCCATAGTGTCAAGCCATGCCTCCGAAGAAAGATAAGCAGACGACGAAGAACGGCCAAGACGATCCTTCCATGGACCCACCTGTGGAGGAAAGCACCGGCCATTCTCCACAAGATGGCAGTATCACTCTTGAGGCAATTTCAGAAGCCATAAGAGCTAACGTTGAGCCCATGTGGCAGGAGTACAACGCGCTCATAGGATCAATGGGCAATCTCAAATCGGTCATGATCCAAATGGCCGATGTTCATAAAAGTCAAGCTGAGCTGGTCCTAAAAACAAGGACCACCCACATCAAGTTGGACCGCCTGACTGAAACGATCGGAAGGCTAATAGAAACCTATAAGGCCTGAAGCAGCAAAGAACAAGTCAACGGATCGGGCTCGGGCACATTGCATGAGTCCGATAAGCCGAAAGACCTGCCCTACATCTGTCCGAACCTTAGGGATGGTACTGGCTCAGGCAAGCAATCTGAGTCACAGACCGGTACGGCTAGCGGTGTGGTAGTCACCGATCCCAATGGATCGGCGACACCAGGTTTCGGTAGATCTACAGGCCATACTGAAAGTTCAGTCGGCCATACACAACCCCTAGGTAACGCGAATGGGGGGCAAAGGAACAATGGTGGATTTTGGCCTCATCAGGCCAATAACAACCAACAGCACGGACTGCCACCGTTGGTACCCCCGTTGAGGAATGTTTAGCACGTAGCACCACAACCCATCAATAGGGAGGAGTTGGTGGCGGCCATACACGAAGAGTATGGCCCGTTCATGAAAAGACTAGAGAGGCCGACGTACAGACGGCCGTATCCCCCTGAAATTGACCAAGTCATATTTCCTCAGGGGTACAAAGTACCAAATTTCACTCTGTTCTCTGGAGAGAGTGAACAGTCCTCAATTGAGCATATTGGCCGTTTTATTATTCAATGAGGCCATGTGGGTCACAGTGACCCGTTAAAGTTAAGACTATTCCCAAACTCGCTAATGGGCATGGCGTTTTTGTGGTATGTTAATCTCCCAGCCAATTCAGTGTTAACTTGGCAAGGGATGGAAGAGCTATTTCACGGCCAGTTCTATAGTACTGAGCCCGAAACATCACTAGCAGATTTGTCCAGGATGATGCAATTAGTAGGAGAGACCGTAGAAACCTTCATAGCCCGTTTCCGTAAGGCAAAGTATCGGTGCAAGACAGTTTTACCCGCCTTTCTTTTTTCTCTTTTTCCACTCTCTCGGCTAACTCTCTCTCTCTCTCTCTTTTGTTTTTCCAAAACACTAATGGGTCACTATTTATAGGGGGATGAGTGAGGTTATATATATATATATATATTATATGTTATATCCACACACATGCATGACACAACTCTCCACACACAAACACACAACACACAAGACACCACACAACATCACTGCCACACGCCACACACATCACACATGCACTCATCTCACACAACACACCTCACCACCCTACATGCATGCATACACTCATCACACTACACCCTACACAACACATCACCCTACCTAACTACACACACTCATCACTCTCTCTCTCTCTCTATATATATATGTCGGCATACACACAACATAAATTTCTAGGGGTTGTTTGGGGGTTGGCTTAGGGTACAAGCAGGGTTGGGTAACACAGGTATAATTATGGGTTCAGAAATAATATTAATTATAGTGAAAATCTTGCAAATATAGTTTGGGGACTGGAAATTATGTAAATGAAATAAAATAAAAATTACAGGTATTGCAGCACTCATGTGTCATATGCACATTTTGCACCAAATTGTGTTAAATGAACGATTTTACCAACATTTTGACAATCACAAGTTCAATATTTCTTATTAGGTAGCATGATTGTTATAGAACGGTAAACATGAGAAGATGTAGTTAGGCACTTTCTTATGTTATGTTGTAAGTTGTAATATTTTAGGTTATATATCGTTTGAATCATAGCTTGATTTCATTGCCTTTGCACACGTACTTATGCACTGCATTTAGTCAAATGAATACATGTTTGATGTGAACTATAATATGATTCGGATCTCTAGATAACACATGGTGGAGACTAGACTTAGCGAGCTTTTGAGCCTATCTTTTCTTTTTAGAGGATTATAAATACATTTTGTGTTTGTCGAATTTCATTGAAATATCGCACTAACTTGTTGTTTAGTCTCATTATTCTTGTTTTGGCTAATAGTCAAGTTAAAATATTTACCGTGCTAAATTATCTTTTGTTGTAAACGTTGAAGAACTGTATCACCCGAGAACATGATTTTAGGCCTTTTTTTGTTTTCCACCCTTTTGACCTTTGACCTATGACCTATCCAGATAAATGATAAAATTTCCTTAGTTTGCACCGCCCCTTTGAGCCTTTAAAGTGCCTCTCTTTCTTTAATCACCATGATCCTTTTTTTTTTGCTCCAACTTGGAGTTTACGACTGAAAGATTAATCAACTTCTAGTGGTGATAAGGCGATGTGTTGATTGAGAAGAAGAAGAAAACAAGATGATGTTTGGGGTAGTTGCCTTGGTATGAATATTCATTTCAAAGTCAATGAAAATGAAAAGGAAAAGAAAAAGGTTGGAAGAAGAAAAGAAGAAGAGAAAAGGAATTAAAAATATATATGTATGATGAGAAGAGAATGAAATGATCGATGAAAGTTGGTAGAAGAATGAATGAAATAAATTGAATATACCTTACAATGCCATTCTAAAGATTACTTGATGATTCCGTTCTATTCTTTTTCATTGTCTCAGTGACGTTCAACCTTAGAAAATTCCTATTTGATCCTAGAAAACATGGTTTGTATATGTAAATGATGGGAGGGCGATTAAAATATGGTAACGATTGATTTTTCTTGACTTTTGACATCCTTTCATGTGTAGTAACCCGTGTTTTCATGTTTAAATTGACGATTTAGACTTCGTGTGCGATTTTAGCGAAAATTGGTCACAGTGGTATTTTGGTCATTTTTTCAAACTTATAAGTCATGAACTAAAAATATATTTTTTTTGAGAAAAGTTGCGTGAGATTAAATGATTTGGTATTCGTGTTGGAAGTTAAGATTTTTCGAGTCATATTTAAAATTAAATCTAATATTTTCTCTTTTAATTTTAACAGTAGCAGAATTTTGTTTTCAGATTTTTGTTAGGAAAACGAAGGAAATTTAAGGTTCTGCCCGCGCTGTCCCAAGCAAAACTCGATTCTGCACACTTTTCGTCTAATGCAATTTTCTCAGATTCTGCACCGTTTGGGCAGAAAACGAGGATTACAGTAGCAGTTTTTATGAGAAAGTATATTAGAAATTAAATCTAATATTTCTCTTTTAATAATTAGATTGTTAGGCCATTATGTTTGGTTATTTATACACTAATATTAGTGGAGTTATAGGTGCATTAGTGTATGTTTACATCATCTTGCATATTCCTTATAAACTACCAATTAATTAGAAGTTAGTGGATTGTTAGGCCAATGTCTCTAAGTGGAGTTATAGGTGCATTAGTGTATGTTTACATCATCTTGCATATTCCTTATGAACTACCCATTAATTAGAAGTTAGTGGATTGTTAGGCCAATGTCTCTAAGTGGAGTTATAGGTGCATTAGTGTATGTTTACATCATCTTGCATATTCCTTATAAACTACCAATTAATTAGAAGTTAGTGGTTAATAAGTGGATTGTTAGGCCATTGTCTCCAAGTGGAAGCTTGGCTATTTATACACTCACATACTCTCTCAAACACACACATTCTACACTTCTAGCATAGAGAGCTTGAGAGAGTCACATAGAGAGAGATTTATATATATACACAATTATAGATATACATACACCTCGAGTTAGAAGAAGAAGAAGAAGAAGAGAAGTGTTTGGGAGTTGCTCAACATCATTTATAGGTACCGGGTTGTGTACAATATGCTTTCTAAATTCTCCGGAGTATTTCTTTGTTATCTCTACTTGTACTCTTTTTGCAGTTATGTTGTGTTTTCATTTGAAATCAATGAGTATGTGTTTATTGCTAAGTGCTATGGGACTAAAGGGTCATGAGCAAGGAGCACCTACCAACAGTCCAACAGGCCTCAGGGACCGACGTACTGGAGACGGGTGAGGTGAGGTGAGGTGTCTCTTGCTATGTGATCAAGAGGAACCTGGTATGATGCTATTGGTATGAGCGTTTGGGTAGTATGAGCAGTTGGGTTGTGAGACTGGTCAATTGATTTGATGTCATTCTATGTATTTGATTGTCATTATCCTTTTGAGCCTTTATTATTCATGTCATATTGTATACTTCCCGGTATGGTTTTTAGATGCAGGCAGTGCCGGAAACCGAAGCCTAGAAGGGAGATAAGGTTAAGGATGATATAGGAGATCCGTGGAGAATATGGACCTGCTGGGAGTTTTAAAGAAATTTTGTATTTTTATTTTAAAGAATCAAGTGTGATTTATTTAATTTTTCAATGGAAATACGCTTATTTTTGCGGGGCGTCACATCATGAGACTACTTTTATTGCGTGTCATGCGTCTTTTGTGTCATATGTGAGCATTGCTTGTTTTGAAAACATATTTCGGTGGCTCGCATATACCCAAGAAATTACACCTGTTTCTTAGTGTTTCATTTTAGAGTGTAACTAACAATGTGAGATTTGAAGTCGAAGCATAGTTAGAAAGTTATCCGGATTATATTCCAAGTTTATAATAGGCGTGTATTCACTTGACTATCACCTCACACAAGTGCAAGTCTTTAAAATGCTCTATCCATTCATTTGATGCATATATTTAAAACAGTTTCATGACGTAGGTGGGTGTTATATTATGCTATTTTTTGTGTTCACTATTCTATTTCAAATCATTGTTTTATGTTAAGGAATAATGAATGATTGTTTTTCTTTTTAATAAATTTTTTTGAATGTATATAATGAAATAAAGATGGTTGTAGGTGTCTTATTTGACGAGAACCCTCACAAGAATTCACTCATCCTACTAGGGATACCTAGGGGTTTAAAAGGCTTATTGCATGTACTAAATGCAATCGCATTGCTTGTGACAGTGAGTTAGGATATTTTAGTTGTACTTCAGTTTTTTTTATGCTTTTCTTTGCTCCAGGATTAGCAAAGTGTAGGTTTGGGGGTGTGATCGGGAACGAATAGTTCCCGTTTATAATCCTGAAGATACGCATTGTTGGCCCACTTCATTTAGTTATTAAGTATTTTTAAAAAGCATTCTATGTTTTGTAGGTTTTGGAGCTTTTAACTTGAAAATGCACTAAAATTCAATGATTTATGGCTTTGGAAGATATTTTGTACTCAAAAGGTGATTCCAGTGAAAGTTAGAGACAGTGGCAGCATCGGTAAATTTCATTTTTGATAATGAAGACTTTGGATTTCAAAAATGTCTTCTGAAATAGAAAATGTAGATCTTCGTGTTGCGGACGCATGGCCGCAAACGGTGAGTCAATACGAGGTCCGTGTCAAAAGTTATTGCAATTCTACGATCGTCGCGTAAAGTTTAGAAAATCGGAGAAAAGTTGAAAAATGGGCATTTTACTAGAGCGGCCCGCTCGCACAATTTTGTAGCATCACGTGCGAGCAGCTTGTACACGTGACCCCTTGAAAACGAAAAATGTGTATTTTGAAGTACTGAAGAGCCCTGTTCGATCTGAATTGGTTGAATACGTCCAGAAACATAAATACAGCAGTTTTAGTGCAATTAGGTTTAGAAAGCCTCCAAAACTTGTTCCAAATCTATATAAAAATCCTCTTTTTAAGTAAAATTGGAGAAGCAACATTTTACACATTCTTACACAACTGAAACTACAGCCATTGAAGAGAGGAAAACGAGGAGAAGAGGAAGATGACCAAGGATTCCCATGGCCTCCTCCATCAACCTCTTGCCAATCTTCGAATCCATGGCCAACTAGACCGAGATCTAGGGTTTCAACGAAACCCTAGCCAAGTAATAGGGTGTTATTTATGTTTTTCTTTTATATTTATTATGTATGGATGATGATTACATGTTTCGAGGATTTTGAATATTCAAATCGTACTTTATAGTTTAAAGCATTGCTTTCAAAGCTTATTCTTGTCTTAGATCTATTTTGAATGTGATGTGCTCAATAATCTATATTTGATATGCTTGTATAGATTATTTACATGTAATAGTGCTTATTTGAATTGTGATATCAAGTAATCGAATAGTTCATGATTAGGGAAGACAAAGTGTGTCGCAATCCTAGTTTAGTGTGAGACAGTCCGTGCCAACCGAAGATAAATTATGTTGATGCTTGAATCGTAGTTATCTTTTTGATGGAGGAATCAGGCTTGTAGCTACGATTCCCCATTATCATTCAACATAATAAGCTAATTGAATGCATAGATACCCTTATTATGAAGCTAGTAGTAGATTTGCAATCCTAGGTTCAATACACATATTTATCAAAACAAATTTTAATCGCTTTCATAGTTAGATTTATTTCTTAAGTTCTTAGTTTAATTAAAATCAAAAATGAAATTATGTTTTCTTAATTAACTAGGTTTTAGATTTTAAAATTAAAGGGCTTTAGTATCTCTGTGGATTCGACCTCTACTTTCACACTACAAATCTTTTAAAGTAGAGAATACTTTTATATCTTGATTTTGACGAGATCAATCCTCAAATAGTATTGAAGCATGCTAGTTTGATAAATGCTAAAAGCCATGCAAAAAGTACCTCAAATGGTGCATTGAAATTCATTTCCATTGACGATGAAGGAGTAAATATTCAAGAAATCAAAAAGGGTACAAGATCTTAGAACTAAGAAAAGAAATCTAAAATATTGGATGCTTTTGGAATGCTTTGGTATATGTTTGGCAAAAATTATGAATTTTGTGTGGGCGTGCCAGGACCTTGTATGGTAGGCCCAAACATTTAGCCAAACTATATCACTATGTTTGGTGTGAGTATGACCAGGCGATTGTTGGGAAGTAGGGATGCCCCATTCCCTTAAGGTTGCACTTGCCTCAATGAAGAGGACTTCTAAATTGAACCAAGTGATTGAGAAAAGAAAATAAATGGAAAGCTTTGATGACTAGAATAGAATTAATTACCATTGAAATAGAAGGAATTACAAGGAAATAGATACTATGAAACTTAAAGTGATACACACTAATTAGCATAATCTGGATTGCAAGAAAAATGAAATAAAACAAGAAAACAGATGCTACAGAATGCTTTAGGAATGCTTTTCGAGAAAGTTAATGAAGTGTGTGAGAGAGGTTCCATCTTCACTGGATTTAAGCTTTATGGATGGATAGCATGTAAACACCTTGAGCCATCACCTGGGCAATTTCCTTTATCATTTGACATGTGTCCATTTAGTGGTGAGTAACTTTCCCACTAACATGGGATAACTACCCTTGATAGCTCCTTGCCCTACCACGTGTAGAAACTGATGCCCAGCCCAGCCATCACTTTGACCAAGTTAGCAAAAATGCAGATTTTACATCTTTAAACTTCCACGAGCCCACCAACTATGCACTAAGCAGAGTACAAACTGTACTTTGCCAATTCGGTGTTCCGTTTGCCCATTCTTTATGCATTCACAATATTACTAAAACAAAGCACAAGCACGAGCCTACCAAGTAAACAAGGCTCGGTGTATTTGGCATTCTCGGTGACATGACACTTCAGTAACGTTAATTCAGTGCGCTTTAGGCAATAAACACTTTGGTGACCTCGGGCCCATTCTCTTTTACAAAAAAATTCACATCAAAATGGCACACTCTTCACCGGGGTCACCATTAATTCGGTCCCTTGAGTTCACCATGCAAGTTCGGTCATTGAATTGTGACCGAATTTGGTACCAAATGTGTGATAAAAATTTGCATATTTTTGGTACAAAACAGTATACTGAATTCGAGTTGAGTTTTACGAGAGGCCTGCAGGTTGTGCTTCGTTGTGCATTTATACTATAAACAGTCTTCAAATGTTCTGGACATGCTTCCGTGATTTTTGACCTTAATGCCCACGTCTAGGTACATGTGTTCAACGCAGTTGCTGTCTATCGGTCACATTTGCCTGATTTAATCTTCTCTGGATCGGATAGGTGCATGGCCCTTGCTGGCTTTACCTTGGTTTCTCCTTCTACCAGACCGAGGAAAAGGGCACCTGTTCCCTAATTAGCCTTGAATAGATGATGGACATCCTTTGCCTCAGTCTAGTTATCCATGGGATGATCCCATCCCTTACTTGCACATTGTTGACATCGGTCTAGAGCCCGGCTTCAGACAAATCTTCAATCTCGTTAGCCTCAGCCCCAAACTGCCCCATTTGCCAGGCCCAACCATCTTTAGCTTGACCCCGATGGACCAATAGGCCGAGCAGATTTTGGGTGTTAACATGTACTAATTAGTAATTAATGTGGTTACTCCATTAGCATGGATGGAAATGGAACTTGCAAATAAGTGGGAGATGCAATGTGTGTAGTAGAACAATATGATTCTTTCTCTCACCAAACACATAAAACAATTTTAAAAAAATAAAGAATATTGTGATGCTTCTTAAATTTGGTTTTTAAATCCATTAATACTTGTGCCACATACAATAACAGTAATTGTTTATATCACATACTCGTGCATGTGATACAATTGACACAGCATCATTGAATTTACATAGCACAGTATTACTCAAAACATAAGTTGCATTCAATAACGTTTTCTCAACCTTCACTGTCACTATAATGTTATTTTTTTCATTCAATTAATCTGTAATCCAAACAAAGTGGGAACTTTTCCCCTTGCATTGTTAGGTGGGCCATAGAGAAACTATCGCATGTAACCGTTAGTGTCATGCCCCGGAGCAGCAAAAATAGAGAAAAATAAATTTCCTTTTTGGGTCCATAAGGAATGACGGGTGAAAGTCACTAAATTGTCCACACCATACAGTACCAGACACCAAACAGTAACAAGAGTCGTAATAAAACCAACAGAGATATCTTACAAAAGTCCTAGCCTTTACAATAATCAGAGCATGCGACAGCGGAAAATATCAAAGGTTTGAAAGCAACATATGCTCAAGTACCAATTATAATAAAGTTCAACTGAAATATAAAAACAATATATCCATCTTCATCTTCAGCTGGCGTAGACATAATCGTCAGCTTAGTAGTCTTGTCTATTCTCGCCTTCTACTCTAGGTCCATCCTCAGCGTAGACCTCCTCCATATCATAACTATCCTGATAGTGATCACCGCATGTAGGGTTAAGAATAGGATAGTCTGGACAGTGGATGTCCAGGCATAAACTCTGTCAGCTTAATGAAAGCTGGTGAATACCAACTAACATAGTATCATAGGTATATTGATTGCCAGTGCGCAGGACATAAAATATAGTTCTACTAATAATATCTTTCCCTTTATTCCAAACTCATTAATCGGTTACTCACGTCTTTAATACAAGAAACCATGCGTCTGACTCATGATAAACAGACTAGATTGTAGTACTCCTGGATATACCAATGCTCTGTGTACTGTATTGAGAATGCATGATCCCAGTCCACCACAAGTCATAGACACATTCAACTGTCTACCGTGTTCGAGAATATAAGTTCCCAGTTCACCACAAGTCGTAGGCACATTCGTCTGTCCACCGCGTCGATAGATATCACGTCAGTCCATCCCCCACTTTTAAGGACATATGCACAGCCCACCGCAAGTCAAGGATTTAACGCTTTAAGCAGAGACACAACAGTTCTATTGCCATGATGTATCGATGTCTACATATTTCTCAACCACCGCATGTCATAGACACACTCGTCTGTCTACCACGTTTGAGAATACATGTCTCCCGTAACCATCCCTAAACTTAACAAACCTACTTATCATTATACTGCTACTGAAACATGACACCCCCATGTGGCCAAACTACTCTGATTGAAATGAATGGATCAACAAACTCAATAGAATCAACCATTATTAACGTCCAACCCTGAATATGGTACTCACAATGTACTCTCATTACCGTGTCCCACTGTCTCTGTTTTCATCAGTATCGCATATAGGATGTATGTATTGATATATAAACAGCTAAATAGTATGTATTACAACTAACAAAAAATAACCATGTTCTGAAATGTTCAATCGATTGATGTCCTTTCAATCGATTGAAGAAACTAACGTTCGATCGATTGAAGAATCTTTAAGCGAATGAAGGTAAGGCAGTCTCAATCGATTGAAGTCATTTCGATCGATTAAGACTCTAGGGTCTTCTATCGATTGATCTAAGTTCGATCGATCAAAAGTTTTCTTCTCCAAAGCATTGGACAGTGAACGTACAGAAAAGTTAGCATGTGTTTGGCTCCAATATTTACGTCCAAAAACTTGTAAATCAATACACTAAAGCTATCGAGTGGGTTTAGAACTCACCGAATGTCGTTAAAGGCGTGTTTGGCAAAGCTTGGTCTCAAGCTCCTCCAATGGCTTCTCTTTCTCTCCTCCTTTTCTCTTGGTCTCTGCCTCTCCTTCTCTTCTCCTTCTGATCTTCTTCCTCTCTTATCTTCCCTTCCTGTCTCTGTTTGTCTGTCTGTCTCTCTCTCTCTCTCTCTCAGATTACATATATATATGTGTATATGTATATATATTTATGGATGTGTATATATATAGCACAAGTTCTCTCTCTCTAAAATCTCTGAACAAAACAAACCTCACACACACAAATGGTTATACATATATATATAGAGGTGAGGGTTGCAAGGTGGCAGTTTGTGCATGAACTGAGAAACAGAGATCTACTATGTTTGATCGATCGAAGAGACTTCGATCGCTTAAAAACAGGTCAGCCAGGTTCGATCGATTGAAAACAGTTCAATTGATTGAGAAAGGGAACCACGTCATAAATGCATGTCGACAGGATTTCGATCGCTTGAACAAGGTTCGATTGCTGGAGAAATGGAATTGTCAAGCGCTCGAAAAGACTTCGATCGATTGAAAGTGAAATTATAAATATAGTCAAGGTATTAATGCAGAATCTCATTGTATTTAATATATACTGAAAATACAGGGTACTATAGTTAGGATTGTCAATTGGGCCGGAGAGTCTGCTTATTCGACCCTCTAAATTTTGGGCTGAGCTTTATATGGGACCAAGTTGAGCCAAGGCAAGCTTGGACAAAATTTCAAGCTCGAATTGATTTTCTGGCCGACTCAAGCTTGTATAAGATTAGCCTGTTATAAGTCTGACCAGTAGAACTCATCGTACATGCTTGTAATTTTACCTTATTTTGTAACGTAAGTTGGCATGCTTACGGGCTTAAAGAAAGCATAAAATTAGCAGCCAAAGTCTTAATTCAGGCCGATTCGAGCTCGAGCTTGAAAATGTTGTCAAACGGGCCGATCTCGGACTGGTTTGGACCCGACTCAGTTCGACCTGATTGATAGTTCTAGTAAGTAGTAATCGTCACACTCACGTGACTTCCCCCGTAATTTGTGATTTGAGTATTCTGTCGGTTTTATGTGGATCTACAATAATGAATATATACCAGTGACCATCATACGGTGTGACGATCACATCGAATATTTCTGTGGGCCATGGGATCTTATATTGACGTGGCAATATCAGCGTGGTGAAGAGTACATGAGAGAGAGAGAGAGAGAGAGAGAGAGAGAGAGAAATCTCTCTTTGTAGCATCCTCCCTCTCTATCCGAATGGCGGTTCAGCTGTACGGACTATGCCTTGCCAACCCTTCACTCACCGCCGCCAAAATCCTTCAATGCCGGAGCAAATCCTCACCGACGGCTCTATCGGCGGCAGCCCCTCTTTCGTCCCCACCTACCATTCAGGCAAGACATATATATCATATATGTATATATATACACACAAAACACATGTATCTATGTATTAGCCACCCACCAAATGTTTGCATCCATATATAAGAAGACGAATGAAAATTCTGTGAAACGAACGCTTTGTGTTGTTTAGGGTTTTGAAAATTGAAATACTCTCTTCACGCAGACCAAATGTTTGGGATGAGGCTTAGCTGAGCTTAGTTTCTTGTTAGACCAAAAATTTGAGACTTATTTCGTTAGTATAAGACTATAGATATAGATAGATGGTGGGTTGTCGGAAAACACAATTGCATATATGAATTCCATGATGAAAAAGACTTCTTTAACTTGAAACTTGGGTAGTTGATAATAATCTGTATTGTCAAAAACATTGCATAAATGTTGGGAAAAGGATGTAATAGAACAATCACATAGGTTTCCCGCGGAAATTCCAACCTGGGTTTTGAAGTTCCAGGAAAGTTGGAATTGAAAGGCATGACTTAACCTCGAAAGTGATAAGCTAGGCACATTTCATTTGGACTCTCTTATCTTATTTGAAATTTTGGCATACACTTAAGGTTTCAAAGGTGTAAGGATTGTTGGATGAGGAAGGAGGACCATTAGTGAGAGTCATGGCATTCAGAAACTTAGTACTTTCATTTTTACATGCGGCCATATAATAAAGCTTGAGAACGTTTTGCCAAAACTGTTGGCCAGTGCGTAATGTGGTGGTGCCATACTGGCATGGCATCGAGAAGGAAAGGGGTTCAAGGATTTGGTTCTTATGGCTGCTAATCATGTTAATGCGTATCTATATTATGCTCAACAGTGCTTAACATAGTCATAATGGTATTAGAAAGCAATTTTTATTTTGAGTAATTACTTACTCCACTTGGGTTAAGTGGAGGAGTGCTTCTGGAGTATTATGTGACCGGAGAATACCAGTAAAATTGAAAGGAAAATTTTATAGGACAGCTATTAGGCCAGCTATGCTCTACGGGACAGAGTGTTGGGCAACTAAGAAACAACACATTAGCAAAGTGAGTGTAGCAGAGATGAGGATGCTAAGATGGATGTGTGGTAAGACTAGGAAAGATAGAATTAGAAATGAGTACATCCGAGAGACTGTAGGAGTGACACATATTGAGGATAAGTTGAGGGAGAATAGACTTAGATGGTTCGGCCATGTGCAACGAAGACCTGTAGATGCACCTGTGCGAAAGAGTGATAAGATCGTAGTGTCTGGAATAGGTAGAGGGAGATGCAGACCTAGACTGACTTGGGAATATGTAGTGTAACAAGATATGAATATATATAATTTAAATGAGCATATAGCTCTTGATCGTGCAGAATGGAGAAAAATGATTCATATAGCCGACCCCAATTAATTGGGACACAAGGCTTGGTTTGGTTTGGTTTGGTTTGGTTACTTACTCCACTTGGGGTTACGAATTAATCGAAACTTCTACCTCTCTCCTCTTGATGCGCGTGAAGCTTTTAGTTTCCCCCTTGCTCATGATAAAATGATACTTTCATGGAATGTTCATCTAACATTCTCTCCAGTGCTAGAATCGTCATCAGTTCTTTTGTTAATTTGTTTTCTACCAATTAGAATAATGAATATATGTGATGTACGATACAACATGCTGCAGATCGTTGGTGGAAAATCTCACGGGTGGTATGGAAATGGTGATTCCAATTTAAGTAATGCATCTGAGGTCTACCCAGGAGAAAATGATTGGGTTGATCTGGATGCTGATCTTTATCACTGGACAAAGACATTGCGCCCTGTTCAGGTAAAATAAGGTGACTATCTTGAGGAACAAATTTTAAGATAGATATAGTCTCATGACTCATGAGACATTTAATTTCACTGGATCTATCATTTTGACTTCTATGGATTTATCGGGCTGGCAATTGAACAGTGGTATCCTGGTCATATTGCAAAAACAGAGAAAGAGCTCAAAGAACAGCTAAAATTGATGGATGTCGTGATAGAAGTGCGAGATGCAAGGATTCCTATGTCCACAAGTCATCCACAGGTGAGCTTTTTTGTAATTTTGCTACTGGCTTCTTGGCATTCCGATGTGTGTGCCTTTGATGTTATCAGGTCTAGACTTGTCCATAGCAAAAAGAAACCTGCTAGGTGATCTCTAGGTGAAGCGTACCTTAGCTGGTGGCTTGGCAACCAAACAAAGATTTTCTTTCTTCCTTTCCATTTGTGCTTCCCTACAAGTATTGCACGTCTACTTGACGAATGTTACTAACACTGAGCGAAGAACATTGCTAAATGGAAAAATGCGTGTTCATTAGTTAGCCAAAGTTGTAAACATGGAAAAGGTGTATTTTTTTTAAAATTATTTTGTAGATATATAGGCATGATGCACATTTATTGTTCATGAATTTTTAACTGAACACAGGTACCAGTGCCCACTTAAGGGCAGGTAATAGATTCTTAAGCCAGGCTGTGGTACACCCAGATAATTTCTAAGACTGGCTTGGGTAGACTGGGATGCATTTGTGAATTTTCTGTGCTGTGTGATTAAATTTGTTAATATTGTTCTTGTGAATCATGTATTTGTGTGTTGTATGAACATATATATATATATATAATATGTTTTTCAATTCTTTCTCTTGGGCAGATGGATGCATGGCTTGGCAATAGAAAAAGAATTCTAGTTTTGAATAGAGAAGATATGATATCCACCGCAGACCGGAATGCTTGGGCAGAATATTACGCGAGGCAAGGAACAAAGGTTGTCTATTCCAATGGGCAGCTTGGGATGGTACTTAATCTGTGTTTTTTCTTTTCCCTTTCCTCTTTGTGTTACTCTGTTTTTTAATAGTTTGATATCATCAATAGATAAAATGGTGAAAATAGACTTGCAAGTAATCCCTATCTTGTTGGAAGTGCAGGGGACCCTGAAGCTGAGTAGGCTAGCAAAGACATTAGCAGCTGGTGTGAATGTGAAACGCCGAGCAAAAGGGCTACTTCCTCGTGCAGTGAGCTTTCAGAACTCTTATATTGTGATGCACCATTTTTGTTTTTTGGAGTGCTGTTCTTGTTGCTTCTTAAGAACTATCAAGTAAATATTTCTAAAATCTGCTTTATGTTACTACCTTAGATTCTAATACCTCTACTTATCATTGGTTGTTGACAATAGGCCAAACGTGTGACTGATAAAACTTTAGGGATGTAATATCTACTTTCTGAAAAATTGTGCATAGCTTCAGGAATCGGGGTTCTATTCTTGCTCTCACACACAGTCTCACACACAAACGGAGAGAGAGAGAGAGAGAAAGCGATAGTATTTTTGGTTGAAATTACCATAAAGAAAAAAAAATTTTGAGCTATATCCATCCTATTTTTGCAAACTACAGTGATAGGATGAAGGCCTAATGTTGAGGACTGCCTTCAATATTTGACAGGTTCGAGCAGGAATTGTTGGGTATCCTAATGTTGGTAAATCATCTTTGATAAACCGGTTGCTGAAGCGTCGGATGTGTCCAGCAGCTCCAAGACCGGGTGTTACAAGAGAATTGAAGTATGTCTTATCGTTGTGTCTTGATCCAAAGAATGAGAAGTCATGAGTATCATTCAGATAAAGGATTTTAACTTTTAACTTTGGTCTAATCATTGATGACAGTCAGGACCAATTATTAAATTTTTTTTTTTTTTTTTCCAGAAATTGATAGGAACTGGAATTTGTATTTATCTAAAAGAAGGCAGAAAGCTATTAAATTTTTGAATTTGAAAATTTTCAATTGTTGCTGAAAATGCATTCAGAAATTTCATGTATCTCAAAATTTTGCAGGGAAAGTTTTTTTGTTTAGGGGATCTTTGATTTTTATTACATCAAATCTTTCTGGCAGAAGAGAACTTTATCTTCGTAGTGATATCTGAGTTTAATAAGAAGAAAAAAATTGTTGACTATTTCACTTAATTGTTTTCTCTTCTTTTGTACGTCTTTTGATCTTTGAAAAAGATGGGTTCGATTTGGGAAAGATCTGGAGTTGCTGGATTCACCTGGTATAATCCCAATGCGGATCAGTGACCAGTCATCAGCAATAAAGCTTGCCATATGCGATGATATTGGAGAGAGATCATATGATGTTGCTGATGTTGCAGCCATTCTTGTGCAGATGCTTTCAAGACTGCCAGCTGTTGGTGTGTTTTATTTCTTTTCTTTAACTGATTTTGCCTTACGGTATGCTCCAATTGGAACAGAAGTAACTTTTTTTCCCGTAGGAAATTTATGAATATCGATGTACTTCAGGATTCAGATATAGAGAGAGAGACAAACAACAAAAGAGAAGTATAAGTGGAAATAAAAACATGATAGAGTAAGAGTTAGTTGCTATAGAGGTTACTTTAGAAGTTCATAAGCATGGATTCTGTCAACCCCAACTCATGTCCTAATATGCGAAACACCATTTCCACCTTAAAAGCGGAAGCAAGTAAGACTTCTTTTTTCAAAAGTAAAAATAGTATTAGAAGATGGGCGTCTCCACGTTGGAAATCCCAGTTGATAAAAAGGGACTTATAAATAACACCAGACTTTCCTGCTTGAATTCCATTTCTCTATGACTTAACGGTCCATTTTAGGTTCGAAGTCTTGAATCTCTTGCTGATTGAGATGTGATTTTTGATAATGATATCAGCAATGTCGACAAAATTATTATAATTGGATATATACAGAACACAGGACTACCAGGAGGTATCAGAGTGGTGCTAAAGTATTGTATTCTACGGAATGCTTGAAATAAATATTCGTAGGGCTAGAAAGAAACTTATTACAAGGAAATGCATATTTTGTCCTTGTTATTTACTGATGGTGTTTCTCTATGTTTCAAATTAAATCAATTATTTGGACAAAGAACCACAATTGATATTGTTTGATGCTACGTGTTCAGTGGTGTAGTTTGTTCAAACAATAGCTGTGGTTATGCTAGTATCCAACTAGTACTAACTGCAGGTTTTGTTAACTTCCAGGTACAAAAGCTCTTTATGACCGTTACAAGATTGACACAGATGGTCGCTGCGGTAGAACGTATGTTTCTATTGTTTTATGTGTATATGTGTGTTTTCACAGTGCATCATCGACCTCAGTGTCACTTCTTTGAAGTAACGACTCCAAACGATGGTGGGAATCTAATCTAATGTTATGTTTGGTAGGAAGGATGGAAGAGTAGAAGGAAGGGGGTCATCCCTCCTTGTGTTTCTGGTTAAATAAGAAGGATGTCAGGAAGAAAGGAGGGAATGTTGTGTATTTTACAATTATACTCCAACATTGATAAGATATATTTTATATAATGGCATAAATGTCGAAAGATTAGAGAAGACTCTCTCTCTTGTAATACGTCCGCTTTTGGATGCATTGAAATTTGCGGGCCCAGAGTGAAGAGGCATCCCTCCCATCTTCCTCTCACTCCTCTCTTCAATCCCACCAAACAAGTTTTTATACCCTCTTCCCTCCTCGCTTCCCTCGACCCCTCTCTTTCCTCCCCCTCTTCCCTCATACTAAACATACATAAAAGCAGAATCAAGAAAATGAAATAAGCAACAAATGCTGGCATGTTCTGTAAAAGAATATGAAGATTGATCTTATCACCTTCGCATGTTCATTTGATCTCATTGCGGAATTTATTTCTTGATTTGACAGATTTGTTCACAAGGTTGCGATAAACTTGTTCAATGGAGACAATCATCAAGCAGCATTTCGTGTCTTGACGGACTTCCGTAAAGGGAAATTTGGTTGGATTTCCCTGGAGAGGCCACCCAGGTAATGCTGTTTGTGGGGTGTGTTTCTTGAAGGCCATATATTTGAGTGCTTATGGGGATGTCTTTCTCGAAGGCCAAAAATATCGGATGCTTGCATTGATATTCTTGTATATATTCGAGACTTAACAGAGCTGTCAGAGCCACTCTGAAGTTAGAATCTTTTTAATAGCCTTGGCTCCTCTTATTGTAACTGTAGGAGATAGGGAAGTTGATATAATGGAAGGCCTCATCTTACAAATTTCTCTTAAAATTTCTTTATCTTAAGAAGTGTAAAAACTATAAGATTTATTTATTAGTCTTTGGGATCCATTTGTGTAAAGGGCCAACTAATAGAAGTCATGTAGCTCATTTTGGAGAAAATTCAAGCTTGTTGGTCATGGCCTCAATGCTTTGCCAACCATTCCAAAAGAACTTTGAGGAAAATGTTTCCAACCAGGGGTGAGAAAGTTTAACAAAAACAGTCACGCTTTTGCAAAAACTGTTGTGTAAAAAAAGAGGAGCTCTTTATGAAGGAAACCCCACTAAGATTCACTAGATTCAAGCGGTAGTCCTATGTGCTGTATCAAAGTGTTCATTATGACAGACAAGACTGGATGAACTGCGATGATGGAAGCAAATGAAATTTTTTGAACATTGTAGAACCAGCCGAAAAGTCGTATCTTTTGGGAGGAAAAGATAACAACAGAAAAGGCAATTAGAAAAGAAACCGATGGAACTCAGGATACCAATACTTTGAACACAAAATTAGTTCGAGAACAAGCATTGTTGTTCATCACCAGTTCAATTTGGTTGCAAGAATCGACTTCAACATCTATTTTCTAGGTTATGTAACAAATGGCAAACTATGAATTATACATCTAATTCGCTCTGAATCTTCATCTAGCTATTGTGGAAGCGCGATTTGAATCGTCCTGGCTTGACAAACTTTCCTTGATTCGACAGGCAAGGATTGGCCGTTCAATCTGGAGCCCTCCAGTCGCTTCTTTCTCCTACTCTGAACAGTACTTGCCAAACGTTTGAACACTCGCACCAAGTCGAAAATCTAGACCAAATAAGAACTTCATCTCCAACCGATTCAATTCTGTCATGCTTACTCCTACCACCTTCGCATAGTAGGCATTGCTGAAAAATCTGAAAAAACAAATTTAATGGTTAGCACCAAAGAATGAGAAGTGCCATAGTGCAAAACCTCAATGCTACTCTCTATCAAATGCAATTGGTTTTGGGCATTTGAAAAATGTCAAAAATTTGAGATTTTTAGAATGTTTGGATAATGCAAGAACCAGTTCCAAGTAGTTTGGTGTTTGAGTAGGTGCTCTTAATACCTCAAGAACTGGTTTTTTTATCAAACCAACACAAAACTGATTTTCATAAAAACCAGATAAAACTGAGACTTGGTATGAACCTGATCGTGTTCTAAGTATTCCCAAACAGACCCTTGTTGTTATCGATTATACACCAATAAAAACCAACAAGCATTCCTTATTCCGAGACTAACACATGCAAACAAACAAACAAAGAAACTGAACTACATGTGAATTCGTACTCACGCATCATCGATAAATTTTGCAGCCACCATTATGCTTGTGATTAGAAGCCGGTGAACATTGAGGGAATTTAGATGAACCTTGGTGCGTTGAATGAATCTATCAATATATATATACGTGCAACCACGAAACACGAAGGGCTGCAGCATGATTACTTGAAAATACGATCAATATATTGTCGAATGCCAAAAGAAGGTGCCCTTGAACCGTGAAATGTGGTAACAATCTCTTTAATTTGTCGTCTCTACCAACATCTCATTTTTGTGAACAGATCTCTCAAGAAATGAAGAAAGAAGTGATAGAACTCGGGGGACTCTTGGCTTTTCCTTGCCCAATTCCTTAAGCCCAAGAAGAAGTAAATGTCCACACCTACAGTTTCATTTTCAAGTGCGATAGTTCCCATATTCAAGCTGCGGAGGAACAGAGAATTTTGATAAGTTAGTCATTATGTAAAGAATTCTTGTCATTACAAGAGAAACGTGAGAGGTTTGAAAATTTTCAGAAAACAAGAGAGTGAATGAGAAATTTGTTAGCGATACTAAGGTATTTACGGTAAATAAAAGCATCAGTCGCTAACGATAATTTAAATAATATACCCGTCACAAATGATATTTGAATTAAATTGAAATTATGTCAAAAATGTTGCTTTTAGACTTTTCGTATTGTCCAAGTTATTCCAACCTTGTTAGCTGGACTTCTTTTATTTAATTTTTTCCCCCTTTTTAACTCAGATTAATTCACCAATTGCTCCAAAGGCTTTTAAAACTGTTAGAGAATGGGCCCAACAACCTAGTGAACAATTAGAAATATTAAGAGCAAGTGAATAGAATGTTAATAGTGCATTATGAAGTAGACTAACAAAATAGTTGCTTAAAATTTCTCATCGACTTTGATAGTTCTTCAGATTCAAGAAAAACAAAGAAAGTATGAGAATCGTAAAATAAAACCCTTCCTTTACTTGATCAAGCAATGCAGATTGTAGACAAATAGGTAGGAAAAAAAACCAAGAACTTTTTTTCCATCATCAAATAAAATAATTTAGAATGTTTCACTACATAGCTTTCTCTACAATACAAGGCATTGTAATCTAACCCAATTGAGCTCTAATCCTCTACATAGTACAGAATTCCAGAAAAGCTCAACGAACAATTTGAAGAAAACAGAAGACCAACCAAATCAATAACCACATCAATTCACAACAATCCAATAAAAAAAAAAAGAAAAAGAAGTAAATCTCAAAGCAACTGTCAACCCCAAACCCCCCCCCCCCCCAAAAAAAAAAACCAATCTCAAGAGCACACATAATTTGAAGAAGTCTTGCTACTTTATTGAATAAATGAAGATAACTAACTAACAGAGTTGGGGTTTCTTCCTCATAGGTTTCATCTGAGGATTCTTCTGAAGAGGATAATTGGCTATCATCATCATCTGATAAGACATTTATGGAATATTCAAAATGCCTTAATAATTCCTCCTATTGCAGAGAAGTGTCTCTTATCTGCGTCATTATCTTATTTCTTTCTTCAACAGTTAAATATGGGTCTTTTCTAGTTGACGCCAGTAATCTAGGATTTCGACGATATTCTTATACTCAGTCCTATTATAAGTAGGATTTTTCTTGTACCATTAGAATATATTCAAATCCATAATATAATCGAGGGATTTTATTATCACCTGGATTATTCATACCATTATCTATCTTTCCATTAGTTGGTTTTTACAAACTTTTGATCAAGAGGCTAATACGTTTTTTTTTGTTTCTTTTTCCAAATCAATACTAGTAATAGATCCAAGATTATCTTGGAGTAACTACTGACTCTAAATAGTTTTGGTTTGGTTGTTGGGTTATTTCTAGTTTAGAAAAACAACAACACATAATATCCATAATACTATTTAGACTAGAACACATACTGCTTATTGTAGTTGACTCTTTTTCAATATGCAGTGCATGATCATATGAGTCATTTATACATTCTATAGTTTCTCCTACACACGATCCTGTCTTATACTTATCTGTCAGTATGGAAATTTCTTTCTCAAGCTTAGTAATTGTCTAGTGCCTAAGACCTTCCAAGAGTTTACAAAAGACTTAACAAGCCTAACTACGGCAACAAAACGGTCATGAACAGACGGGTATATGGGCTTTAACAACTATTAATCAAGAGAAATAATAACCATAAATCAGAATGATATAAGTAAGTAAGATGTATATAGAGAAGATATAAACAAAGAGAATACTTACAAAGTTGTTACACAGAACTTCAATATATACTTGATCTTATAGAAGAACACTGATGCTATGGACTCTTACTACTTTGATACCAGTTACACAAAATAAAGAAGACGAAGAAGAAGAAATAGGAAAGTAAATTTTATTAAGGTGGTCAATCATACAAGTGATAGTAGAAGATGATCAATAATACAAGACCATGTCTCTTTATATAGACTTACTGCTAGTCTATTGTTGTGGACTCTAAAATGTAAATGATACACCAGTAGTAAATGCTATTGAAGACTTTTTACAACATGTCCACATCATCCGTCTTTACATTAATACTTATTGACTATTACAGTATTAATACAGTAGTTACCTATAATTGATTTGCAATGGTGGAAAGAGCTTATCCACGTGTCCTCTTCCCCATGTTTGAAAAGTGACCCTATCTGGATTACTTTTTCTTTCTATTGCAGAAATCTCCACATGTCCTGGATAAGGTTGGAGTCGTTCCAGAGACTTCTACAATAATTTACCCTTAGCTGGGTTCCACTATCCTTCCATGGCATTTACCAGAGTTTGGTATGCTTCATCATCAAAATTGTGGGTGCTTTCGTCATCTGGATCTTGGCTGAGCTATTGTGAACGAAATTGTTCCACTCATCGGCTGTCATAGATAGTTCTAGAGGTAGATTTAGTTGATATCTCTTCTTTAGTCGTAGTAGTAATTCTTCTGCTTCTCTTTCTTGGCTATCTATTCTTAGATAGGTTATAGGTTGTTGAGTAACAAATAGTGTTTTACCATCTGTTGCCATATATGAGAGAGCTGTTGATCCATTAACAAATAGTATGCAGGATCAAGTTTTCTGACCACATCTGATGAGTCAGATTTCATTAAATCATTTTCAACTCACATTCTTCTGTGGCTTTTAGATACCAAATTTGATATGGCTGAAAGAATTTTTCTCTTCCTCTCCATCCAATGGTGCTTGAGATCCAGAAAGTAAAGTATTTATTCCATATATAGTTTTTTACTATATAGGAAAGCATGCACGTAATCATTGATGGGAAGCAAGCCCATCTATGTGATTCAAGGATTTGGAAAATAACTTGATTAGCTATTCCCCATTGAATGTCTTCATAATACCATTTTTCGTGGTTTACAAAGATGGTTATTTTAGAAATCTCATCACGAAAATTAATTTTTTTTCATGGGATCGAAAAAATAATGCAAGAATCATTTCTTGATGATCTTCCACTTTTTGTTTAATTTCAACAAAATTTTCTCTTGGAAGAAGATATCTTGCTTTTTCAAGGAGACATTCTTTTAATTTTTTCAAAAATTGGATCTGAAAATTCATTGCTTATGAGATTAGATATTTGACGAAAATTGTTTATTTTTTAAAAATTAAAATCTTCTGCCCAATTCATTTGTTTAATGATATTGAAGCAAAGATTTTGCAGACCAGATAAATTAGCTATTTTCTTATCTAATATAGCTATTTGTTTAGCTATTTTATTTTCCAATGTACTCATATAAGGAACGTGTTCTTAATCTTGGGACTATTATGGACACAGACTGTGGATGTGACTACTTTGAATTACCAATCACTGAGGTCTTGAAAGATCAACACCTGGGTATCTTGGGAATGTCATATCCATAGGGTTGTGAGCATATATTGACAAGATAGAATCTACCCTCTAATAAAGAGTAAGCATTCTCTTGAGAATGTCACCAAGTTGATTACTGAAACTGCAGTCTTGTTTGATAAGTAGTTATTAACATGTTTGGTAATCATGAGAGGTGAATGAGACTCAAGAAATGAAAGATATAATCATCATTCAGGTTGACAGTAACAGTTATCTGACTACCTGAAATGATTATGAATGATGATGATGATAGAGGGACATTAGTACACCATATAAATCTAGTTATCACTTCGGATTTATTCTTTTGCGTTGGAGTGCAGTTATTGTTTTATAGTAGAGTTAACGTTAACTGATTAGTTGGTTAATTCACTGATCAAAGAGTTTGATCATAGGAATGAACAACTGGTCTGAGCTAATAATATAGAACCTAGGAGGTCCAACTCTTAGCTCCACCAAAATGCTTGGAAAGGCGTAAGGGGATTGAACCAATTAATTGGAAGAGTTTCAATCAATTGATGTTTTGGTCGATCTAACTTAGTTCGATTGATTGAAGGAGGTTCAGTTCGATCGATTGAAATTTGTTCGATCGATCGAGAGTTCGATCGATCGAAAGTGTTTCAATCGATTGAACTCTAAAGTCGATTTGGAAATCTACAAATAGGGAAACTGCGTACAGAAAAAGTTTGAACGTCGTTTTAATTCTAGTAAGCTGCAGAAACCCTTTTAGGGCTCCCAAATCTTCTTTTTCCCTCTATTAGGGTTCCCACTAACCCTAGCCTCTTCGGGAAGTGTTCGAGAAGACATAAGGGTGAAGATCGCTTAGAGGAAGCTGTTAGACATTGAACAAAAGGACATAATCAGAATTGAGTTCAAGACACTAATGTATTGCATACGAATCTTCTCTTTAAACATCTATAGAATTGATAAGTAGTAGATCCGGGCATACCAATAAGTTTTTTGAAACTTGTTTTTCGCTACGCATGAGATTTAAATTTTCGAACCAAAATCCATCAGAATGGGTGACAATGGCGTGGCTGGATGTGGTGGTGCCGGAGGTGGAGGGGCTACTGACCTCTCTCTTCTTTCTCCCTCTCTCTTCCTCTTTCTCTGTCTAGTAGAAATATCTCTTCATATATAGTTGTAGATTCACTCACTATATATTGGGTTTTGAATTTTGAAAATAAGATCTTTGTTATATATATATCTATATATAGAGGGATATTTATGTCTTCAGCAACACAAAAGGACTAATTTCTAGATTCAAATATAAGAAAGACCTATTTCTAGAAAAAGTTAGAATTAGGGACTAAATTCTACTTTGCCAAAAAAAAAAACAGGGTGGGAGTCCATTACCTTTGACTTTCTATATATATATATAATAGCATAACAGATGCAATTTGCACAAAACCATACGTTTGGTCATTAAAATACACATGACGAGAAAAACAATACTTTGGTTTGAACTTAATTTCTGTCCAAGTATAGAATGGAACCTCTGGTTCAAAGTGTGATGACAGTGGAGCTTATTAGTGATTCCAAAGGAAAATAAATGAAATCCGAATTATGGAATTCCCAATTCTAATGTTAGTGTGTGTGTGTTTTTTTTTTTTTCAAATGTTGTTGGTTGTATGGGGAGCCGGGTACAATCTATTAGGATTGGAGCCCTCTACTAGATTGGAGTGCATTTTTTTTTTTGATAGCTACTAGATTGGAGTTTAAGTGTATTTTTTTTGTGGGTCTATAATTATAGTTTATCGGGAATAGGGTATAGTTGTGGTGGAAATTCTTGTATATTTGCCTATATACAAGGACAATGTATGGTTTGATTGTGATAATGATAATAAACACAACAACACAAGCTTCTAGAGTTCTATTCTTGGAGATCTCATTTTGAATGAAATTTTCATTAAAAAAAATTCAATTCTACTGGTGATTAATATAAGGGTATATTTGAGTTTTTTTAGCAGGAAAACTCTTATATTCTCCATCTATAATGGTAAAAGTCCCTGCAAAAAACTTTTGTATTAAGAGGTCCCTCATTTAAGTTTTAAAATTTTTTATTAACTAATTTACCCCTCCCTTACTTGATTAATTAAGCAAGAAACATGTCCCATCGATCATGGTATGTTTAATTTTATGGTAATTCAAATTTAACAATTAGAATTCAAGTTTTACAATTAAAATTCAAGTTTTTTAATTCAAATCCAAGTTTTATTTATTTATTTGGTTTACAAAATGAAAATGCAAGTAGATTACCCCACATTTCCGTCAGGGAGCATTGGGCCCCATACCCTAGGACAATCTGCAGAGGTCCACACTGCACCTATGTCGGAGCCGAAGCTTGAGACCCACCAAGAGCACCAAGGTGCGGTGCCTAGATTTAGCCCCAATAACCTGCTATGGGGGCGATTCGAACCCAAGCATTGATAGCAAGGAGAACAAACTCCTTACCACTTGGCCAAGTTTGATATGATCCAGCTTTAGCAGTCACCCATCTCCATCCCATAGCATATTATTATCTCTACTCCATCAACACATACATCTATAAATGTGTGAGAGAGATAACCTATTCAAGCACCAACCATCTTACCAAATTAACTGCTCATACAAACCAAGACTCAATCCTACTCCGTATGCTGTCACACCCGTTCCAGAAAATCATTGTTTTATCATGTATATTGACTTTTGTGAGTTATCAATGTTATTTGATAATTGGATTGAAATGAGGTTGATTGTGGGTCAACGGTAAGGTGTCAGTGAGGACACGGGAACATGAAAGTCCATTTTTCATTGGCAGGAGTAAATGACATTTATATGATTTAAATGTTATTTGACTTATCTGGTATTTTGTGAATAGTGAATTATACCTGTGTAGTATAATCTCTGGTAATTTTGATACTATTAGATATTATTTTGAGAACTGTGGTGAGAACGTGAGTGACACGTTTTATAAAAAGGTAGGTTGTGTAGAGATTCCACATAATTTAGTTTTCGGACGTAAATTTTGGAACCAAACAAGACTTAGTCAAAAACTTTTGTAATTTATAATTTTCATTCGTAAAGTTATAAAATGGACGTGTGCGAAGTTTCGGGAGTTAATTAGAAGTTTGAGAAACTCACGGGGAAGTAAACATAATTCTCGAGAAGTTTTTTTATAAATAGTGGTGGATGAAATTTCATTTCTCAAAACATTTCATAAATATCTTGAGAGAGGAGAGAGAAAGGGGATTTGTTGCCACGGGCTTTGCGAAGACGATCGGCGACCTTTCGTCCGTCTGTTTTTCACCAAATTCAAGATTTGAACTCGTGAAGGTAAGATCTTCATTTTGATACTACTTAGGCCGTGTTTGACCAACTTTTGTAAAAATCTTAATTCTAGACTTTTGGAGAAAATCCAGTAAAACTTGTAGGAATCGTCTCAAATTCGAAATCCGACGATTAATTGGCCCCCTAGTCGATCCTTCAAAGTTTGAAGAGAATCGCACGAGGTATGAAGTTCTAACTTGTGAAATATAGAAAAATACATGTTTTATATTTCAATGACGAAATTGAGATCCGAGCAAAATCCATGCGTTAATTGTAGGCCCGTTAATTATGCACGCGCTTAAATGTGAAAACCATGTCTAAAATTTCGCGAGCATGTTAAGTTGTCTATGTGGGTCAAAGGGGAGTTTTATACAAATTCATGCCGGAGTAAGCTTCTCGATGGTTGAGAATTTGAGTAGCGACGGCTACTGTGCATGGTTTAAGGCGTGGACTTGCCATGGCACTTGTGGGGATGTAATGGTTGTAGGCTTGGACTAGCCATTGACATCGCGGTTTAAGGATTAGACTTGCCGCTACCGGATGAATGCGTATCTTTCTCCCTAGAGACTATTGATATGATTTATGAGATTAAAGCATGTTCTGTTATATATTTCATATGTTAGACTTGTGCACGCAGCATATAGCTGAGCAGTGGAGATTTACTCCATTGCAGGTAAGAAGAAAGACAAGAAGAAGCGTGATGAGTGAAGCTGTTGAGGAATGCCGGGGGAAACACCTTGTTTATATGTTTTATTCCTTTTTCCTAATCTTGTATAAGGATTTGGGAAACTGTAAAATGTTGTAATAGATCTTGGATTTAGTTTCGTAGTAATGTAATCTTGTAATTGAACACCTGTATTAAGTGTTAACATGTTAAAATTTGGTGGTGAATGTGGTTGTTTTGAATATTGTACAGAGTTCGCTCAATCGAACTCTTTGTGCTTAATCAAACTTCTGTAGAGTGAATTCTCTGCCCAGAGTTCGCTCAATCGAACTTTTCTCTACTTAATCCAACTTCTGTAGAGTGAATTCTCTGCCCAGAGTTCGCTCAATCGAACTTTTCTTTGCTCGATCCAACTCTCATCAGAATGCATAGATTAAAAGCATAAGTCCCCTATGCGATATCAATGTTTAAATGAGTACTCCATATATTTTAAGACCTTTGTTTTCAAAATGAATTCTTTTGGACGTGTTCCAATTAGCCAAAACTTTTTATAACTATGATTTTGATGGATTTTAATAATATTTTCCGCTGCGGTATTACTTTAAATGGAATTGGAGAAGCCTTGATGGCGTACCACGTGTCCTATTTCCACACGTAGTGGGATGGGTTGTGACATTTATTGGTATCAGAGCAATAGGTAACAAAACTTTGGGAACGTTCGACGACGAGTGGAGTATTGAGTGAATTGTCACATGTTCTAGAATGCATCCACATATTGTAGAGATGTTTGATGCATATGGTATGTTGTTATACACACATGATTATGTTATTGCCATACATGCATAGTATTTATGCATTCTTGAATCGGTGGAATCATACGGATGTAGAGCTGTGTGATGAGATGAAGTTATCATGAGTTATCATAAACCGCGTGTTGTGGCAAGAGGGAAAGATGATATTTTGGTAGTGATGAATAGTGGAATTTCTAAGTGAAAAGAAAATAGTTTTGATCGAATCAGTGGATGTTCTCAACGATAGTGACGAGTTATAACACCCACATTTGTGTTATTGCTTTTTCATTACATTGTCATGCATGATAATGTGATGTGGCGTGTCCTATGACACATGTTTGGGTGAGTTTCGACTCACGAGTTTATTTGGGTGTCTGTATTAGAGAACCCTTTGAAACTGTGGTGATTGAGAATTTGTTGTTGTGACGTCTCTCCGAGTATGAGACGGTCACTGTGGAACATTTTAAATGTTTATCTGAAAATAGATGTTTACCTGTGTATTTCAATATCTGTATTATTTTCTGTTTTAGAATTTATTTCTGTTGTTAGATTTAGTATCCTGGTGAGGACGAATGGACACGCTATTAATTTGGTAGGCTAATTAGCAACTTCGGAAACGTCATGTAGAAATTCGCGTTTTAGCGACCAAACGAAACTTAGTCGAAAACTTTTATAATTTTGAAGTTTCACTTATAAAGCTATGAATAAGCTGTATAGAAAGTTTCAGAGACTGATCAGGAGTTTTGAAAACTCGTGGGGAGGTAAACGTAATCCCAATAGTCTTGCCTATATATAGGAAGTGATGACTTTAGGTTTTTCATAAGTTCTTGACCTAATTCCATAAGGAGGCCAAAAGGGAGGCTAGAGGGAGAATTAGTTGCTTCAAGCTTTGCGACGCCTAACGACGACCTTTGGTCAGTCTGTTTTCTCCCATATTTCATATTCGAGCTCCTCGAGGTAAGAGCTTCGTTTTGATATATGTTAGGGCCTGTTTGGCTAAGTTTTCCGAAAAGTTATTTTCTAGAATTTTTCATAAAAGTTGATAAATGGAATTCTGATCCATAGGAATTTTACTTGACGGACTTCTGCACGTTCTTTGTGCACGGGTTTTCTTCAGATTGAATTATAGGAGCGTAAATCGGAGGTGAGTGATTCAACTATGTTTTGGAATGATTTCTTGGCGTGTATTCATGTTATGTTTGAATAGCATGTATTAATTCTTAGAGATATGTTGTGTAGTTCATATTGGGCATTTATATTGATAAGTAGGCTCAATAGCACGGTGATATGTTTTGATTACCGCGAGCATGGTGATATGTATTTGAGCATGTTAAGTTGCGGATGTGGGTCAGAAGGAGCACGTGGTCACCGTGCCATTTTGTGGAGCCGATATAGGCATTAAGGTCGCACGATTGAAGAGAAGAATCGTGGGTCTTACCCTTTCGCGTGGACTTATTGGCGAGGAGTCGCAGATTGGGAATATGGACGGGCACGTGAGTCTCCGGCGACTAGTATGAAATGTAGAGATGTGAATGCGGACATGTTTATCATTCATGTACATATGTTGATTTATTCACTAAGCTTTAGCTTAAACAAATCGAAATATGTGTGGTTATTCAAATAACCATTGCAGGTATAAATGCTGGCGAGGAATCGGAGAAGTGAACTCGTGGGTTTAAAGTTCTTTTAGAAGATAACTTGAATGTTGAATCTTGTAGTTTTGGAACAATAGGAATGTTGTAATAAGAATTCTTATGGTTTTTAGTTATGTTTAACTTGGTATGTTGGAACGAATCTAAAATGTTGTAATAGTTAGTAACATGTTGTAACTGTGCTTCGGTAACATGTTAATACAGTTAGGATTGTTTTTGGAGTACTTTTGGAAGAGTGTGTTCGATCGCTGTTTGAATTCAAAAGCTTTTAAACTTGAAAATGCTGCAGAATGTGCTGCTGCCAGGGGATCAGTCGACTGGGTCTCCGACACAGTCGACTGGATCATGGTTTTCAAGGGTAATATTTTGGCCAGGCTGGACTTCAGTCGACCGGACTTTACCAGTCGACTGAAATTTTGAAGCCCCAGTCGACTGAATGTAGAAAGCAGTCGACTGGATGGTGTTTTAAAACCCAACTTTCTGCTGGACCAGGATCAGTCGACTGGACGGATGGTTTTCAAAATGACTTGTTTTATTCCGCTGCGTGTGTTCTTCAAACCTAATTTTGGGAACGTTAATGAATTGGTTTAGCCTCGGTGGCGTGCCACGGGCTTCGGTTCCGCTATTGTGGGACCGGGCTGTGACACGAGTGTCCTTTGAGGGATCTAATCGAGAACGGAGTTTGAATAGTACATCAGAGGAGATTTCTGCATAGTCCACATAGAAAATGAAGAAAATTGTTCGTAGTGAAGTTTTGGGATTGAGATTGATTGATAAGAGTTCTGTTTCAGACATTAGTTAATCATTGTGACGTAAGAGAATAAGGATGAACAGTTGGGGTTTGTGATAGAAAGATAGTCCAGTAATATGTATTGCTAGCGTATGGGGTCGGTGAGGAATCTCTCACCTTATCTTACGGTGTTAACCTACGGTACGATCGTACGAGGTTATCTTATGATGTATCTTACGGTATATACGGTGTATGTCAGGTAGTTGAAGAATTTTTTCAACTTATTGTACGGTATGTGTTGGACGGTTGAGGAATCTTTCAACCTATCTTACGGTATGTGTTGGACAGTTGAGGAATCTCTCAACCTATCTTGTGGTATGTATCGGAATTGGGAAATATCTCAACAAGTTATGAGTATTGTGGTTGTTGAGGAATCTCTCAACTGAACCTGGGTTCGAATGTTCGTGGTACCATGGTGGATTCAGATGTAGTATAAAGGTTAGTATGGAAAGCTACCAAATTGATTGTATAAGTGGGAAGTGGTATTTAAGGATTAACCTAAAGTGAGGAGTTAAGAATGGGGATGATAGGGTATGCTTTGACGGTTTGAGACTACAGTTAGTAGAAGTAATGGATTTCAGTCAAGTATCGAAAATGGCATAGTATGAAGCGTTGTATGGGCATAAGTGTCAATCGCTGAGTTGTGGGATCGAGGTTGGGGAAAGAAAGTTGTTAAGACCTAAGATGATACAGTTGACTACGGCAAGGGTAAAGCTAATCCAGGAGTGACTTTTAGAGGAGGCTCGCCGTACTAAATATTTAATTCATCCGGGAGTGATAAGATGTACCAAAAATTACGAGAAAACTTTGGTGGAGAGGTATGAAGTGAGAAGTTGCCAAGTTTGTGTCGGAGTGTTTAGCATGTTAGCAAGTCAAGGCAGAGAGACAAGTACCTGCGGGGCTATTACAACCATTACCAGTGTCAGAGTAAAGTGGGATGGGATCACAATGGATTTTGTTTCGGGATTTCCACGATCGTTTAATCAGAATGATAGGATCTAGGTTATGGTTGACAGATTGACGAAATCTGCACATTTTCTACCAATCAAGACTACTAAGCCGTCCAAGTTAGCAGAGTTGTAGGTGAAAGAGATTGTAAGACTACACGGAGTTCCAACAGTGATTATATCGAATCGTGATAGTAGTTTTACATCGAGGTTTTGGAAAGTCTACAGGAAGCCACGGGTACTAAACTGAGTTTTAGTACTACATTTCATCTTCAGATTGACGGACAGTCAGAACGGACGATTCAGACATTGGAAGACATGCTTAGACTTTGCGTACTAGACTTTGGGTAAGTCAATATAGATTGAGAGGAGAAAATATTAATTGGGAAGACGAAGTTTTAATGAGTAAGTGAACAAAACCGATAAAAACGGGAAGAAGACATAGTAGTACGTTGAGTACATTATCGGATGTGATAGTAGAAATGTAAAATGGTTGGAGGACGATGGTGGATGCAATGAAATACGATCTCAGTGTCCTGGATTCCAACACGGTTGGAGAGTTTTGAGAATGTCGAATTTCACCCTAAGAAAATTTTAAAGTGTTTAAAATGTTTAAAATAAAACTTTCGTTGAGTAAGAAAATTTGTTTTAAATACTTGTGATTAGGTATCAAGTAGACTTGGAAGACGGGTATCGTGGAAGGATATGGTATGCTTAGTGCTTGGGACATAATGGTGGTTGTCAAACGAATGAGTTCTATGTGGGCAGATTTTGAACTTAGGAATTCTAAAGGAGTTGGTGAAATGTCGTGTACCTGAATTTGGCTAATTGGAAGTTATGACTTTAAAGGAGTGGTCGTGAGTATTGTTCCAAAGGGAGCTCGACTTCGATTTAAGTATTGGAGTAACCTGAGGTAATGAATGATTTGAGGCTTTGATCAATCAAGAACTTGATGAGATCCATAAAGTGTGAAGAACTTGAAAGATGACAGTTAGGAATCAGTTGGCATTGGTGACCGGAGTGAGAATTTTACCTTGGGGTATTGTCGTGAAAGGTATGTAAATTGGAAGTCGATATGGAATTTATTGAACACAGTAAGGCTATATTATTTTGTGGGAAGATTTAATTACCGGCTTATCCTCAGATTGTATGTAGGGATTGTATTAGTGCTGTGAGCAATAGGTTATTCAGGAATAATGGATTGGAGACCCGGATAGCATAAATAGAGGACTAGAAAGTTATATGGAAAATTGAGTCAGATTCAACTACGGTTATGAAACATTGAATGTCGGAGTAAGGTATGGTGCCTTGAGATGTTATACGAAGAATATACGCTTAGTGTGAATGGTTGTCAGGAACTCAGTGAGAGTTGAGATACAGAAGTGTGATCGATATGGACTTGGACAAAGGTGAAAGTGAAGCACCAGAGACGTATAGAGTTGTAAACTATGTAAATGGTAGAGGTCTACCTAGACTGATAGACTAAAGAATAGTATACGAGTAGGGTATGGGATGAAAATGAATTACATTGCAATTGAGATCTCCGGCAGAAAAATAATTGACTCAAGATGTGTGTATGTTATATAAATAAAATGGATCGTGAATGGTCAAGGTTTGAGATAGGAACAAAATATGTTCTGAGCATGGAGATACGTGTTGATGAACTCTGTGGTAGGTGTATGACTGAGTAAGCAAATTTTTATTTACAATGTTATTCGTTACAATGGATGTTGGGAGTAATTGTGTTGAGAAGGGATGAAGTGTTATGTGTAATTTTAAATTAATTTGTTTTAAAAGAACAACATGGAAGGAATGTGGTTGACTTTGATGAAAGTTCTAAATCAAAACTGTTAGGTGTGATATTCTATTTCAATCAGCAGTAGTTCGGGTGCAAACTTTGGAGAGCTAAATGATGAATATGTTTGACCTCATTGTGGGTGATTTGGGACGTTATGTAAGCTCGAAATCTGAATGGTATCTGATGAGACACGTGTGATTGGAAGTATAGTACGGGATTGGTTAAATTGAACGAAATAATAAGTATTATGAAAAATAGAGAGGACATTAGTGCGACGCACCAATGACTAAGTGCTATTCATTGAACGGATGTTATTGTGACATGGCGTTCTGGGGAAGAAAGAGTGTAATTGATAAGAACTTGGGAGTCGTTTGAAATGCGTTATAGTGCTACAAGTGGTTTGGTGATTAGCAGAGTAAGAGATTAAATCCATAGTATGTGAAACCATTGATTGAAGCATTGACTTATCGACGGGGTATATATGTGTGATAGTACTCAGTTGTGGTTCACTTCGGGATGAAGAATCGTGTATAAATGTTAACCAGTTGAGAGGTAATGTCAACGACTTTTAGTCAAAAAGAAAGATAGGTGAAGGGAGATGAGTTACTTCCTTCGTTTTGGTGATTGGGATATAACCTTTGGGTTTCAAAAAGCATATGTGATAAGTACGATGAAAGGATATGTGAGTGGACGTGGTGACATCGTGATGTGAGTTAGTGTCAGATTTGACTATTGAGTAAGTTCTACTCAGGTATAGATGTTCTTATTTATCGTGATGCTTCAGGGTATTACTAGGATTCTATTTGAATCTTCTATCAGATTAAGACTGGGACTCTGAGGATTTATTTTCCTTAAGAGCCTGAGGATTTATTTTTCTTATGAGATTGTGGCATCTCAGTGAAGTGGATTGTGTATGTGGCAAATGTTGGAAGTATTTGTGTGAAGTCTTGGTGACTTGAGAAGATGGTTTAAGTTTGGGGACAAACTTCCTTTTTGGAGGGGAGAGTTGTCACAACAGTTCCAGAAAATCATTGTTTTATCATGTATATTGACTTTTGTGAGTTATCAATGTTATTTGATAATTGGATTGAAATGAGGTTGACTGTGGGTCAACGGTAAGGTGTCAGTGAGGACACAGGAACATGATAGTCCATTTTTTATTGGCACGAGTAAATGACATTTATATGATTTAAATGTTATTTGACTCATCTGGTATTTTGTGAATAGTGAATTATACCTGTGTAGTATAATCTCTGATAATTTTGATACTGCTAGATATTATTTTGAGAACTGTGGTGAGAACATGAGTGACACGTTTAATAAAAAGGTAGGTTGTGTAGAGATTCCACATAATTTAGTTTTCGGACGTAAATTTTGGAACCAAACGAGACTTAGTCGAAAACTTTTGTAATTTATAATTTTCACTCGTAAAGTTATAAATGGACGTGTGCAAAGTTTCAGGAGTTAATTAGAAGTTTGAGAAACTCACGGAGAAGTAAACGTAATTCCCGAGAAGTTTTTCTATAAATAGTGGTGGATGAAATTTCATTTCTCAAAACATTTCATAAATATCTTGAGAGAGGAGAGAGAAAGGGGATTTGTTGCCACGGGCTTTGCGACGACGATCGGCGACCTTTCGTCCGTCTGTTTTTCACCAAATTTAAGATTTGAACTCGTGAAGGTAAGATCTTCATTTTGATACTACTTAGGCCGTGTTTGGCCAACTTTTGTAAAAATCTTAATTCTAGACTTTTGGGGAAAACCTAGTAAAACTTGTAGGAATCGTCTCAAATTTGAAATCCGACGATTAATTGGCCCCCTATTTGATCCTTCAAAGTTTGAAGAGAATCGCACGAGGTATGAAGTTCTAACTTGTGAAATATAGAGAAATACATGTTTTATATTTCGATGACGAAATTGAGATCCGAGCAAAATCCATGCGTTAATTGTAGGCCCGTTAATTATGCACGCGGTTAAATGTGAAAAGCATGTCTAAAATTTCACGAGCACGTTAAGTTGTCTATGTGGGTCAAAGGGGTGTTTTATACAAATTCATGCCGGAGTAAGCTTATCGATGGTTGAGAATTTGAGTAGCGACGGCTACTGTGCATGGTTTAAGGCGTGGACTTGCCATGGCACTTGTGGGGATGTAATGGTTATAGGCTTAAACTAGCCATTGACATCGCGGTTTAAGGCTTGGACTTGCCGCTACCGGATGAATGCGTATCTTTCTCCCTAGAGACTATTGATATGATTTATGAGATTAAAGCATGTTCTGTTATATATTGCATATGTTAGACTTGTGCACTCAGCATATAGCTGAGCAGTGGAGATTTACTCCGTTGCAGGTAAGAAGAAAGATAAGAAGAAGCGTGATGAGTGAGGCCGTTGAGGAATGCCGAGGGAAACACCTTGTTTATATGTTTTGTTCATTTTTCCTAATCTTGTATAAGGATTTGGGAAACTGTAAAATGTTGTAATAGATCTTGGATTTAGTTTCGTAGTAATGTAATCTTGTAATTGAACACCTATAGTAAGTGTTAGCATGTTAAAATTTGGTGGTGAATGTGGTTGTTTTGAATATTGTACAGAGTTCGCTCAATCGAACTCTTTGTGCTTAATCAAACTTCTGTAGAGTGAATTCTCTGCCCAGAGTTCGCTCAATCGAACTTTTCTCGGCTTAATCCAACTTCTGTAGAGTGAATTCTCTGCCCAGAGTTTGCTCAATCGAACTTTTCTTTGCTCGATCCAACTCTCATCAGAATGCATAGATTAAAAAGCATAAGTCCCCTATGCGATATCAATGTTTAAATCAGTACTCCTTCATATATTTTAAGACCTTTGTTTTCAAAATGAATTCTTTTGGAAGTGTTCCAATTAGCCAAAACTTTTTATAACTCTGATTTTGATGGATTTTAATAATATTTTCCGCTGCGGTACTACTTTAAATGGAATTGGATAAGCCTTGATGGCGTGCCATGTGTCCTATTTCCACGCGTAGTGGGATGGGTCGTGACATATGCATATATAAATCTCTATCATATTAGGCGAACCAATTATTGGTCAACCACCATCACCTATACCGACCACCTTTGCATCACTTACCTTATCAAACTACCCATATTCAGTGGCAGACCTAGGATTTTGTGTTAGGGCCGGCCAAGTTCCATGCGGGGGTTCCTTGAAATTTTTTTTTTGGGGTCATTTATACATTTTTTTTTTATTTTTAACTGAGACAGAGAGTCGAACGAATAGTTGTAGTAAATTAGATTTAGACATTATTTATCTCCTGAGCTGAATAAGGGAATATTACTCTTCCCCTTCACTATTAATAGAGACTTTTAATGTCACACGGTCACACTCGTGGATATTATTATTAATCCCGCAATGTTATTCTTCCCAAATTTTTTTATCCCCAAATGTGATTCCTAACGCATTACCATTTCAACATAGCGAAAGTCAAGTGGACACTATGTGTTAAGAATCTCCACATGTAAAATCATAAATTTGGGGGGGGGGGGGGGGCACTATGTAAAATATTTTCAAATCTTCAAAATGCTATATAGACCCCCAAAATTTTTTAAATATTTTGCAGGGGCCGTGGCCCTCCCCTGTCCCTCTATGGGTCCGCCCCTGCCCATATCCATCAACGCCATTGCCGTTAATTTTATGTGGAAGGTTGGCCCATTTTTCAAATCTATCAAAGGTTATAGTTTGTTAATTTTCGCAAAACTTTATTTATGAAAATCTTCTTCTTCTTCTTCTTCTTCTTCTTCTTCTTTTTTTTTTTTTTTTTGAATTTTCTTAAACAAATTCAAACTTAAAGCATTTTGAACAACTTGCAAAATTTCTCAAACAGTTTTGTGCGAAATTTCTCAAACAACTTGTGATGACTTTGTGAATTTTCTCAAACAATTTTATGGAGAAACATCATTTTAAACACCCTGTGAAATTTCTAAATAGTTTTTTATATAAAAAAAATCAACATTTTGAACACTTTTAAAAAATTTCTCAACCATTTTTCCGAAAAAAAAATAAATAGCTTTTTGAATGCTTTGTGCATTTTCTCAAATAGTGTTTTTTTTTTAAAACACAGCATTTTTAAACACCTTGTAAAATTTTGAATTGTTTTTTTGGAAAAATCAACATTTTGAACACTTTGTGAAATTTCTCAACCATATTTGTGAAAAATTATTATTTTGAACACTTTGTGAATTTTTCCAAACAGTTTTCGGGAACACACATCATTTTTAAGCACATTGGGCAATTTCTCAATTGTTTTTTTTTCTGAAAAAATCAATATTTTGAACACTTTGTGAATTTTCTCAAACCATTTTTTGAAAATTTTCCATTTTGAATTTGTTTTATCAATAATGGTTACTTATATGCTCTATTACTTTTTTTCTGCAATAAAGATGAAATAGGAATGGAGAGTTATCAATTTAAAAATGAGGAAGAAGATTAAGTGGTCTTAAAGTTTTGAATTTAATGAGTAGCTATTCAAGGGATATGTTTTATGATTTCCCATTTTAATTTGAGGGGTATTTTGAACCTAACAAAACAAGAATGGACCTTTTAACGAAACTGTTTTGGACGGGACCTGTGGCTAAACAAATTTCATGTTTTGAACTTATAACCAAATGACCCTATATATTTTAGGGTGAATTAGTGATAAATCCCTAGATAGTGCACTTACATAACTTTAGGTTCTTGAGTTAAAACATGTTTATGATTAAGTCCCTGATATTTTTTAGGGACTAAAATACCCCTCCCTCATTAAGTTTGGTAATCTTTAAAATGATAACCCCTCCATTAATGTTTTCTACCAAAATTTAATTCTCCCTAAAAATTAAAGGATTAAAAAATTAAGGAAATCAAAATTTGAAAGTCATCATCATTAATAATGAAAGTCATTTTCAACCACAATCATGTCCAACATGATTTATGAAACGTGATTTGAAGAGAAAGACATAACATGTTTTGGAAAAATGGGAATTGAAGAGAGAATCTCAACATGATTTGTGAATTTCACAAGTTCTAGAAAAATGGTAATGGAAGATAGAGTCCCAACATGATTTGTGAATTTCATAACATGTTCTGGAAAAAATGATAATGGAATTTCACAACATGCTTTGAAAAATGAAAATGAGAGCGAGAGAGAGAGCCACAACATGATTTGTGAATTTCACAAGATGTTCTGAAAAACGAAAATGACAAAAAGAGAGTCACAACATGATTTGTGAATTTCACAACATGTTTTAGAAAACAAAAATGAAAGAGATAGTCATAACATGATTTGTGAATTTCACAAGATGTTCTGAAAAACGAAGATGACAAAAAGAGAGTCAAACATGATTTGTGAATTTCACAACATGTTTTAGAAAACAAAAATGAAAGAGATAGAGTCATAACATGATTTGTGAATTTCACAACATGTTTTGAAAAATGAAAATAAAAGAGAGAGTCATAAAATAATTTGTGAATCTCACAACATGTTTTGGAAAATGGGAGAGAGAGAGGCAATACCATTGCATCCTAGCACCCACAACCATTGTTAACCACCATCATCACCATCGCATGCCCCACTAATCTTAACCACCATCATCTCCTATATAAAGCACTATGCCAAAGACTTCTAAAACCACATCCAAACTACACAAAATCTAAGAAATCGAACACTAAAGAAATCAATCACTACACATAAGGTAAATAAATAAAAGAAACATCACAAAAATGTTTGAAAGCCTATAACAATTAAAAGAAATTTCAAACCGAATGCACTTAAAAAGTTGGTACAACCCACAAAGGTGGAGTAACACGGCTATATGAATATCCAATGCTCTTAATCTCTTTCCCGTTCCCATCGCTCTCATTCATCTCATCCCCATCTTCATCTTCTTGAGCCACCATCATCCCCATCGCAAATCTAGGTGATGAGAGAGAGAGAGAGAGAGAGAGAGAGAGAGAGAGAGAGAGAGAGAGAGGATCCATCATTGCTATCAAATATGTAAATTTGCATATAGATAAATGTCAAAATAAATTTTGTCTACCATTTATTCCTCTTCATAAATGAGTCAACGGTGTGATATTAATGCTAGTCAATATATCAAATCAACCCTCACCATATATGTAAAGAGGGCATTTAGAGCATATAATAAAGATGTGAAAGGGCATTTAGGACATAAAAAATTACTTAACCATGATTAGGTGTGTTAACTAGAATCTTGGGGATCTAGTATTAAATAAAATTATTAGGTGTCCTCCATCCATAAAAGTACATGAATGGGGGATTTAAGGGCAATTAATCCTATATTTTACACCCTTATGGTTAGACCTATTTTTTACTTTAACCCCTATGCTTCAAAAGTGAATACTCAATCCTTGTGGCTTCGGACTAAAGTAAAACGGTTAAGATTTCTCTCTAAAAAAAAAATTTCTAAAATTGGCCAAAAATATTATTACTTAACAACCCCATTTGTGAGTTAAATTTTGGGGTTAGCCCCCTATGTAGAGATAATGTTGTCATTTAACCCACATATGTGGGGTTAATTTTTAACACTTTACCCCAGTAAGCTAATTTTGAGGTTAACTGTTAGTAAAGGCTAATTATGGAGTTTATTGTTTATGTGAGATTAATTTTGACACTTAAACTCTCCCATATATTTGGAGTTAATTTTAACACTTAATCCCCATGTAAAGCTATTTTAAGGAAAATTTTAGTAATTTTACTTCAATCCAAAATCACGTAAATGTCCACTTTTAAATCGTAAAAAATAAAGTAAAAAAGAACCTAACTACAAAGGGTAAAATATAATTAACCCTTCGAATAAAATTATTTCGGCAGACCTCAGACTCCAAATTTTCCAATTCTATTGTAGGCATTAGCCCTCTACATCTAAATTTCTAGTCAACAATGAGACAGCCACAGTGTCAACACTAAGGCCTAGTTTGTTTTTGTGCACTTGGGGTAAAACAAGCACAAACCTTGGAACAAAAAAAGTGTGTGGCACTAACATGGTCAAAAGGTGTCAGAGTGCGCGTTGTGACATTTGTGTATGCCATGGATTTGATTCCATTTTCTTTTTATTGATCCTCTTAAAGTTGGGTCTTTCTATGGGCGAATGCTGCATACCATATAACGAGTGATTGATTATATGGCATAATTAAATTACTTGATATGTAATAGTAAGAAAAGTTTGTATTACAAGTATAAAGATTTTTTATTATAGGTACAAAGCTCATTTACCACAGGTATGAAAGGTCACAGGTACAAAGTTTTCTTATCATGCATACAAAGTCCCCTTATCATAAGTACAAAGATTTCTTACATGGGTAAAATCACAAGTGGTTTTGATTTGCTACAAACATTTCTTATAACGGTACAATATTTTGTTACTTTGGTACAAATATTTATTATAAAAGTTTAACGTTTTCTTATCAGGTACAAATATTTCTTAAAATGGTACAACATTTCTTACATTGGTACAAACATTTATTATAAAAAGTACAAACATTTCCTACCTTAGTACAAACATAACTTACCAATATATTGTTTGGTTGTACCATACAACCAAACAACTTAATTGTATAGAAGAATTCTCTATTTCTATGATACAACCATGCAATTCTTGGTTGTACCATACATACACCAAAAGTTACTAGACTTACTACACATTGACACTTAGTTACTGTCTTTTTTTTTTGGAAAAAAGGTAAAATTCTAAAAAATGATGTATAAAATATACAAGGGGCATATCCTAGATTAAAACAATGAACTCATTGCAATGGGATATGAAGTAAAAGCAACCAATGACCTTGTCATCAGTTGACACCTACAAAAATGGTTGAAAGATACATCCGAATGTATCGTAGAGTTTTACCCAAAAGTTTAAGTAATATGGATTGTGATATATATTCCACTTTTTCCTTTGATTTAATTTTACTAGGCTTTGGTCGGCCAATGTAAAACAAAAGTAAGGAATCAAAATATTGGATTGTGAGATCTATTTTGATGGCTAGGGTTTCAAGACAATGTGGCATAGGGGCACATATTCTTGCCAGCCTTCATTTTCTAGCAGACTAGGCCTTTTGACGAGTTGGAATCAGAATTTCATGTTTAGACCCACCAAAGAGTAGAGTAGGTTACTACCTACTTTGTTACAGAAAACTGACAAAAAAAAAAAAAAGAAAATAAGTTGGTGAGTAAGTTAAATATTTTGAATTTGTGAGTTATTTTCTTTTCCTTTGTTCTTATATTGCATTTGTTTTTTTTTTTTTTTTTAATTTTGAATTTTTAATATTATTTAATTATGAAGGAAATATAAGGCAAATTAAGCACGAGGGAAATAGTTTTCCTTGTTTTTCTTTTCCTATTTCTTTTCTCTCACCATGAACCATACAAAGTAGAGTCCGTTTGAAATTTTTTGTGGGAAATTTTTTATTATGATACTTTTCCGTTAGAGGCTTTTTTTTTTTTTTTTTTTTATAACAATGTTGTTTAGCGTGTGGTTTGATGTGGGAATCAAAGATTTTTTTAGTTTTTTTCAGCAGAAAGTTTAATTTGTTGTTTATAAGTTAATCTCTTCTTTTTGTTTTTTTGATATTTTTTTTTTCAAATTTGATTTTTGAATGTTTATAAAAAGTTACTTACCAAATGATCGAACTCAACTTTTCAATAATCAGAAATAATTGGTTAGCAAACGGGCATACTGCTTTTATTTTCTTCATGTTCACGGTATTCATGTTTTTGGACTGCACTGAGAGGAAATTTCTTTTAAGGCTTCTTGTTGTTCTTAGAATAAAAATCCATTGATCTGACTCCGATGAACATTAGAAACAGACATTCCAATGTATAATCCAATTGACATGTTAAAATATTCCTAAAATATTCCTTAAAAAAAAAAAAAAGGATTGTTTCTACATTTACTCCATTAATGGAGTATCCAAACAGAGTAAAAGTGACTCTGTGGTGGACTAATTGTAGCTCAATTGGCTGCTGATCTTAATTTGTTGCTGCATGGTAATGGATTGGAAGGACAAGCCCTTGTGAGGGAATTAAAATTGACCCAACAGGACATAATATAGTAGGTGTGCATGTATCAACATTTTGAGAAACTTGCTAATGTACATTGTATGAAGCTCTCTCTTATCTTAACAACAAATTATTAGCTCCAGAGAGTCCACATTCAGAAGGGTACCCATTTATACAATGTTTTCTTTTTGTTTTGACATGCATGTTTGGTTTATTTTGACAGAGTAAGGAAATACTTTTTTGGTTTGATTAGAACATCTCATATGAAACCACAACCCTTATGATTGTGTAGTAAGCTTTTTGGGTGTACCATCCAAGAAACTTAGTATTCGAGTCATGGGGAGCGTGGCTACTGGAGAATTTACCAGGCGACTCCAGGCCCTCAATGGATTAGTCGAGGTACGTGCAAACTGACCCAGACACCCCCGATATCGATTGCCCCCCCAAAAAAAAAAAAAAAAAAAAACAGAAAAAAAAGAAAGAACATCTCATATGCCAAATGACATATTTTTCCATGCCCAAGCTAAATTCTGGCATTGCTACAGTGTAAAAAAATGTTGTATGAACCATATCTGCTCTATGGTGCATTGCATAAAAAGATGTGTTATATATTCCTTTTCAAAATTGATCTATAGCCATGTTAGCAGAGCCAAATCTCCCAAATAACGACTCCAAGAGCGTATAATATTTTGTGTCAAATTATGGCAATGTTGTATCGTATGTTACATTCATTTTGGCACATGATATAACATTGATATAATTTGCATAAGATATAGTATGTCATTGTGAATTTCACTATAATTTGACTTTAACATGAAGTTTGGAATATCCATGATAGATGGTCTCGGTAAGGAGAAGTTATTCAGTGAGTCCAACACACTACGTCATTATGTTGATGTGGTGTAACCCCCTAATTATACGAAGACACATAACTTTTTTTTCTTTAAAAAAAAAAAGAGTGGAGATAACATGTAGGGAGATTGTGCCCCTAGAGATAGCAGGCATTACTTTTTTTTTTTTTTTTTTTAAATGTAAGCAAACATATCATGTCTACTATATTCCAAATGCCCCATGTCGACAATGTCCTACATAATTAGGATATCACACCACGTCAATATGATAAAGTGATGTGATGGACTCACTGAATAATCTCTTGTTGATAAGACAAGTAATGAGGGAAATAAAAATGGGATGAAAAATGAAATGAAATTTTGAGTGACTTTCACAATGAATTTTAGTGGAATAATATTAACTTTGTAATGTTAATTAAAAATGAAGGAAATACAAAATAGTGGAACCCACGGTAGTAAATCTATGTGGGGCTCACTGTTATTTGGTCCATTGAAGTGAGAAAATTTGGTACATCCGTACATGTATAACAGAGTTTTAGTTTCTTTATTTGGGAGTGAGTTGAGCCTCATGGTGTGATGGTCCTAGTGATTCGAGTATTCAGCAGGTTGCGTGTTGGTTATACAATATAATATGGTATGATGGTCACATAAAATAGTGAGACCATCATACTATGACATTACACTGACTTAGTGTGATGTTCCACTAATATAAATTCACGTGATCCCTACTTTTAGATGAATATGAGATATAGTTTTTGACTTTAAACAACATGTTATGTGCCCACTATTTGTCATGTACCCCTTTTTAAGGGCTACACAACCCTGAATAATTGGAGAGAATTTAAACACGAGACCAAATTCACTCAATAAATACTCAGAAACGCATTACTAGTAATTAACAAGCACATTAAAAAAAACACAAATTTCACGCGGTTTTATGCCTACATCCACCCTCAAGAGAAATGAACTTTATTATGAGAAAAACTGGTACATGGCCATACACTCATGCACACCAAATTTTTTTTTAAAAAAACTCATGCACACAATGAGTGGAGACACCTCAACTTGGTTGGTGGTACAACCAATGGAATTTTCTAAATTCCTGTACACCATCCCTTTCTATAGAGCTTACAATCCAATACTTATTGGACAAGTACTAAGAGATACACTTACTATAATACTTTATTACAAAAGGAAACCAATTAGAATAGGAATCTAATAAATCAACAATTTCCTAAATCATTGGAGTTGTCCCACATGTGATAGAATTTCAACAGGAATTTAAGGAAACTTTGCATTGTATTTGCAGTGGTGTAGGCTAAACATTAAACTTCAGGGAAGAAATTTAGTGAAACTTAAGTTTGTTGTTCGCTTGAGTTTCACTATTATACAAGACATACAACATAAGGTGTGCCGTGACAGTCCAAACGGCACACACAAAGCCGTGTGCCCCCAAACAATCTCCCACACGGCACACACTGTGCCGTCTAATTCCCAAATGGCACAATGTGAACCGATTGGGGCTTTTGGCTTCTTTTTTTTTTTTGTGTGTGTGTGTGTGTGTGTGCATGTGTAGAAATGTTACATTTCGTTTTAAACGATACCGTTTTGTCTCAAACGGCTTTGAGAGTGCCGTTTGAGAGGTACACCAGTGCAAATGCACACAGTTTGTACAACAAACTTAAGTTAAGTTTTATTTAAATTTATTGTACTAATTACAGATGCTCTCACAGAGGTGAAGTGATATGTGATGGTCTCATTGAATAACTTCTTTGAGTAGATGTATAGGGTTTTGTATTTATGCTCAATTAACCGACATTTCTCTGCAGAAAAAAATAATGTTCTAAGTGGGCAATGAAAGGTAAGTTGAAAACAGAGTGCTACTTGGAGCAAACCTACTCTAAAATAGTGTCCATCATTCAGGAAGCTGTGAAGTGATCATGTGATCTGCACCAACATGGCTAGCAGTCCAAAGAAACGACTTTATGTATATATATATAGTCATATCTAAAGAGGGTGTCTCTTCTTTGTTAAAGATAGGGTCTCTGTTTTAGTTGTCGGATTGTATTTTCATTAAATGCAGTTTTGTCATTTTACAGTTTTCAAACACGATTCGACGGTCAAAATAGAGGTCATTTCTTTAATAAAGAGAGGAAGCCATCTTTAAAGAATCTTTGTATATATATATATATATATAAGGATATTAGTTCATAGACCCCGAAAAATTAAGTGTATTGGTAAAAAACTCACATGATTTGACCCTTTTTTAAAACACCTTCACTACTTTTTTTTTTAAGTGACAAGCCCCTCTGACAGATAAAGAAATATAATATTATATGTTAACAGACAAAATATTCACGAAAACGACCACAAATTCCTCATTTTTTGGCCTTTTGGGATATTTTTTAGATCTACGTAGTGGATTTGAAAATTTTACCAAAAAAAAAAGAAAGATATGTTACACCTTAATTTTAAGATTTCATAAGTCTAATAGATAATAATAAAGTATTTATCTGTATGCAGATAATATTATATGTCAACTTTAAACCATCATAACTTTCTCAATTGTTGGACTTTTTAGGTGTTTTTTTCATTTTTATTTCCTATATATTTTTTGGAATCTATGCATTTATGGTGCCAATTTTACAAAATGAATATGTTTTTAATATATTCATGCAAAAAACCACACTTTTCTATATTTGTTTATTTTTTTTAGTTTTTTTCCCAGTATTTCATGGTCACTGTTGATCTCGTTTGATAAATCTCATTTTGTCGATTTCAAAATATCAAATTTTACGAAAAACGGACTTGTAGAATAAAAGTTATAGCAATTTGAAGTTGTTTAGACACAAAAAGGACCTAATAAATTAAAGAAAATTAGCATGAGTTAGAGCTTTGAAGAGTTTTATTTGAGGGGCTATGGCCGATGCTCCCAATATATATGTATAGAGATTTTTTTTACATGTATATACATTTAGATTTAGGAATATTTACATTTCAGTTAAGTTTTTGCATGAAATTTAGATGTAAGTCTACTACTTTTTTAAAATTAAAAATATATTAACAATAATTGAAAAATTAAAAAGGAGAGCTGCTAATGCCAGAGCACATAAGGCTTATGCCAGAGTTACTCACATTTTCTGGACAAAATTACCCTCAACCCATTTAAGTAACCCTTAAACCCCTCTTTCTCTCACTGGAAAATTCCATCCTCCTCACTCCCTCACAATAAGACAAAAATACAATGAGAACAAAAATCTTAACAAAATCATCATTCAACATTCACTACAAAAAAAAAAAAAAAATACCAAATTCTTTACAAACAATTTAGAAGGATTCCTAGCCTTGACATGTACGCCTCTTTAGAAGGATTCCTTGTTTCTTTGATGGCCGCTTGCTCTTCCTCTCCCAACTTCCTCCACTGCTTCCCCACCACCATTGGTGATCTCTGCAACACCACTTGTCTAACCAGCGCCATTAATACTGCCCCTTATTTATTACTACTTGTATTGTTGCTATTATTATTGGGTTTCTTTGATTTCTCATCCTCTGTAACTCCTTAGTTCATACCCAAAAGTGCCCTTTTTTTCCTATGGGCCGTCCTCGGCATAGGCGACTTAGGCGGTCGTCTAGGGTTCTCAATTTTTGGTATTTAATTAGGGCCCCAATTTGATTAAAGAAATTACACGGTCCCAATTTTGAAAAAAAAATATGTGTAATATGCTGGTCCAAAAGACCTCCCCCACAATTTAGAAAAAAATAATTACTTATAAAATATTGGCCTAATTGTAATCCAACACATTCTAAGCATTTGTCCCAACTCATTTTCATCTCATCTCTTAGTTTACCCCACCCAAATTATTTTACCATCATATCAAACTTTACAAATTTCAATCAACAATCAACCCTTATTACTATTAGGCTTTATTTGATTCATGGACTTAGTGAGGGAGAGAAAAGAATAAAGAAAATTGAAAAAGAAAATTAATTCTCTGGTATTTTCCATTGTGTTTCATCCATGATTAATAATATCGAAAACTAATAATATTTAAAAGGGAGACTTGGTGTAAGGTCCCTAAGGTTGGGCTAAGTTGAACTAAAGTACAAGCCATAATAAAAAACCAACACAAGGACACACTCTAAAAAAAATTTCCCTCCCAAAGTCTTCTAAAATTTTAATTTTCCCTCTTAGTCCTATAAAATTTTAAATTTCACTCTAAATGGCAAAATTGTCCATGGAACCCTAAGAGACTACCACCACCATCTCTCTTCTGTCTCTAACTTTCTCTCTCCTCCCCTCCATAGCCACCATCACCACCACCATCTCTCTCAATTCCCCCTCCACAGCCACCACCATAACAACCACCACCACCATAGCCACCATCTTCTCTCCTCATCCCTCCATAGCCACCACCATCACAAGCACCACCACCAGAGCCGTCGTCGCCAGAGCTGGAGCCGTCGCCGTTGCCGTCGCCACTACCACCAACTCTCTTCTCTCTCTAACTTTCTCTCCTCCTCCCTCCATAGACACCACCATCACAACCACTACATCAGAGCCACCACTGGAGCCATCCTCGTCGTCGCCGTCGTCGTCGCCACTACCACCAACTCTCTTCTCTCTCTAACTTTCTCTCTCCTCCCCCTCCATAGCCACCACCACCACCATCTCTCTCTCCTCCCCTTCTATTGCCACCATCACTGTCGGCCACTACCACCACCACCACCACCAACACAAATCTCCATGGCCAACTGATCTTAAGAGAAATTTCTCTTAAGATCAGTTACATCTTAAGAGAAATTTCTCTTAAGATGGTCAGAATTGTTGAATGAAGGTGGGATGGTAGGTGATGGCCATCGGAGGTGCTAGTGGCGGTCGTATGAGGTCGCCGAAGGTGGAAGTGGTGGTGGCCGGAGGTTAGGCATGGGTGGTGGCAATGTAGGATGATCACCGGAGGTGCTAGTGGCGATCGTTGGAGGTCGCCGGAGATGGTAGTGGTGGTCGCCTGAGGTGGAAGTGGTGGTGGCTGAAGGCTAGGCATGGGTAGTAACAATGGTGGCTAGGGTTTGATAGTAAGGTTAGATGATGAAGATGGGGATATTTTGGGCCAAAAAAAATTAGGAGTAAAAACCAAGTTGTTTTATTAAGTGTCCTTCATTCCAATTTAGCTTGTCTTAATGCCCTTTTCACCAATTTCTCCTAATATTGTGAAAGGTTGTACTCGACTTTGAAACGAGTTGTTCTCTTGTTCTCAAGAGTTACTCCTAACATTTTGAAAAGTTACTCCCAACGTTTCGAAGAGTTGCTCCAAAACATCATGTAAGATTTGATGACTTTTTTATTTTACCAAAAAAATTGATATTTTTTAAATTAAGAAAAAACAATAAAATTATTTTTATATTCTACACAAAATGTAGACTGGAATATATTATCCCTTATGTTTATAGAGACAACTTGGAAATACACAAAATAGAATCAAAGTCCCACTCCCATTAAATATCCCACTCCCATTAAATCTGACCAAAAAAAAAAAAACAAAAAACGTCATGTTGGTTTAATACAGAATTAGTTTTACGAATAATTTCAGGTTGAACACGGACTCCTATGAATCACAGACTCTTCGAAAAGGCTGCCGCACACGCACTGGGAGCACCAAGGATTCTTCTGGGTTCTTTTGGAGTTCAATTAGGATTTTGGGTGAGCATTGATTCATCGGAGTGCCTCACAAGTGTTGTCGAGACACTTCAAGGGTATGGCTAGGGCTCTTTTTGTTGCGTTCATTTGAAAAAAAAAAAAAAAGTTCTTCACACAATTTTGAAAACTTGGGTGCTTAAAAGAGAAATAATAGAAAATAATAACAGCACTTATCTAGAGTATACACTAATGCACTAATAGTTATTGAATAATTTGTATATACTATTATATATAAAAAAATATTTTTAATACGAAAAATTGGTAGAAAATCGCTAAACCCAACTATGTTCCAAGAGTTTAAAGTCCTTTTTGATTCTTAGATTGTTTAAAAGTCCATCATTTAAAACCTTATATTTTGCTACATCCCTAGAGATATGAAAGTCATATTTTTTTCTCCCTAAAATACCCATGAAGCCCTAGCCTAAACATTTTCACTGTTTCTCTCTCTCTCTCTCTCTCTCTCTCTCTCTCTCTCTCTCTCTCTCTCTCTCTTTTTCTCTAATACCTGTGTCGTCGCTACCACTACGACCGATCCGTTGCCGCCGCGACCACCACCACCACCACTACGATCGATACACTGCCACTACCACTACCACCACTACCGCCACCGCCACCGCCCTCTGCCAGAGCCATCACCACCACCACTAGTCCATCGCCACCATCTAGCCTCACATTTCTCTCGCTCCATCTCTCTCTCTCTGTCTCTCTCTCTCTCTCTCTCTCAGATCAATACTCTCTCCTTATTTCTTAGTTCTCTGCAACGATGCCTCCAAATTTTGACCTTTGCCAGTCATCGACGTTTATGTCCGAGTCACCGGCGGCGAGGTCAGTGACACCAGCTCTATAGCTTCGAAGATCGGACCTCTTGACCTCTTTCCAAGGAAGATCGGAGAAGAACCATCACCAAGTCACCATCAAGCTCACCATCACTGAGTCACCGTCACCAAGGAAGATCATACAAGTCACTAGAAGAGCCCCCCGACTGAGTCACTGGAAGGGCCCCCGAGTCACCGTCAAGCTCACCGTCCAAATCTGGCAAGCATTTCATCGAGAATCATTAAGTTAAGTGAATTTACAAATCTTAAAATCCCAGGTAAAATTTTACTTCAGATTTTAGTTTTCTGTAGCTAAGGTGCTTGTTAAGCCTTAGTGGTTTTTTGTTGTTGATTATGTCATGACCCATCCCGCTACGCGCGAAAATAGGACACGTGGCACGCCATCAAGGCTTATCCAGTTCATTAAAGTGTGAATAGCAGTGGAAACATAAGTCAAATCCTTATAAAATCAGAGTTATAAAAAGTTTTGCCCAATTAAAATACTCCTCAAAAGAATTCAGGTTTGAAAACAGAGGTCTAGTCGACTGATCGGGGGCCTAGTCGGCTGACCATTAAGAGCAGTAAGTTTAAAAAAATCAATAGCCTGGTCCAGTCGACTGTGTCGGGGACCCAGTTGAATGGTGCCAAAAATTGCCAGTCGACCTATCCGGTCGACTGGCACTCTATTCAAGCAGAAAGTTATGTTCTGGGACCCCATCCAGTCGACTGTTTTCTTAACCCAGATGATTGATCCCCAAACATATCAAGTAGTGTTTAGTTCCACATAGTGATTCAGTCGACAGAAACAAGAACCAATCGACTGATCGACATTAGCACCCAAAAACTCTGTAGCATTCCAAGCTACACTCCTCCGATTCAAAGCCAATACAACCACGATTGTATACCAACGATTCAATGCATAACTACAAGTGTTTACTAGCGATTACAATACTACAAAATCATCTCAAAGGTTTAGTTACAAGAAGTTACGAATTCAAAGCTCTTATTACAAGTTTAGGAAAAAGGAACAAAACAAAATATAAACAAGAGTGGTTCCCGTCATCTCATTGGCCTCACTCCTCACACTTCTTCTTATCTTTCTTCCTACTTGCAATGGAGTAAATTTCCACTGCTCAGCTATATGCTGAGTGTACAATTCTAACATATGCAATATATGACAAAACATGCTTTAACTTCATAATCACATCAATAGTCTCTAGGGAGAAAAATACGCCTTCATCCGGTAGCGGCAAGTCCAAGCCTTAAACCGTGATGTCAATGGCTAGTCCAAGCCTACAACTATTACGTCCCCCCAAGTGCCCTGGTTAGTCTAAACCTTAAACCATGCACAGTAGCCGTCGCTACTAGAATTCTCAAACATCGAGAAGCTTACTCCGGCATGAATTTGTATAAGTCCTCCCTTCGACCCACATAGATAACTCAACGCGCTCGCGTAAATTTAGACATGCTTTTCACAATTAAGTGTGTGCATAATTAACGGGCCTAAGATTAACACATGAATTTTGCTCGGATCACGATTTCGACATCGAAATATAAAACATGGATTTCTCTATATTTCACAAGTTAGAACTTTATACCTCATGCGATTCCTCTCAAACTTTAAAGGATCAACTTGAGGGCCAATTAAACGTCGAATCTCAGATTTGAGGTGATTCCTACAAGTTTATAAGGGTTTTTCCCAAATTCCTAGAAATTAGATTTTTACAACAGTTTGCCAAACATGGCCTAAGTGGTATCAAAATGTAGATCTTACCTCCACGAGTTCAAATCTCGAATTTGGGAAAAATCTGACGGACGAAAGGTCGCCGATCATCGTCGCAAAGCCCGTAGGATCAAATCTCCTTTTCTCTCTCCTCTCTCAAGATATTATAAGAGATTTGTGAGAAATGAAATCTCACCCTCACCTATTTATAGGAAAACTTCTCGAAAATCGCATTTACCTCCCCGCGAGTTCTCAAAACACCTAGTTAACTCCCGAAACATCGCACACGTCCATTTTATGACTTTACGAGTGAAAAATATCAATTTCAAAAGTTTTCGACTAACTCTCGTTTGGGTCCAAAAATTACGTCCGAAAACTAAATTATGTGGAAACTATACACAACCTGCCTTTTATATAACGTGTCACTCACGTTCTCACCATAGTTCTCAAAATAATATATAATAATATCGAGATTATCAGAATTTACTCTACACAGGTAAATTCACTATTCATCAACAATACCAGAAAGTCAAATAGCATTTAAATCACATAAATGTCATTTACTCATGCCAATGCAAAATGGACCATCATGTTCCCGTGTCCTCACTAACACCTTACCGTTGACTCACAGTCAACCTCATCCTCAATTATCGAATAACATTAACGATTCACAAAATCTAAATATGCATGATAACTTTAGAATTTTGGAACGGGTGTGACAGATTGTGATCTCATGGGTGCTACCTCTATTATGGATGCATTGATTGCATTGGTATGTTAGTTGCATAATTTAAAAATATTTCACTCAATATTTTTAAAGTGATTTTTTAAAATTTTTGAGTGAAGTACATTATCTTATTTTGTTAACTAAAAATGGAATTTCCAGTGAAATTTACAAACTTAACTAAACAGTTATAGATTAAGGTAAGTGAATTAACTTAACTTCCATTACAATTGGGAAATTTCACTTAAGACAACTTAAGTGAAATTTTACACTACAAGAAAAAAATCTTTTTCATGACTTTTTTTTTTTTGACGAAATGACTTTTTTTTTTAAAAAAAATAGGCATAAAAGCATTATTATTTATGACTTTTTTTTAAACATTATTTATGACTGCATTAATTAATAAATACTTATAAATATGTTGAATGCATTCATTTGTTATAACTATTTTTTGTAGAACTGTCGTAAAAATATTACTTATTTTTGACTTTTTTTTAACAAACTCGAATTTGTTTATGACACGCAACATTACAACTTTTGTTAAGAACTTAAAAAACAATCATAAATGTAATTTTATGACTATTTTTAAAATGCATAACAAGGGTTTTTTTCTTCTTCTTGTAGTGTAATTACTTAAGATTTATGTGAAATTTTACTTAAGCTTTAAGTGAAACCATGCAAGTGAATATTGCCGGTGATCAGTGCTCATCGTGAACAATGTCGCGGTGAACAGTGTCACCGATGAAGGGTGCAATTTCACTTAAAATTCATGTACAAATTAAGTGAAATTTCACTTAATAGTTTTTCCTAATCAAGAATATTATTTGTCTTTAACTTTAAAAAATTTTAGCATACATATCGTCTTTTTCAAAAACATTTCCAAAACAGTACTTGCAAGTATAAATAGAAAATAGTCATAAAAATAAAGCATATTCATCACTACCCAAAATAAAGTCATAAATTAACTATCATTTACCAAACTTATGACTCTAAATAGAAAAGTAGTCATATATGTTACAAAAAAGTACTTTTTATGACAATTAAAAAAAAAGTGATTATGTCAAAATTTAAAAAGTCATAAAAATAATTTATTTTGTAGTGAGTGCTCGTCGTGACCAGTGCATGCGGTGAACAACGGGGTTTTTTTTGTACCAAAAAATAATGAGGATCTTTTATTAAAGTAAAAAAATATATGTCCTTAAGATTAAAAAAATGTTATCATAATGTCCTTTTGTCAAGCCCCGGATCCACACATATGAATCTTGGAAATATGCCACGCCATCAAGTCTCGTCCCAAGTTATTAAATTTCTTAGAAACATTTTTAAAACAAACAACACACCGATAATGGTTCCTCGAAAGTTCCAGACAAATCCCATTTAAAACATCCTTCAAAAAGGTTAGTTTTCAAAACTAGTATTTTTGTGGTTAATAGGACCATTGAGGTACCTTTCATCAACTTAAAAGTTGAGGAAAACCAAAACTCACAACCAAATTAATCAGAGGGACCGCAGACCGGTCCTAAAGGAACCACTGATCGGTCTTAGGTACCTGTACCTAAATTCTCAGCTTTTGTGATGACCCATTCCGCTACGGGCAGAAATAGGACACATGGCATGCCACCAAGGTTTATCCAATTCCATTAAAGTAAATAGCAGTAGAAAATATAAGTGAAATCTATGAAAATCAGAGTTATAAAAAGTTTGGCGCATTTGAAAACACTTAAAGAACACACTGCTTTTAAACCAGCAATCTAGTCGACTAATCAGGGTCCGGTCGACTGGAAGTGCAAGATACAGAGAGCCAAAAATCTCAGCAAATTGTCCAGTCGACTATGTCGGGGACCCAGTCAATTGTGGTACAAATTTCTCAGTCGACTGAAACCTTCCCGTCGACTGAACCACAATTTTCCATTTTAAAAATAAAATCCAGTCGACTGTGGTCTCCCACCCAGTCGACTGTTTCTTTCACAGAATCAAAAACAACATTCCAACCAATACTCCAGTCAACTGTGTCGGGGACCCAGTTGACTGTTTTTCAATATTCTGGGACAGTGGCTAGATCAAAACAGCCTCCAGTCGACTGTTTCCTGGAACCAATCGACTGTTTTACCTCAGTTACAAGCATTCAGCAGATTTCAATCTATGCTTAGACCAAACCCAAATAACATTTGTAATCATAATTCTACGATATGAAACATAATTATAGAAGTTCTACTATAGTTTACAAAACTACAAATCCATTTCAAGGTTCTAAGTTAAAAACATAACGAAATTCTAGTTCATTACATCTCTTATTAAAACTTTGAAATGGAAACAAAAACATATACAAGAGATGCTCCCTAGTACTCCCACGACCTCAATCCTCACAGTTCTTCTTGTTCTTCCTCTTATCGCCTGTAATGGAGGAAGTCTCCACTACTCAACTATATGCTGAGTGTACAATTCTAAACAAATGCATATGAGGCAATTCATGCTTTAAATATCCAAAACACATAATTTAGTCCCTAAGGAGAGAGATACGCATTCATCCGGCATACCGGCAAGTCTTAAATTTAAACCGCGATGCCAATTGCTAGCCAAAATCACCCAACCATTGCATCCACCTACTCTGGCCAGGCCAGTTCCCAAACCAATCAAGTAGCTGTTACTACTAAAACTCTCAAACTTTGAGAGGCGTGCCCCGGTATGAAATTATACCAAACTCCCCTTTGACCCACATAATCATTTAGCATGCTCATATAACCATATCACCATGCTTTTCAACACATACTTGCTAAAATTAACGGGTCTAATTTTATACATGGATTTTGCCCGAATCGCAATTTTTAAACATAATATCCAAACTATCCAAAATTGTCTATATAACACAAGTTTGGAATTCATACCTCGAGCTATGGTCCTATAATTTCAAGAGAAGTACTAGTAGCCCGATTAACCATCGGATCTCCGATCTCAAATGATTACTACAAGTATTAACATGTGTTTTCCAAATTCCTAGAATTAGAATTTTCATCAAAGTTTTCCAAACATGGCCTAAGAGGTATCAAAACGTAGCTCTTACCTCGAACAATGCGAATATGAAATTTGGTTGTAAACTGACGGACGAACAGTCGTCGTTTGTCGCTGGGATGATCGAATAAATCTCCCTTTCTCTCTCGAGATCAAAACTACCAAAAATTATACAAAATAGGTATAATTACTATTCACACATACCAGAAAACATCAAATAACATTTAAGCCATACAAATGTCATTTACCTATGTTGATGCCACACGATTCTCCTATTACCATGTCCTCAATTGACACCTCACTGTTGACCTTCATTCAACCTCATTCACAATTATCAAATGACCTTGATAATTCACAAAATTTCATTTATGCCTTTTTAAATAATGATTTTCCCGGGACAGGTGTGACAACTGCCCCCCTCCAAAAAGGAAGTTTGTCCCTAAACTTATACTTCATGAATCAAAAAGGTGTGGATTTTCATTTCTTATCTCCTCATTGTTCTCCGACGTAGCTTCTTCCACCGTATGACTACGCCATAATACTTTTACCATTGGAATTGTCTTCGTTCTCAATACTTTCTCCTTCCGATCCAAGATCTCTACCGGATGCTCTACATAAGTCAAGTCCTCCTGGAGTTATAATGGTTCTGGTAAGATGATCTTGTTAGTATCTGTCATACATCATCTCAAATTGACACATGAAACATGTTGTGTACATGCTCCAACTCGGACGATAAGGCTAGTCGGTAAGCCACTGGTCGTACCCTTTCTAGGATCTCAAACGGTCCTATGATCACGGGTTAAGTTTCCCTCGCTTTCCCAATCAAACAATGCCTTTCGAAGGTGATCTTCGCAAGTATACAAAGTCTCCTACTTCAAATGTCATCAGTTGTCGCTTGGAGTCGGCATAACTCTTATAACGACTTTGGGCCACCTTAAGTTGCTCCTGGATTAGCTTTACCTTTTTCATAGTCAACTGTATTATCTCTGGCCAAATCAACCTTCTTTTCCCAACCTCAGTCCAATAAACCAGTGATTGACACTTACGCCCATACAAAGCCAGGTGCCATCCCAATACTCGATTGAAACCCGTTGTTATACGCAAACTCGATTAGTGGTAAGTGTTTCTCCCAATTCCTTCCAAAGTCTAGAACGCACAGCCTAAGCATATCCTCTAGCGTCTAAATCATTAATTCTAACTGTCCGTCGGTCTGAGGGTGAAATGCAATATTGAAACTCAACTTGGTACCCTTAGCTCTTTGTAAACTTCCCCAAAACCTCGATGTAAAACTACTATCATGATCTGATATAATCACTACTGGAACTCAATGTAATCTCACAATCTCTTTCACATGCAACTCTGCTAGTCTAGATGGCTTAGTCATTTTGATCGATAGGAAATGAGCTGATTTCATCAACCTGTCGACTATAACCCAAATCTTGTTGTTCTTATTAGACGATCGTGGAAATCAGAAAACAAAATCCATTGTGATCTCATCCCATTTCCAACCTGACACTAGTAACGGTTGTAGTAGTCCCGTGGGTGCTTGTCTCTTTACCTTGACTTGTTGACATGCCGAACACTCTGATCCAAACTTAGCAACTTTCTATTTCAAACCTCTCCACCAAAAGTTTTCTCACAAGTTCCGGTACATCTTTTTACTTTCCGGATGAACTGAATATTTGGTACTATGTGATTCCTCTAGAATTCGTTCTTTCAGGTCTTTCAAGTTTGGTACACACAGTCAATTCCCAAGCATCAATACTCCTTGTTTTAAAGTAAAAATAGGCTACTTTCCCAAAGGTATCTCGTCTTTCATTTTACGTTGAATTGTTCCATCTTGATCTCGTCAATAATGTCCGAGTGAGTTATGATTGCCATCATCAAACCATCATTCGTCTTTGGAATCACATCTAACTCCAAACGTTCCATTTCACTAATCAATTCCTTTTCTTAGTTAGCTCATCAGCTAAGTTCCCTATCGTCTTTCGGATTAACGCATCGGCTACTACATTAGCCTTCCCCGGATGATACTCTATCGAAAGATCGTAATCCTTCATCTCTTTATGTGAATAGGTACTTCAAACTCTTGTAGCCCGTGAAAATCTCACACTTCTCACCATATAAGTAGTGCCTCCAAATCTTCAAAGCATAAATCACTGTAGCCAATTCCAAGTCGTGGGTCGGATAATTTACCTCGTATATTTTCAATTATCTTGAAGCATAGGCAATCACCTTACCACTCTGTATAAGTACATACCCCAAACTCTAATGCGAAGTAATGCTATAAATCACAAATCATTTAGTCCTGGATGGTATCGTCAGTATAGGTGCTCTTGTCAACCGCGACTTCAACTCTTGAAAACTATCCTCACATTCCGAACTCCATTTAAAAGTAACACCCTTCCTCATCAACTTTGTCATAGGCAATGAAATCTTTGAGAAATTCTCAATGAATCGGCGGTAGTACCCAGCTAATCCTAAGAAACTTTGAATCTCTAATACTGATGTCGGTCTCTGCCAATTAGATACAGCTTCTACTTTGTGAGGATCAACTGAGACGCCGTATGTGTCAATCACATGGCCCAAAAAAGCAATACTGGGTAGCCAGAAATCACACTTCTTCAATTTTCCAAATAGTTACTTTTCCCACAATCTCTGAAGTATAAGTAGCCAAATGTTTCTCGTGCTCTATCTCATTCCGTGAATAGATAAGAATATTATCTATGAATACGATCATAAAGTCATCTAAATAGTCTCTAAATACTCTGTTCATAAGATCTATGAATGCGGCTGGTACATTTGTAACTCCAAATGGCATTACTAGAAACTCGTAGTGTGTTCTGGAAGCTATCTTCTCTACTTCTTCAGCTTTTACTTTCAACTGATGATAGCCTGATCTCAAATCTATCTTTGACAACACTTTTTCTCCACGAAGTTGGTTAAATATGTCGTCAATTCTAGGTAATGGAAACTTGTTCTTGATTGTCAATTTGTTCAACTCTCGATAGTCGGCACACATACGCATCGAACCATCCTTCTTCTTTACAAACAATACTGGAGTCTCCATGGTGATATGCTAGGTCGAATGAAACCTTTTTTTAAGTAACTCTTATAATTGAACCTTCAGCTCTTTCAATTCTACCGGTGCCATTCTATACAGTACTTTTGATACGGGCCTTGAGTTCGGCTGTCATGCCCCAGATCCACACATGTGAACCTAGGACAAGTGGTATGCCACCAAGGCCTTCAAACACCAAGTTAGGAATGAAAAGGAAAGAAAATAAGCCCAAATAAACCTTTAAGTTAGACAAAACAAGCCTAAGGGTAAAATGGTCTTTCATAAAGTATAGCAAATTTTATACCAAAAGATAGGTTTTTGAGTCCCGGTTCCAACGCAAAAAATGGCGCGCAAAACCGAGTTTTCTAGAGAGTCTGCCCGTTTCCGTAAAAGTCGACAGTGCAGCAAAATGACCTATGGATCAATCTGTCCCAAAACTGGATCAATCTGGTTTTGACTGAACCTCATTTTTGGCCCTCCAGAAGCACCAGATCGATCCGCTCAAGACCCGAATCGATCCGGATTCTACAACACTCATTTTGATAGCAGTTTTTCTTGTTCTACAGATTCCAAACACTTTCAAAACCCAACCAAACTTCATGTACTTACCAAAAAAATTTCAAAACCATTCCAAAATCTTTCCAAACCATTTCCAAGATATATTAACATGTTTCCAAACATTAAACAAGATCCACAAATGCTAAAATACTCAAACACCCCCAATTCTCACAAAATCAAACAAAACATATGAATTTTGACCCAAACTCACAAGTAACATATCCAAATCATAGAAACAAGAGTTTGAAAAGTCCCAACATGATTTTAAACCATAAACAAGATGTGCAATGTTGTCTTTCTCAAATACTCTCATTTCTCTCCCAAATACTCCCAAATACTCCCAATTCCCTCACGATCAACCAAAACATGTTTTCTTAAACCAAACTTCCACTCAAACATGCTCCAAACTACATTAGAAAAGTATGAAAGGTATCAACAACATTTTAATCTCCGGTTACAAGATTTACACGAGTCTTGGAGTGATTAAACCAAAACTAACATAATCTACTAAGTTTTAGTACAAACCCAAGTTATCTATTACAAACTACAAGTTTTACTCAAAAACAACTATAGATATAAATTACTACATTTACAAGCTTCCTTACCACTACGAACCCCACTTTCATCTCCCTTGATTCTCGCTGCCTTGCTCACCGTGTTCACCTACAATGGTTATTCAATAACCACCATAATATATAAGCTATATGCTTAGTGAGAGATATCAATCAAGCACACGGATGATATATCAATGTTTATATTCAACTCAACAAATATAATGATCTCCGGATAAGCAAGTATTTCATCCACCACTACCCGCAAGTCCGCGACTCCCCCGATAGTCCACAGTACAAGCCAATGACTTATGCCACACACGTGCGGTCTAATGCCGTTGTCGGCAGCAAGTGGTCGTCACCATAGAATAATCTCATGGCGAATTCATACAAGCTTTCCTTTGACCCAAATTGGCAACTAAACATGCTCACATAAACATATCACCATGCTTTTCACATAATTATAGCTAAACATGAGTAATTAAACTATATAGGCATGTGATTAACATCCATATAAGCACGATCATGAATCTCATCCAAAAACAAGATTAAAACCACTCACCACTTTGCAATTCGCTCCTAGTTAAGAAATTAAAGCCCAAATCTACTCCAGGTTAAAATCGTACATGAATTTGATAAACTACAGATTACTGCTCTGAAATGGGTCACGAGAAATATGATGATTACACTCAATAAAATCAGTACCAAAACATAGAACTCACCTCTACGAGTCCAAATCCGATCTCAGAATCCAAATTGAGTATCGAACGGCGTGTCGATTGACGTCATAAGCGTCGTCGAATTTTCGTCGTCAATTCTCTTTCTAAACTTCCTCTGTAAATCTTGTTATATGCCTTAGGAAGAAGAAGACTCATTGTGAGTCATAGGACACATGTCCTCACACATGTAAATTACAAGGTTTTAGTTTCTAAGTTTACCTCCCCACATTTGATTAGTTTTGCTACTATACCCCTGCTAGTTATAGAACTCTTTAAAATTATCCCAAACTTAAATAGGTGTTTGTCTATATCTCGCGTGGGTCCCATAAGTGGTCCCACATAATTTTATGAAGTTTCTAATTAGCCTACTAATTAAGTAGCGTGTTCAATTCGTCCTCACCAAGGTATTCCAAATGACCACATAATTGGTCTCTAGCAATCAACAATGAATTTAAATAACATATATATATATATATATTATTTTACATATACTTTAATAAACATTTAAGCACACAAGAGTAATTCTATAATCTTGTCCCATCAGAATGGAACTTCATTAACTCATGTCCCAATTTGGAACTGCCACATTGGCCAACATTGGGTTCCTAAATTGGACACCCATAATCAACTAGTGAGTTAAAACTCACTTAAACTTGCATTAATAAACATTAATTAATTATGCTAATGCATGCTAAATCATAATTAACGAGTAATCGCTGGAGCGGGTGTTACATCTCTCCCCTTCCTAAAAGAAGTTTGTTCCCAAACTTAAAGTACCTCAAGTTTTGAATAGGAATGGGTACTTCTCACACATCTCATCTTCCCGTTCCCACGTAGCCTCTTCAACAGAATGATTTCGCCACAAAACCATAACCAATTAAATAGTCTTGTCCTTAGAACTTGAACTTTTGCATCGAGAATTCTCACTGGATGTTCTATGTAAGTCAGGTTTTCTCTAATCTCCAACGGTACTGGCGTAATGATGTAACGTGAATCTGACACACAACGTCGCAACATTGACACCTAGAATAAATTATACACGTTCTCCATTTCTTGTGGTAGCTCCAATCGGTATGCTATTGCGCCAACTCTACCAATGACCTCAAGCGGTACAACATACCTCGGATTCAGTTTCCCACATTTTCCAAAACTCATAATTCCCTTAGTCGGTGACACCTTTAAAAACACATAATCTCCCACTTCAAAATCTATTAGTCTCCTTTTCAAATCCACATAGCTCTTGTAACAACTTTCTCGGTGGTGTACTGAACTATCTCAAGTCCCAACAATTTTAGTTTTCCTACCTCTGTCCAACATATCGGCGAACGACATCTATGCCCATATAAAGCCTCAAAAGATGTCATCCCCATGCTAGATTGAAAACTATTATTATAAGTATATCTTCTAATATTTGAATTCCCAATCACCTTTAAAATCAAGAACACATAATCTAAGCATATCTTCTAATATCTGAATTACCCGCTTTGATTGTTCGTCAGAGATAATAGATACTGGAACTCCATGAAGCCTTATAATTTCCTAAACATATAACTCTGCCAATTTCGTCAAATCATTCATCTTAATCGCTAGGAAATGCGCAAACTTGGTTAATCGGTCAACAATTACCCAAATAATATCATTTGATCTTCTAGATTTTGGTAAACCTGCTACAAAATCTATTGTGATGTTCTCCCATTTCCATTCCTGTACTGGCAATGGTTGCAATAATCCTGCTGATCTTTAATGTTCTGGTTTTATCGATTGGCACACTATACACTTTGCCACGTGTTCGGCTATTTCCCGATTGATTCCAAACCACCAATAATTCTCTCATAGATCACGATACATTTTGGTACTCCCCGAATGGATAGAATATTTGGTGTTGTGCGCCTCCTCTAGAATCGTCTCTTTAAATCCATTAACATCGGGTACACAAATTCGATTTCTGTATTTCAATACACCATCTACATAAGTGAAATCCGGTTGCTTACCCTCAGGTATTCTATCACAAATCTTTCTCAAATTTGGATCTTGAAGCTGTTTTATTCTAATTTCATCCATAAGTGTCGGTTGTGCTATAATAGCTGCCATCAAAGCTCCCCCAATTCTTGGAATTACCTCAAGTTTCAATAGCTCTATGTAACACCCGCTCCCGCGATTAATCGTTAATCATGATTTAGCATGCATTAACATATATAATTGGTACTTACTAGCACATGTTTAAGTGAGTTTTTAACTCACTTGTTGATTGTGGGTGTCTAGTTTGGGAACCCAAGATTGTTCCATGGTGACGGTATTAGACTGTACATGTGTGGCGTGGGTCATTGGCTTGTGCTATGGACTATTGGGGGAGTTGCAAACTTACGGGTAGTGGCGGAAGAAATACTTGCTTATCCGAAGATCATTATTACTTGTTGAGATGAATTTAAACATGATATGTCATCCGTGTGCTTGATTTATATCTCTCACTAAGCATATAGCTTATATATTGTGTGATTATTGAATAACCATTGTAGGTGAGCATGGCGGCGAGAATCCGGGGAGATAAACTTGGGGGTTCGTGGAGTCAAGAAAGCTTATGTATATTGTAGTTCCATGTGTTATAGTTGTTTTTGTGTGAAACTTGTAATTCCGGTGTAATTCGGGTATAAACGAATTAAGTTAGGAATGCATTAAACTTAGTTGGTTATGTTGGGTTCTTGTTTTTTCGCTCCAAGATGTATGTAAATGTTGTAACCAGAGCTTAAGATCATGTTGGGACCTTTCAAACTCTTGTTTTTATTAGTTGGGTATGTTGGTTGTGAATATGGATCAAGACTCATGTGTTTTGTTTGATTTTGTGAGAATTGGGGATGTTTGAGTATTGTAGCATTTGTGGATCTTGTTTAATGTTTGGAAGCATGTTAATATATCTTGGGAATGGTTTGGAAAGATTTTAGATTGGTTTTGAAATGGTTTTGGAAAGTTTCATGAAGTTTAGTTTGCTTTCAAAAGTGTTTGGAATCTGCAGAAGAAGAAAAACTCCTATCAAAATGTGTGTTGCAGAATCCGGATCGATCCGGGTCTTGGGCAGATCGATCCGGTGCTTCTGGAGGGCCAAAATTGAGGTTCTGTCAAAATTGGATCGATCCAGTTTTGGGGCAGATCGATCCGCAGGTCATTTTGCTGCACTGTCGACTTTTACGGAAACATACATAACTCTCTCTAGAAAACTCGATTTCACGCGCCGTTTCTTGTGTTGGAACCGGGACTCAAAAATCTATCGTTTGGCATAAAATTTTCTATACTTTGTTAAATACCATTTTACCATTGGGCTTGATTTGTCTAACCTATGGGTATAAATGTGCTTGTTTTTCCCTTTTCATTCATAACTTGTTGTTTGAAGGCCTTGGTGGCATGCCACATATCCTAGGTTCACATGTGTGGATCGGGGCATGATATTTAGTGGTATTAGAGCAATAGGCTTAGAAACTTTGGGACGAGAGACGACGACTTGAGAGTAATGCGTAGATATTGAGCATGCAGATGCATCACATGTATACATATGATTATTAATGCTATGTTATGATAGTTTAATCATTTATATCATATGATATATGGCATAGCATGCATATTATTTATGCATATTTGATTGGCAAGCAAGAATTTGAAAAAAAAAATAGACCAAAACTGAGAACTTGATGCAAGAATGGATCATTTGGTGAACTTGGTAACTAATTTCGTTGGTGCTGTTGGTGATCGTGTGCCACCAGTAGATGTAAGGTATGCGAATCCAAATCCTGAACCAAGGGTGGACCTATTAGTATTGAGCAATTTTATAAGAGAAAATTGACTGTATTCGATGGGGGTCCAGATTCGATGACGGCTATTCATTGGGTATCAGATATGGAGCGAATATACCATGCTATAGAATGCACCGAGGAGCAAAAGATTACATTTTCCACTGACACTTTGAAGGAAGGAGTTCAGAATTGGTGGGTGAATTTGCTTGAGCAAAGCATGCCGACCACTTAGGATAAGTTCGTGGAGGAGTTTTACAAACGATATTTTTCTCTGGCGGCTAAAGCACAGAAGCGCCGGGAATTCATGAGGGATGAATGTTTTAATTGTGGGTAGCCGGGACATTTTTCCAAGGTTTGTCTAAAGAAGCAACAACAAGGGACAAGTTTTATGGCATCCAGCGGGGCAAGATCAATACAGCCCACTGATAAAGGGAAAGGCATGGAACAGAGGCAAGGGAAATCTTTTTAACTTGCATAGGGAAATGTGTCAGCTACAGACTCCGTGGTGTCGTGTATACTTCATATCTATTCACCTTCAACACAAATTTTAATAGATTCAAGGTCAACACATTCGTTTGTCTTGCATGAATTTGTCAAATATTTGAATAGCATATCAGAACCTCTAGGGTATGATCTATCTGTATCATTACCGCTAAGTAACCCATTAGTGACCTCTTTAGTGTTCAAGCATGTGAAATCAGAGTAGGTGATAGAGTATTGACTGTTGACTTAATTCCGTTAACTGTCAACTACTTTGACGTAATCTTGGGCATAGATTCGTTGTCTATGAATCATGCCACAATTAATTATGAACAAAAAAGGGTTAATTTCCAGTTACCAGAACAAAAAGAGTTTACCTTCCAAGGGGTTGGGGTGATAGCGCCACCGTATATGATATCATCAATTCGGGCTGCGAAATTGTTGAAAAAGGGTTGTCAAGGATTTTTGTGTACTGTAATTGATACACGTGTCACAGGGACTCAGATTAAGGATATTTCGATAGTACCTGAGGATTTACCATAAGTGTTAATCGAGCAGGAGATTGATTTAACTATTGAGGTAGCACTTGGATCATTACCGGTATCAAACACACCATATAGAATGGCACCCGTGGAACTAAAAGAGTTAAAGAACCAGTTGCAAGAGTTGCTCGACAAGGGATTTATTCGACCTAGGGTTTCTCCATGGGGAGCACCCATTTTATTTGTCAAGAAGAAAGACGAAACCATGTGAATGTGTATTAATTATCGAGAATTGAACAATTTGACTATTAAAAACAAGTATTCATTACCGAGAATTGATGATTTGTTCGATCAGGTTCAAGGAGCTCAAGTTTTCTCGAAGATCGCCTTGAGATCGAGCTACCATCAGCTGAAAGTTAAGGAAGAAGATGTGGAAATGATAGCATTCAGGACTCAATATAGACATTATGAGTTTATGGTCATGCCATTCGGAGTTACCAATGCACCCGCAGCTTTTATGGATTTGATGATCGGGTATTCAAGGAATACTTAGATGAATTTGTCATTGTCTTTATTGATGATATTTTGGTCTACTCTAAAAGTGTTAAAGATCATGAGAAGCATTTACGATTGGTATTGCAATGACTTCGAGAGAATAAATTATTTGGTAAATTGAAGAAATGTGAGTTTTGGCTAACCAAGATAGCATTTTTGGGACATGTGATTTCCAAGGAAGGTGTTTCAGTGGATCCGCAGAAGATTAAAGCAATAGCCAATTAAAATCTAGCGAAGAATGTGTCAGAGGTTCGAAGTTTCTTGGGATTGGCCGGGTACTATAGAAGATTTGTAAAAAAATTCTCAAAAATTGCGATGCCTATGACTCATCTAATGAGAAAAGATGTTCCTTTTGTTTGTAGTTTCGAATGTGAGGAAAGCTTTAAGAAATTGAAGACTAGACTTATGACAGCACCGATACTTATGATTCTGTCGGGGACTAAAGGGTTTGTTGTATTCAGCGATGCTTCACATCAGGGTTTAGGATGTGTCCTAATGCAGAATGGTAACATAATTGCATATGCTTCACGACAATTGAGACCACACGAAACCAACTACCCAACACTCGACTTGGAATTGACGGCGCTAATCTTTGCATTGAAGATTTGAAGGCATTATCTATACGAGGAACGTTGCAAAATTTACACGGATCACAAGAGCCTGAAGTATATGTTCACTCAGAGGGATTTGAATATGAGATAGAGATGGTGGTTGGAGTTGATGATAGATTATGATTTATCGATTCAATATCACCCAGGGAATGCCAACGTGGTGGCTGATGCATTGAGCCAAAAGTCAACAGGTAACTTAGCTTATGTTGTGACTTCTCAAGAGAAACTGATTCGTGAAATGGAACTATTAGACCTTGAGGTAATTCCAAGAACTGAGGGGGCTTTGATGGCGGCTAATGAGAAAAGATGTTCTTTTTGTTTGGAGTTTCGAATGTGAAAAAAGCTTCAAGGAATTGAAGACTAGACTTATGACAGCACCGATATTGACGATTCTGTCGAGGACTGAAGGGTTTGTTGTATTCAGCGATGCTTCACATCGGGGTTTAGGATGTGTCTGAATGCAGAATGGTAAGGTGATTGCATATGCTTCACGATAATTGAGACCACACGAAACCAACTACCCAACACACGACTTAGAATTGGCAGCAGTAATCTTTACCTTGAAGATTTGGAGGCATTATCTATACGGGGAATGGTGCAAAATTTACACAGATCACAAGAGCCTAAAGTACATATTCACTCACAGGGATTTGAATATGAGACAGCGATGGTGGTTGGAGTTGATGAAAGATTACGATTTGTCGATTCAATATCACCCAGGGAAGGCCAACGTGGTGGCTGATGCATTCAGCCAAAAGTCAACAGGTAACTTAGATTATGTTGTGACTTCTCAAGAGAAATCTGATTCGTTAAATGGAACTATTAGACCTTGAGGTAATTCCAAGAACTGAAGGGGCTTTGATGGTGGCTATTATAGCTCAATCGCTACTTGTGGATGAAATTAGAATAAAACAACTTCAAGATCCAAATTTGAGGAAGATTTGTGATGGAATACCTGAGGGTAAGCAACCAGATTTCACTTATGTAGATGGTGCATTAAAATATAGAAATCGAATTTGTGTACCCAATGTTAATGTGATTAAAGAGACTATTCTAGAGGGGCACACAATACCAAATATTCTATTCATCCGGGGAGTACCAAAATGTATCATGATCTATAAGAGAATTATTGGTGGTTTGGAATGAAGTGAGAAATTGCTGAATACGTGGTAAAGTGTATAGTATGTCAATGCATAAAAGCTGAACATCAAAGTTTAGCAGGGTTATTACAACCATTGCCAGTACCAGAATGGAAATGGGAGAACATCATGATGGATTTTGTAGCAGGTTTACCGTATCAAGAAGATCAAATGATAGTATTTGGGTAATCGTTGACCGATTAACCAAGTCTGCACATTTTCTACCGATTAGACTAATGATCCGATGAAGTTGGCGGATTTGTATGTTCAGAAAATTGTAAGGCTTCATGGAGTTCTAGTGTCTATTATCTCGAATAGAGATAGTAGATTTACATCAAGGTTTTGGAAGGGTTTACAAGAAGCTATGGGCACAAAGTTGAATTCTAGCACAGCTTTCCATCCTCAGTCTGATGGACAATCAGAGCGGGTAATTCAGATAGATATTCTTAGACTCTGTGTTCTTGATTTCAAAGGTGATTGGGAACAACACTTATCATTGGAAAAATTTACTTATAATAATAGTTTCCAATCCAGCATTGGGATGGCTCCTTTTGAGGCTTTATATTGGGCGTAGATGTCATTTCACCGATTTATTGGACTGAGGTAGGAGAACATAAATTGTTGGGACCAGAGATAGTTTAGTAGACCACTGAGAAAATTAAGTTGATACAGCAACGATTACAAACTGCTCAAAGTCGTTACAAGAGCTACGCAGATTTGAAAAGGAGACTAATAGAGTATGAAGTTGGTGATTATGTGTTTCTAAAGGTGTCACCGACTAAGAGAATTATGACGTTTGGAAAATGTGGGAAACTGAATCCGAGGTACGTTGGACCGTTTGAAGTCATTGGTAAAGTTGGATCAGTAGCATACCGGTTAGAACTACCACAAGAAATGGAGAATGTGCATAATGTAATCCATGTATCAATGTTACGACGTTGTGTGTCATATTCACGTCATATCATCACACCAGAACCGTTGGAAATTAGAGATGACTTATCTTACATAGAACATCCAATGAGAATTCTCGATGCAAAAGTTCAAGTTATGAGGACCAAGTCTATTCCATTGGTTATGGTTTTGAGGCAGAATCACCCCGTAGAATTGGCTATGTAGGAACGGGAAGATAAGATGTGTGAGAAGTACCCATTCCTATTCAAAACTTGAGGTACTTTAAGTTTGGGGACAAACTTCTTTTAAGGGAGGGGGGGGGGGAGGGAGAGATGTAACACCCGCTCTCGCGGTTAATCATTAATCATGATTTAGCATGCATTAAAATATATAATTGGTGCTTACTAGCACATGTTTAAGTGAGTTTTTAAATCACTTATTGGTTGTGGGTGTCCAGTTTGGGAACCCAATGTTGGCCAATGTGGCAGTCCCAAATTGGGACATGAGTTGAGAAAGTTCCATTGTGATGGGACAAGATTTTGAAATCACCCTTAAGTGCTTAAATGTTTATTAAGGTATATTGGAAATATTTATATATTTTTTAGAATATATTATTTATTGTTAGGGACTAGTTATGTGATCATTTGGAATACCTTGGTGAACGAAATGAACACGTTATATAATTAGTAGGGTAATTAGCAACTTCATATAATTATGTGGGACCAGTTACGGGATCCATGCAAGACATAGACAAATACCCATTTAAGTTTGGAATAATTTTAATAAGCTTATACCTAGCAGGGGTATAATCGCAAAACTAGAGAAATGTTGGGGAGGTAAACTTAGAAACCAAAACCTTATGATTTACATGCTAGAGGACATATGTCCTATGAGTTATTAAGAGTCTTCTTCTTCCTAAGGCATACAACAAGATTTACAGAGGAAGTTTAGAACGAGAATTGACGACGGAAATTCGATGACGCTCACGACGTCAATCGACACACCGTTCACACTCAATTTCGATTCCGAGACCGGATCTGGACTCGTAGAGGTGAGTTTTATGTTTTGGTACTGATTTTATTGAGTGTAATCATCGTATTTCTCGTGACCCAATTCAGAGCGGTAATCCGTAGTTGGTCAAATTCATGTAGGATTTTAACCCGCAGTAGATTTGGACTTCAATTTCACAACTAGGAACGAATTGCAAAGAGGTGAGTGATTTCAATCTTGTTTTTGGATGAGATTGATGTTTATATTCTTTGGGTGTTAAGAACATGTTTATTTAGCTTAAATTACTCATGTTTAGCTATGATTTTGTGAAAAGCATGGTGATATATTTATGTGAGCATGTTTAGTTGTCTATGTGGGTTAAAGGAAAGCTTGTATGAATCCGCCATGAGATTATTCTGTAGTGACGGCATTAGACCGTACATGTGTGGCGTGGGTCATTGGCTTGTGTCGTGGTCTATTGGGGGAGTCGCAGACTTGCGGGTAGTGGCGGAAGAAATACTTGCTTATCCGGAGATCATTATTACTAGTTGAGATAAATTTAAACATGATATGTCATCCGTGTACTTGTTTGATATCTCTCACTGAGCATATAGCTTATATATTGTAGTGGTTATTGAACAACCATTGTAGGTGAGCATGGCGGCGAGAATCCATGGAGATGAACTTGGGGAATCGTGGAGTCGAGGATGCTTGTGTATATTGTAGTTCCATGTGTTATAGTTGTTTTTGTGCGAAACTTGTAATTCCGTTGTAATCCGGGTATGAACGGATTAAGTTAGGAATGTATTCAACTTAGTTGGTTATGTTTGGTTCATGTTTTGTCGCTCCAAGACGTATGTAAATGTTGTAACCGGAGCTTAAGATCATGTTGGGACCTTTCAAACTCTTGTTTTTATAAGTTGGGTATGTTAGTTGTGAATATGGATCAAGACTCATGTGTTATGTTTGATTTTGTGAGAATTGGGGGTGTTTGAATATTGTAGCATTTGTGGATCTTGTTTAATGTTTGGAAACATGTTAATATAACTTGGGAATGGTTTGGAAAGATTTTAGATTGGTTTTGAAATGGTTTGGAAAGTTTCATGAAGTTTAGTTTGGTTTAAAAAGTGTTTGGAATCTCCAGAACAAAGAAAAACTGTTGTCAAAATGTGTGCTGTAGAATCCGGATCGATCCGGGTCTTGGGCGGATCCATCCGGTGCTTCTAGAGGGCCAAAAATGAGGTTCTGTCGAAACCAGATCGATTCGATTTTGGGCCGGATCGATCCGCAGGTCATTTTGCTGCACTGTCGACTTTTACAGAAACGGACATAACTCTCTCTAGAAAACTCAATTTTGTGCATCATTCTTGGCGTTGGAGCTCGGATTCAAAATTCTATCTTTTGGTATAAAATTTGCTATACTTTATTAAAGACCATTTTGCCCTTGGGCTTGATTTGTCTAACCTATTGGTATAAATATCCTTATTTTTCCTCCTTTTCATTCATAACTTGTTGTTTGAAGGCCTTGGTGGCATGCCACGTGTCCTAGGTTCACATGTGTGGATCCAGGGCATGACACTCCATTTCACGAATCAGCTTCTCTTAAGAAGTCACAACATAAGCTAAGTTACCGGTTAACTTTCGGCTTAATGCATTGACCACCACGTTGGTCTTCCCTGGGTGATATTGAATCGACAAATCGTAAACTTTCATCAATTACAACCACCGTCTCTGTCTCATATTCAAGTCTCTCTGAGTGAATGTATACTTCAAGCTCTTGTGATCTGTGAAAATTTCACACCGTTCCCCATATAGATAATGCCTCCAAATTTTCAAGACAAAGATCACTGTTGCTAATTCCAAGTCGTGTGTTAGGTAGTTGGCCTCGTGTGGTCTTTGGTATTGTGAAGCATATGCAATTACTTTGCCATTCTGCATTAGGACACATCCTAAACCCCGATGCGAAGCATCGCTGAAGATGACAAATCCCTCAGTTCCCGACGGAATCGTCAATATTGGTGCTATAATAAGTCTAGTCTTCAATTCCTTGAAACTTTCTTCACACTCAGAACTCCAAACAAAAGTAACATCTTTTCTCATTAGCTGAGTCATAGGCATTGCAATTTTTGAGAAAATTTTCACAAATCTTTGGTAATACCCAGCCAAACCCAAGAAACTTTGAACTTCTGACACATTCTTTAGTGGATTCCAATTGGATACAGCTTCAATTTTCTGCGGGTCCACTGAAACACCTTCTTTAGAGATCACATGTCCCAACAATGGTATCTCGGTTAGCCAAAACTCACATTTCTTTAGTTTACCGAAAACCTTCTTCTCATGAAGTCGTTGCCATACAAGTCATAAATGCTTCTCGTGAACTTCAACACTTTTAGAGTAGACCAAAATATCGTAAATGAAGACAATTACAAATTCATCTAAGTATTCCATGAATACTCGGTTCATCAAATCCATAAAAGCTACAGGTGCATTGATAACTCCGAACGGCATGACCATAAACTCATAATGTCCGTGTCGAGTCTTGAATGCTGTCTTCTCTACATCTTCTTCTTTAACTTTCAGCTGATGGTAGCCCGATCTGTCACGCCCCGAAGTAGCAAAAATAGAGAAAAATAAATTTCCTTTTTGGGTCCATAGGGAATGACAAGTGAAAGTCACTAATTATCCACACCACGCAGTACTAGTCCACAAGACCAACAAGAACAGTAAATAACTGAAATATAAGCCAGTTCTAACTATTATAAATCATCAGAGTGTGGTCCTCAGGATCATAACAGGTCTGGAGACAACATATGCCCAAGTACCCATTGAGTGACAAAGTTCAACAGTAATATAAAGCTTAAACATAAACTAAATAACTATCTTTAGTCTTCAACTGGCGTAAGGATAATCATCAGCGTAACATCCTCCTCCAGTGTAATCGGCATCAGTGAGGCCACCCTCTGCATATTCCACTTTAGGGTAGTAGCCATTGTCGTAAGATCCATTATCTGAATTACAAGGGACAGGGTAATCTGGACGGGGAATGTCATGCAATAATGGCCGTCAGCTTACTGAGAGCTGAGTGAATAGAACTAACAGGGTATCAATGAATGTATAACAAGTTATTGAAGTGTCTAAGATATAGTTCTACTAAATAATATTTTCTCTGTATTCCAACGTCGTAATTCAACCCTTATCGTCTTGTTATCCTGAGATCAACATACTCTTTCTAGAAAGAACAGACTCAATCGTTTCACATATGTAGATATACATCATTCTGTACATTGCTCGTTAAGGATATAAACCAACCACCGCATTCATAGACACCACGTTAATCCATCCCCCGCTCGTTAAGATATAAACCATCCACCGCATATCAGGGATACAACGCTTTGAACAACAGCATATCAAATCTATTGCCACGACTTCTCGTATTTATACCAGTGATCCCCATCCACCGCTCGTTAAGGATATAAACCATCCACCGCTCGTTAAGGATATAATATGGATCATCTGGCTATCTTAGGACTACATGGCCCTGCCCACTGCTCGTTAAGGATATAACCCATCCACCGTATGTGAAAGCATATCATGACCAAGCATCCGCCCACGTAGCATTTCCAGAACTTATCAAACCTACCTAAACTCAGTACTTCTATCAATACATGACAATTCCCATGTGGCTTGACTACTCTGATTGAAAAGAACGGATACCAAACTCATACATGAATTGAAATCATCTAACGTCCTTATGTTAATCCATTATTCTTAATCATAGTTATCTGTGTTATCATATTCTCTTTGACTAACCCATAACCGCATAATAGAAGTCTGAATCGTGAATCGAGTATTCGAACCTCATATAAAATAAAAAAAAGAACTAAACCATGTTCTACTTTTCTCGATCGATTGAAATCATTTTGATCGATTGAGGAAAAATATTGTTCGAGCGATCGAAGTTGCTTCGATCGATCGAACCTTCGATCGATTGAACTATGTTCAGTCGCTCGAGAGTCGTGTTCTCCAGCAGATTCTAAACAACATAATTACAGATGTCCTAAGGGCATTTTAATACATCTAAACATATCAAAAAGCTTATAAACATTATAATAAAGATACCAAGTGAGTAAAAATTCACGTAGGGTGCGTTTGGCAAAGTTTTGAGTTTTTGAGCTTTAATGGCGGCCTTTCTCTTTCTCTCTTCTCTACTCCTCTCTTCGTCTCTGCCTCTCCTTCTCTTTCTGTTCTTCTTCTCTGCTTCTTTTTCTCTTTTTCTTCTGAGTGTATATAATATATATAGATGGGTGTGTGTATCATTGTAGACACCCCATTTTGTCGGCCATCAGATTTTGGAGACCCATAACTTGCTGGTTCACAATGATCGAAAAAGACTAAAAAAGGACTCCTGGAAGTTAGTTATATCTCTCAAAATGCTCAGAATGACCAAATTGCCCTTGAAAGTCCAAAAACTCCCTGATTTGGACAAAAAGTATTGAAAACATGCTACGTCATAAGAAAAGTGATAAAAATGAGTTTTGAAGCAAAATCAGAAGAAATCGTTAGCTCCCAAAGACCCCCGGAAATCCCGGAAGTTCTCGGAAAGTCCCCGTTGACCAGTTTGACCAAGGATTGACTAGGTTTGACCAAGGTTTGACCGAAATCGTCCAAATTCACCAAAAATCTCTGAGATCATTCTAGATCATATGAAAAGTACTACAACAAGTTTTAAAAGAAAATCGGACAAAAACGTCAACTCCCGGTAGCTCCCAGAGGTTCCCAAAACTTCCTAGAGGTCCCTAGTTTGATCAGTTTGACCAAAAGTTGACTTTAAAATCGGAGCACCGTATCATTTTTCAAATATTTTTCATGGATACTATAGATTAATAGCTTTCCAATGGTATATCACACATAATTCCTGAATTTAAAATGAATTTATTATGAATTTTTGAAGGTGAAAAAGGCGATCAAATCGGCTTTTATCACGAATACCACAAAATTTTCAAAGTGACCTATCTCTGAACTATTTTTTATGTAAAGTAGCCTCCATTACCTTTCCAATGGTATATCACAACCTTAGTTTGGTGTTCATACGCATTTTTTGTGAATTTCGAATGAAATAGGAACTTTGCGCGAATACCAGAACCTCTAGGGGCCTAAATAGCATTTTCTGGGCGTCTGAGTAGCAGTGCCGCGGCGGCACTGGGCCACTGCCGCATTGTCACATGGCCAGTGCCGCGGCGGCACTCAACCCCCGCAGAATCCATTTTTATAATTTATTTTGGGGTCTAAATTGAATAATTGAAAGCCAAAACGATGTAGTTTCTTGTTCACAGATGTTTGGGACCAATGGGAGCACTTTCTAAATCCCAAAACCACCCAAATTGGCTTATATAAACCCCCCTTTGCTCTTCATTTTAGGGGGGGCCAAGTGCAAAGTTCATAGAAGTTGTAGAGAGAAAGAGAGATAGAGATAGGTTTAGAAGAAGAAAAGGGAGCTTCTCCCACTAATTTTCTATAAGAAAGTGAGTTTCAATATTGTTTTCTTCCAATATCCCTCTTATATCTCACATTCAATTCTTTCCCAACCACCATTTTTGAGCAATCTTGAGTTAGGAAGCTACTTCCATGTCCAAATGTCAATATCTATGAGTGAAACACTAAGCTACAAGTCCAAAATCATATTAATTATCATCTATTGATTGCTATTACTTGCTTGTTTACATTAATGTTCATCTCTTCTTACCTCATTTCTTTTTTATTTTTCTTTGATTACTTACATGCTTATCATCATCTAGATGACATGTTGTTTGAGAAAAGTAAATCCTTATGGATAGTAGCTCTTGACCTCAAAGACATGTTTAATGGATGATGATTCTAAATTCAATACATTCATATGTATTATTGAAGTCATATTCTCAAACAAAACTATGTTTGTGAAAGTAATATTGGGTGTTCTTGATATAAGTTTGATGATGATGTTCCAAATGGTTTTAATCCCCTTTTTGTGCTAGAAATATGCTTTCAAAACCCCTATTTCAAAACATCTTTAAAACCCCCAACATTTGAATTCTAAGAAATAAGCTTTGTTTTACCAAAAATCTTCAAAACATTGAATGATCTGAGTTCAAAGATTTCTCCAGAACTCAATAATCAAGGTATGATCAAGAGACCACTTGGAAAGTCTTCTAAACTCATTATAGAACATCCACGATTTTTGGCTTAGCTTGAAAACACTTGGAATAGTTCCATTTTGACCCAAACATTCCATCTAGACATTCTATTTTTGCTGTCACAGCAGTTAGGTCCACTTTCAACTTATTTTCCAGAAAACTTTTCCAAATCGAGTTGTCCCAACTCATTTTTGCTTTGAACTGAAGTGTCTTTGGAAACTTTCTGTATAATATGGGCCTCTAGATCTTTTGTTTCATTTTCTAAGATTTTTCAATATTTCATTCGACAGTACAAACTCTGTTTATGAGTAACGTCTCTTGTTCATATGATTTCTATCAATCTGTAATAGTTATTGAAGATTGGCTTTTTGGTATGTGTTATACACACAATAAGGATGATCTCCGTAAAAAATCATGCATTGAAAACATTTCTTAACCCACTTTTTAATTTCTACAATGTTAACTCACTATTCTGTCTACTATTCACATCAAGTATACTTTTACTTTCATTCTCTGATTTGATGCTTATATGTGCTTCAAATTAGTTCATATCTTAGGAAGTGGTCCGTACTATATTTGTGCATATCCCATGATGATTTCCTCTATAAATTTATTCATATTTTAGACTTCTAAGTCACTTTAGAAAGTCCATGTACACAAACACACTACAACCTTTGCACATTCTAGGATCATACATTGCATCCATGCAAGATTTAGAGTTTGTGTGACTCCTAATCTAAGGAGATTATAAGGAATGAACTTGATCACACGTTCATGCTCCCCCCTCTCGATCTAATCTTCCTTCTCATCTGTCCCGGGGATTGAGAGATCTCCTTGTCTCAAAGATTAACATGCAGCATACTAGCTTGCTCAGCATTTTTCGTTTTCTTCGATTATTTGTTTAAAAAATAATTCATGTCCCCTTTAGATTAGGAAAACTTGATTACTTGATATGTGAATAGATGATTTTTCCTAGGTTTGTTTGTGTGATCTTTCAACTTTGCATCGTGTGATACTTGGTTAGATCTTATGAATGATATCTTATTTTTTGATTTTCCATTTCAAAATTCTTATGACATGTAATATACTATCATAGTATTAATTTTTGAACCAAACATAGTATAAGATGATTACTTGGATGCTAATTGAGGCCCATCGAAAGACGGGGCAAGTTGAGGGAGTTTTAGTCGTGACAAAGGCTCCTTCCTCTCTCGTACCAAAACCCCGAGTCAAGTTCTTTTGTTATGAAAGGCCAGTTCCCTTTATCCGTTTGGGTGAGTCAAATTGGGTTTCTTGGTTCCCTAAAGACCAAGTGACAACTCTATATCTGTTTTCAATAGACCTTTTCATTTCCTTTCAAAACAGTTTCAAACAAACAAAGAGGTGGAATTCTACGTGTCCACAATCATATATGTGTATGAGTATATATATATCAACACACACTCACAACTCTCTCAACTCACTGGGTAACCAAACATCACCCACACATGAATACCAAACATATATATAGAGGGAAAAAGGTGCAGGTGGCTGTTTTTGCGTGAAACCTGGAATTCTGATGATTACAAGTTCGATCGATCGATCGAACTAAGTTCGATCGCTCAAGAGTAGATCGATCAAGTTTGATCGATTGAAGTTTGATCGATTGAAGTAGGGACCATGTCATAAATTTATGTCGACAGGGTTTCGATCGCTCAAGAATGGTTCGATCGCTTAAACTTTGAAAATGCTCGATTGCTCGAATGAGCCTCGATCGATCAAAGATGAAATTTCACATATGATCAAGGGAAGTATATAGAATCTTTGGGTATAAATAATTATTGAAAATACAGGGTATTACATCATCCACCACTCATTAAAAATTTCGTCCTCGAAATCTAAACATACAAGGTCTAAAACAAAAAACTGAAACTTCTCTTGCATATTTGACTCTAGTTCCCATGAAGCTTCTCCTTCATCATGATGCTTCCACTAAATCTTGACTAGCGGAATCTCCTTGTTCCCGAGCTTCTTGATTGCACGGTCTAAAATACGAATCGGTCCTTCGTTGAATGTAACAATATCGTTGATTTCAATATCTTCGAAGTTGATCTCATGTGCTGGGTTATGAGCACACTTCCTCAGCATACTGATATGGAAAACGTTGTGAATCCTGACATCTTCGGCGGCAACGCAAGGCGATAAGCAACCTTTCCAACACGCTCTAAAATCTCGAATGGTCCAATGAATCGCGACGATAGCTTGCCTCTGTTCTGACCAAATCTGACAATGCCTCGAACAAGCAAAAAGTGATCTCTAATCGCAAATTCTAAATCTTTGCGTCGCTTGTCAGTATAAATCTTGTGTCGGGTCTGAGGTGTCTTCATCTTCTAATGTATAACATGGATCTTCTCACTAGTTTCTCATACCATCTCTGGCCCAAGATGTTGAGTATCTCCGACTTCAGTCCAACACAGTGGGGATCGGCAAGGTCTTCTGTATAAAGCTTCGAATGGCGCCATTCCTATGCTTGAATGATAACTGTTGTTGTAGACAAATTCGATCAAATGTAAGTGCGTCTCCCAAGAACTTTCAAAATCAATGACACAAGCACGTAACATGTCCTCCATTACTTGATTAACTCGTTCAATCTGTCCATCGGTCTACAGATGAAAAGCTAAACTCAAGTTTAGTCTTATTCCCATCGCTGTTTGGAGACTTTTCCAAAATTTTGCAGTAAAATGCAAATCTCAATCTGACACAATTGAAACAGGTACTCCATGTAACCGTACAATGTGCTATAGATACATTTGGCTCAAACGTTCTACTAGATATGTCATACTGTAGGCGATAAAATGTGTCATTTTTGTAAGTCGATGCACGATTATCCAAATAGCATCGTGATTCTGTTGTGACTTCAGCAATCCTACCACGAAATCCATAGTGATGTGTTCCTATTTCCATTGAGGAATTGGTAAAGGTTGAAGTAATCCAAGTGGTTTCTGATGTTCTACCTTTACTTGTTTACAAGTAAGACATTGAGATACATACTCAGCTATTTCTCTCTTCATTCCTTCCCACCAAAAATTCCTCTTCAAATCCTTGTACATCTTTGTACCTCTCGGATGGATAGTTATCCGTGACTTATGTGCTTCATCCAATACTTTTTTCTGGACATTTTCTTCGTCAGGTACACAGAGTTTACCTTTACATCGTAAGGCTCTATCTGTACTAATACTCTAGATCTCTGGTTCCTTAGCTGACATCTTCGCGAACCATAACTTTAAATCGTCCGTCGTCTGTTGAGCTGCTATGATACGACTAATCAAAGTTGGTTGTACCATAAAACATCCAAAATGTTGGCTTTCCATTGGTTCCACTGACTGAAGCTCGAATTCAGGTAGCACTTCCAGTGCTCTCCATTCTCGAATTAGTAATGCAACGATCATTAGTCGAGGTTTGCGGCTCAAAGCATCTGCTACAACGTTTGCTTTGCCTGGATGGTATTGCAATGAAAAGTCATAGTCCCTGAGTAACTCCATCCACCCTCGTTGTCGCATGTTCAGCTCCTTCTGAGAGAACAAATACTTCAAGCTCTTATGATCAGAAAACAGATCAAACTTCTCTCCGTAGAGATAGTGTCTCCATATCTTTAATGCAAACACTATTGTTGCTAGCTCCAAATCATGCATCGGATAATTCTTCTCATATGTCTTCAACTATCTTGATCTATATGCAATGACATTCCCATCTTACATTAGTACACCCAAGTCCTTGGTGCGATGCATCGCTATAGATCACATACCTTTCTCCACTCTTAGGTATCGCAAGACCGGTATAGAAGTCAATCTTTCCTTTAACTCCTGAAATGCACCCTCAAGCTTGTCTGTCCATTCGTACTTTATCCCTTTTCTTGTCAAATTCGTTAAAGGTCTTACTAACTTGGAGAATCCTTCCACAAATCTCCTATAATATCCCACTAGGTCGAGGAAACTTCTAACCTCTATAGCAGTGGTTGATCTGTTCCATCTTCAGACTGCATTGATCTTAGATGAGTCCACCGAGGTACCATCTTGAGATATAACATGTCCCAAGAATTTGACCTCTTGTAGGCAAAATTCGTACTTACTGAACTTTGCATACAACTGGCTATCTCTAAGTGTCTATAAAGCAATCTGCAAGTGTACCTTATGGTCTTCCTCCGTCTTTGAGTTGATCAACATATCGTCGATGAACACTATAATGAATTCATCCAGATATGGTCTGAATACTCTATTCATTAAGTCCATGAATACTACTGGCACATTCGTTAATCCAAAAGGCATAACTAGAAACTCGTAATGCACGTATCTCATCCTGAACGCAGTCTTCGACACATCTTCTAGTCGATTAATAATTGGTGGTATCCCGAACGTAGATTGATCTTTGAAAAGATTCTCAATCCTTGTAACTGGTCTAATAGGTCATCTATCTGAGGTAGTGGATATCTATTCTTGATCATTACCTTGTTCAACTCTCTATAGTCTATACAGAGTTGAAGTGTCCCCTTGTTCTTCTTCACAAATAGAATCGGTGCTCCCCAAGGTGACGTGCTCGGATGAATAAATCCTAGATCTTCAAGTTCCTAGACTTGCTTCTTCAATTCCAATATCTCAATTGGTGCCAATATAGAGTCTTGGAAATAGGCAACGTTTCAAGTACTAGTTCCATACAAAAGTCTATTTCCCTTTTCGGTGAAAGTCCCCTAATATCCTAGAATACATCCTGAAAGTCTTGTACAATAGGAATCTGATCCATCTTAAGTTCCGTATCTGCACTCCTGATTGTAGCCAAACAACTCGCAAAAAATATGTCGCTCGCCGGCTGACACTAGAATCCAATTGTCGGACATCCTGGTATTGGAAACACAATCGTCCTAGTAGGGCAATCCAAATTGGCATTGTACTTAGTCAACCAATCCATCTCTAGGATAATGTCAAACTCTGACATTGACAGAATTACCAAGTCTGCTGGAAGATTCCTATCTCCCAAGGTCAGTGGATAATCCTTACATACTTTACCCAGCTTAACAGTCACTCCCCAAAGGTGACACAACATTAAGAACTGGCTCAAGTGTCTGGGGTTCTAAACCTAACTGATGCACAATCTTAACAGCGATAAAAGAACGTGCAGCTCTAGTATCAAATAAAGCTTTAACTGGACTATGAAAGAGTACAGTACCTTCCAAATGCTGCTATTTATCGGCATTAAAGCCTGCTTCTGCTGGGATTATGACATTCATCCTTGTCTGATCTAGAGGTTCTTGAATCCCTTCAACTGGTGCCCCCATAGTATCCTCCCTGTGGTGCACGGCAATCCCTGCTTAAGTGCCCTGGTTCGTTGCAATTTTGACAGTTAGCACCCATTCGGAGGTTAATCCTGGGGACAGTGCAAAATTTGGCTATGTGTCTTGGTTTTCCACAGTTAAAACATCCTCCACTATTGCTTACTAGGGCCGTTAGCAGTGCTTGAGGTTGTGATCCTCGCTATTGATATTGATGGGTTAGAGGATAGCTTGACTGAGGCTTCCTGGTTCCATCACAGGTTCTCTTGTTACCTTAAAAAATTCCCTGAGGTCTCCACCCTTGGGTATTCCTCAGTGGCTGTGTTTGGAAATTCCTCTATTGGAAGTTCCTTGATGGTTGTGGTCGACTCGTCTAAGGTCGCTGTACTGGATATACATCCTTCTCTAGACTTACAGCAAGTATGACCAGTCCTTCAAAACTCTAGTTTAGGTGACCAATCATCATATGACGAAGATGGGGATTCAGTCCCTGGTTAAATCTTTTCACCTTCTTCTACGGAGTGTCTATCATATGTTGGGCAAATTGAGACAGTCGCTCAAACTGCGTGGTATTTTCTCTTACCGTCCAATTTCCTTGAACTAAGCTCATGAAATTCTTTTCCTGTTGATCCTTTTCGTCTTCTAGAAAGTACTTCTCCAAAAATCTTTCCTTGAAAGCTTCCCAAGGCATTGCTCTCGCAGCATTCATCCCTATAGTTGCTCGTTCAGCCTCCCACCAATCTGTGGCGACATAGGCGAGCTGGAACGTAGCAAGGTGATGCTTCTCTTGCTCACTGCATTCCAACGTTTCAAAGATCAACTCCATTTCCCTTATCCACTGCTCGGCTTTCCAGGGTTTCGTTAGTCCATCAAACTTTTCGGGATAAAGTCCACAAAAATTTACTAATAACTTGTCTCCAATTTGCCTTGGCTGGAACAGTGCTACTGGAGGTTGGACAGGTCGTTGATTTGTAGCATGGTTGTAGGTATCGCCTACATGCTCAATTCACTGCATGAATGCTTCAAAGAATCCTGATGGGTCCATTCCTTCTAGAATAGGTGCTCTAATTCGCGCTTGGTGTTTTCTCAAGAGTCCTACCATAATGAATATGAGTGTTGCCTATAAGAGACACATCGATTAGCTGAATGTCTTCTTGTAGAAATGAAAACAAGCTAAGACGCGAAGCAACGAGAACTAACAGTTCTATTAAACAACACATCAAAGCAACCATATAATCAAAAATCAAAAGTACTGCTTGTATATATAACAAAAGATGTACCGTATAGTACACACTATTCAAACTGTGTACCGCGTGGGACAAGGCTAAAATAGTACTAAGGTCAGTTATTTACAATACTACTACTAAGAATAACATCTATACAAAGCTTTGGTCAAATAGCTATCTCCTAAGCTCCCAAAAATCTGGTGGACAACATGTCCTGATAAAACTAACAAAAACTAAATCCTGTAGGCCCTGACTCAAAAATCGTTAGCGTCTGATCCTATTAGTGGAGCCTCATCCTCTAAATCAATCTCCATCTCCTCGAGTGGGTCATCCTCAACAGGTGCGACAAGATCTCTAACTACTACCCCTATAACCCAATCCTCTACTACCTCTGCATCAACGTCCTCCATCACGTCAGCTACCATCTGATTGACGACATCAATTGCTACTGTGGCGAAACCATTAGCTATATCAAGAGCTCCTGCTATCACAGCCTCCCCTATAACAAAACCTGCTGGCTGAGCGACCATCTCAGTTATCCATCCTACTACCATATCAGCCATGGCTGCCATATGCATAATAGGTCTGGCTGGTAAGTGAAGCATAATAGGGGCCTCTGGCATAACGATCTCCTCATCGGGCGCATCCTCCTCCACTCCCTCTACTACTATATTTGCCTCAACGGCCTATGGGGCCTGGGCTGGATCCTCATCTGGGACATACTTCGGCTCCTCTGGATCATCCTCCGGCTCATCATCATCTTTGTACACATGATCCTCCTCTACTGGGTCCTCATCATCCATCGGCTCTTCGTCTCCATCCCCATCAATTTTCCTCGTCAGGATACTCATCCTCTGGCTCTGGGTTCTCCTCTCCCTCAATCAGCTCGGGATCTGGGACTAGTAAATAGAGTACCGGTGATGGTGGGACTGCTGGTGCTGGTGCTGGTGCTGGTACAAGCTCTGGTGGACCGGCTACAATGGCTCTCAACTCAATCTCATCCATCTCTAGCTAACTCTGAACCAACCGTAATATCTCCGGACAAATGTCCCTACCAATCCTCGCAGAATGGTAAGCATCCATATGCATCTGTGTCAGGTGAGTCCTCCTGGTCACATAAAGTGCTCTCCACATGTCCTCCTCTAAATGTCGACTGGCTATCTGGCACACGCACTCACGATAGAACTCTGGGTCAGCTAGCTCCACGGTATCCCCATGGATCACATGCCCTCCATAAGCATCGGTCACAAACTGATGGAACTCTGGATCCATGTTAACCTACAAGGAATCTATCTATCATCAGAAAGACGAACTTATCTTATCGTATCTCATCTCAGGGATCTCAAAATACTAGGACCAGATGGTGTGGAATCGTTAGTGAATGATAGTATCACAAACTAATGCTCTGATACCAAGCAAAAATAGAGAAAAATAAATTTCCTTTTTGGGTCCATAGGGAATGACACGTGAAAGTCACTAATTATCCACACCATGTAGTACAAGTCCACAAGACCAACAGGAAAAGTAAATAACTGAAATATAAGCCAATTCTAACTATTAAAAATCATCAGAGTGTGGTCCTCATGATTACAACAGGTCTGGAGACAACATATGCCCAAGTACCCATTAACTAACAAAGTTCAACAGTAATGTAAAGCTTAAACATAAAATAAATAACTATCTTCAGTCTTCAACTGGCATAAGGATAATCATCAGCATAACATCCTCCTCCAGGGTAACCGGCATCAGTAAGGCCACCCTGTGCATATTTCCCTTCAGGGTAGTAGCCATCATCGTAAGCTCCATTATCTGCATTATAAGGGACAGGGTAGTCTGGATGGAGAATGTCTAGGCAATAATGGCCACCAGCTTACTGAGAGTTGAGTGAATAGAACTCACAGGGTATCAATGATATAACGTATAAAAAGTTATTGAAGTGTTTAAGATATAGTTCTACTAAATAATATCTCCTCTGTATTCCAACGTCGTAATCAACCCTTATCGTCTTATTATCCAGACAGTGATAATCAACATACTCTTTCTAGAAAGAACAGACTCAATTGTTCCACATATGTTGATATACCATCATCTGTCCATTGCTCGTTAAGGATATAAACCATCCACCGAATTCATGGACACCACGTCAGTCCATCCGTCGCTCGTTAAGGATATAAACCATCCACCGCATGTCAGGGATACAACGCTTTGAACAACAGAATATCAAATCTATTACCATGACTTCTCGTATTTATACCAGTGATCCCCATCCACCGCTCGTTAAGGATATAAACCATCCACCACTCGTTAAGGATATAACCCATCCACCAAATGTGGATCATCTGGCTATCTTAGGACTACATGGTCCTCCCCACTGCTCGTTAAGGATATAACCCATCCACCGCATGTGAAAGCATATTATGACCAAGCGTCCACCCACGTAGCATTTCCAGAACTTATCAAACCTACCTAAACTCAGTACTTCTATCGATACATGACAATTCCTATGTGGCTTGACTACTCTGATTTAAAAGAATGGATACCAATCTCATACATAAACCGAAATCATCTAACATTCTTATGTTAATCCATTATTCTTAATTATACTTATCTGTGTTGTCACATTCTCCCTGACTAACCCATAACTGCATAATAGAAGTCCGAATCGTGAATCGAGTATTCGAATCTCATATCAAATAAACTAAAGAACTAAACCGTGTTCTGCTTGTCTCGATCAATTGAAACCACTTCGATCGATTGAGGAAAAATAATGTTTGAGCAATCGAAATTGCTTCGATCGATCAAAACTTCGATCGATTGAACTCTGTTCAATCGCTCGAGAGTCGTCTTCTCTAGTAAATTCTGAACAACATAAAAACAGAAGTCCTAAGGATGTTTTAATACATCTAAACATATCAAAAAGCTTATAAACATTATAATAAAGATACCAAGTGAGTAAAAACTCACGTAGGGTGCGTTTGGAAAAGCTTTGAGTTTTCGAGCTTTAATGGAGGCCTTTCTCTCTCTCTCTCTCTCTCTCTCTCTCTCTCTCTCTCTCTTCTCTACTCCTCTCTTCGTCTCTGCCTCTCCTTCTTTTTTTCTTCTTCTTCTCTACTTCTCTTTGTCTTTGTCTTTGTCTTTCTCTTCTGAGTGTATATAATATATATAGATGGGTGTGTGCATCATATATGTATATGAGTATATATATATCAACACACACTCACAACTCTCTCAACTCACTGGACAACCAAACATCACCCACACACGAATACCAAACATATATATAGAGGAGAAAAGGTGCAGGTGGCAATTTTTGCGTGAAACCTAGAATTCTGATGACTACAAGTTCGATCGATCAAACTAAGTTCGATCGCTCGAGAGCAGATCGGTCAGGTTTGATCGATTAAAGAAAGTTTGATCGATTGAAGTGGGGACCACGTCATAAATTTATGTCGGTAGGGTTTCGATCGCTCGAGAATGGTTCGATCGCTTAAACTTTGGAAATGCTCGATCGCTCGAAAGAGCCTCGATCGATTGAAGATGAAATTTCATATATGATCAAGGGAAGTATATAGAATCTCTGGGTATAAATAATTATTGAAAATATAGGGTATTACACGATCTCAAGTCGATCTTTGAGAAAACTTGAGCTCCTTGAAGATGATCAAACAAATTATCGATCCTTGGTGATGGGTACTTGTTTTTAATAGTCAACTTGTTCAGCTCCCGATAATCAATACACATTCGCATGGTTCCATCTTTCTTCTTGACAAATAAAACTGGTGCTCCCTACGGAGAAACACTAGGTCGAATAAATCCCTTGTCGAGCAACTCTTGTAACTGGTTGTTTAAATCTTTCAGTTCCACGGGTGCCATTCTGTATGGTGTCTTTCATACCAGCTGTGATCCAAGTGCTACCTCAATAGTAAATTCAATCTCTCACTCGATCAACACGTCTGGTAGATCCTCAGGAAATACATCCAGAAACTCTTGTACTATTGAAATATCCTCAACCCGAGTCCCCGTGACACGTGTATCAATTACAGTACACAGAAATCATTGACAACCCTTTTTCAACAACTTCCCAGCCCGAATTGCCGATAGCATATACGGTGGCGCTGTTACCCCAACCCTTTGGAAAGTAAAATATTTTTGTCTCGGTTACTGAAAAGTAACCCTTTACTGTTCACAATTAATTGTAGCCTGATTTGTAGACAACCAATCCATGCCCAAGATTACGTCAAAGTAGTTGACGGTTAATGGAATTAAGTCAACAGTCAATACTCAATCACCTACTATGATTTCCCACACTTTGAACACTGAAGAGGTCACTAACGGTTTACTTAATGGCAATGATATAGTTAATTCATACCCTAAGGGTTCTGACATGCCATTTAAATGTTTGACAAATTCATGTGAGACAAATGAGTGTGTTGACCCTGAATCTATCAAAATTCGTGTTGGATGTGAATAAATATGAAGTATACCTGACACCATGGAGTCCGTAGCTAACACATTTCTCGGTGCAAGTTAAAAAGACATCCCTTGCTTCTACTCCACGCCTTTCCCTTTATCAGTGGACTGTCTCGATCTTGCCCTGCTGGACGCCATAGAACTTGCCTCTTGCTATCGCCTCTTTGGACAATCTTTAGAAGTGTCCCGGCTGCCCACAATCAAAGCATTTACCCCTCATATCTGGAATTGAGCTCATAGAGCTCGGTGGTTGCGATCTAGCTTGCGGATAATTCTTGGATATGTGCCCCACTTGCTTACAAATGTTGCACGTGCTGAGCAAGTAACACACTCCCCTATGTCATCGATTGCACGTAGGACACAACGGTCGAGCTCCCTCAGAAAATGAACTTCCACCTTGACTACCTAAACCTGACCCAGGCCCTCGTGAAAATGGTTTCTTGAAGAAGCCTTGCCCCTTCCCTTTATCCTCACCTTGTCGCTTTCTTTATTAACGCTGCTTGTATTTGTTAATATCCCGTTCAGCTATGAGAGCTGCATTCTGGACTTGAGCAATGGTTCCAAATTCACGAGTATCTACATTGAATGTTATCCCTCAACCCCTCTTCAAACTTTCAAGCTTTGTTTTCCTCAGTTATCACTGTATCCTTCACAAATTGAAGCAATTCACTGTACTTGGAGATGTATTCATTCACCGTCATATCTCCTTGTTGGAGATTCATGAATTCCCGACGTTTCTATGCTTTAGCTACTCGAGAAAAATATCATTTGTAAAACTCCTCCACAAACTTATCCCAAGTAGCCGGCCTACTTTGCTCCAGCAAATTCACCCACCAATTCTGAGCTCCTTCCTTCAAAGTGTCAATGGAAAATATAATCTTTTACTCTTTGGTACATTCTATAGTACGGAATACTCACTCCATATCTGATACCCAATGAATAGCTGTCATCGGATCCGGACCCCCATCAAACATAGTCGATTTTCTCTTATGAAATTGCTCAATAATAATATGGTCCACCCTTGGTTCAGGATTTGGGTTCGCATGCCTTACATCTACCGGTGGCACTCGATCACCAACGGCACCCACAAAATTAGTTACCAAGTCTACCAAATGATCCATTCTTGCATCAAGTTCTCGGTTTCGATCCATTTTTCCCAAATTCTTGCCTGCCAGTTAAATATGCATAATTACCATGCATTCTATGCCATATATCATATGATATAAATGATTAAACTATCATAACATAGCATCAATAACCATATGCATACATGTGATGCATCTACATGCTCACTATCAACGCATTACTCTTCGTCTCTCGTCCCAAAGTTTCTAAGCCTATTGCTCTGATACCACTAAATGTCACACTCCAAATCCACACATGTAAACCTAGGACACGTGGCACGCCACCAAGGCCTTCAAACTCCAAGTTAGGAATGAAAAGGAAAGAAAACAAGCCCAAGGGTAAAATGGTCTTTAATAAAGTATATAAAATTTTATACCAAAAGATAGATTTTTGAGTTCCGGTTCCAACGTAAAAAAAGGCGCGTGAAACCGAGTTTTTCAGAGAGAGTTATGCCCGTTCCATAAAAGTCAACAGTGCAGCAAAATGACATGCGGATCGATCTGCCCCAAAACCGGATCGATCCGGTTTTGACAGAACCTCATTTTTGGCCCTCCAGAAGCACCGGATCGATCTGCTCAAGACACGGATGGATATGGATTCTACAGCACTCATTTTGACAACAGTTTTCTTGTTCTTCAGATTCCAAACACTTTCAAAACCCAACCAAACTTAATGAAACTTACCAAAAACATTTCAAAACCATTCCAAAATCATTACAAACCATTTCCAAGATATATTAACATGTTTTCAAACAATAAACAAGATCCAGAAATGCTACAATACTCAAACACCCCCAATTCTCACAAAATCAAACAAAACATATGAATTTTGACCCAAACTCACAAGTAACATATCCAAACCATAAAAACAAGAGTTTGAAAAGTCCCAACGTGATTTTAAACCATGAACAAGATGTGCAATGCCGTCTCTCTCAAATACTTTCATTTCTCTCCCAAATATTCCCAAATTTCTCCCAAATACTCCCAATTCCCTCAAGATCAACCAAAACATGTTTTTTTAACCCAAACTTCCACTCAAACATGCTCTAAACTGCATTAGCAAAGTATGAAAGGTATCAACAACATCTTAAGCTCTGGTTACAAGATTTACACGAGTCTTGGAGTGATTAAACCAAAACTAACATAATCTACTAAGTTTTAGTACAAACCAAGTTAGCTATTACAAACTACAAATTTCACTCAAAAACAACTATAGATATAAATTACTACATTCACAAGCTTCCTTGCCACTACGAACCCCGCGTTCATCTCCCCGGATTCTCGACGTCGTGCTCACCTACAATGGCTATTCAATAACCACTACAATATATAAATATTCTTAGTGAGAGGTATCAATCAAGCACACGGATGATATACTAATGTTTATATTCAACTCAACAAATATATAATGATCTCTGGATAAGCAAGTATTTCATCCACCACTATCCGCAAGTTCGCGACTCCCCCGATAGTCCACGACACAAGCCAATGACCCTTGCCACACACGTGCGGTCTAATGCCGTTGTCGGCAACAAGTGGTCATCACCACGGAACAATTTCATGGCAGATTCATACAAGCTTTCCTTTGACCCAAATAGGCAACTAAACATGCTCACATAAACATATCACCATGCTTTTCACATAATTATAGGTAAACATGGGTAATTAAACTAAATAGGCATGTGATTAACATCCATATGAGCATAACCATGAATCTCATCCAAAAATAAGATTGAAACCACGCACCTCTTTGCAATTCGCTTGTAGTTAAGAAATTAAAGCCCAAATCTACTCCGAGTTAAAATCCTACATAAATTAGACAAACTACGGATTACCGCTCTAAAATGGGTCGCAAGAAATACGATGATTACACTTAATAAAATCAATACCAAAACGTAGAACTCATCTCTACGAGTCTAAATTCGGTCTCAAAATCAAAATTGAGTGTCGAAGGGCTTGTCGATTGACGTCGTAAGTGTCGTCGAATTTCCGTCGTCAATTCTCGTTCTAAACTTCCTCTGTAAATCATGTTGTATGCCTTAGGAAGAAGAAGACTCATTGTGAGTCATAGGACACATGTCCTTACACATGTAAATCATAAGGTTTTGGTTTCTAAGTTTACCTCCCTACATTTTATTAGTTTTGCTATTATACCCCTGCTAGTTATAGAACTCTTTAAAACTATCCCAAACTTAAATAGGTGTTTGTCTATGTCTCGCGTGGGTCACATAAGTGGTCCCACATAATTTTATGAAGTTTCTAATTAGCCTACTAATTAAGTAACGTGCTCAATTCGTCCTCACCAAGGTATTCCAAATGACCACATAATTGGTCTCTAGCAATCAACAATGAATTTAAACAACATATATTATTTTACATATGCCTTAATAAAAATTCAAGCACATAAGAGTAAATTCACAATCTCGTCCCATCACAATGGAACTTCATCAACTCATATCCCAATTTGGAACGGCCACATTGGCCAACATTGGGTTCCCAAACTGGACATCCAAATCGACTAGCGAGTTAAAACTCACTTCAACATGCATTAATAAACACCAATTAACTATGCTAATACATGCTAAATCATAATTAATGAGTAATCATAAGAGCGGGTGTTACACCGGCATTGTCTTAATGGTGAACTCAATTTCCCTCTCAATAAGAACAATTGGTAAATCATTTGGAAATACATCCAGATACTCTCGTACTATTGGTATGTCTTCTACTTTCAATTTAATTGTCATAGTGTCAATTACAGAGCACGAAAATCATTAACATCCCTTTCTTAACAAATCACCTTCTCGGATAGCTGAAATCAAATATGGTGACGGTGTAACCCCACTCCCTTGGAAACAAAAGTTCTCATGCACCGTTGACCAAAAATTAACTTCTTTCCGTTCACAATCTATCGTGACTTTGTTAAGGGCTAACCAATCCATTCTTTGTATCATGTCAAAGTGGTTCACCATAATCGATATAAGATCCACGGTCATCAACTTCTCACCTAGTTTGATCTCACAGTCAGGGGCGGATTTATGTGCAATGGTAGGTGGGCTCAAGCCCACCCCTACTTTTTGGAAAATTGTACATTTGTATTCAAAAAGAATTTTTTTTTACAGTTAAGCCCCCCATTAAAAATATAAAAGTCCCCTTTGGCATTATAAATTTGTCATATTAGGTCTAAATATATACAAAATATGTATAAATATGTCCAAAAGCCCCTCTGACATTTTAATTTTGTCATATTAGGTCTAAAATATACACAAAATATGTCTAAATAGGTCAAAAATCCCCTTCTGACATTATAAATTTGTTATATTAAGTCTAAAATATATGCAAAATATGTATAACTAGACCCAAAAAAAAATTTTCGGGGGGGGGGCTAGAATGATTTTCTAAATCCACCCCTGCTCATAGTCCTTGTATATCGTAGACGTCATTATCGATTTACTAAGTGGTAGAGCAACAGATAATTTATATCCCCAAACGGTGCAAAACTAACATTCAAATGTTCAACAAAATTATGCGATACAAAATGAATGCGTAGATCCTGAGTCAACAAGTATGCATACTAGATATGAACATATAGGCACCATACTTGAGACCACTGTATCTAAAAGCAGCCATATCTCTTGGATTCATCTGAAATGACCTTCCCTGATGTTGCTCTGTCCCCTGTCCCCCGTCGTTGGCCTGTCTAGGCTTCGAACCACTGAAATCCAAGAACTAGCTCTTTGCTGAGTACACTTCCTCGGGCACTCCTTGGATTGATGTCCAAACATCCCACAATCGTAGCACTTGCCCCTCATATCCAGTGTAGCACTTGCACTGCTCATCCCTTGAGTCTTGTTATGAGAATTAGTCATAAAACATCAACCTGTGTGTGGTCGATTGCATAATGGACACAATGGTATGCCAATCGCCGGCTTCCTAGGTCTACTGAAGCTAGAACCAAAGCCCCGTGCAAACAATCTCTGATATGACCCTCATTGGCTCTGGTCATTACCCTTATGGTTTCTCTTCCCTTGTTGGCCTTGTTAATTTTGCCTCGATCTCTCTATTCCACTTTTGGCTACAAGCGTCGTTTGTTGCACTGCGGTAACAGTCGAATGCTCATAGGTCTCCACCCTCAGGTAGATGTTCTCTCTCAATCCATCCTCGTACTTCCTTGCCCTGTCTTCCTCTATCAACACAAACCCCTTGCCAAATCTCAACAAGGCATTGTATCTCGAAGTGCACTCAGTTACAGTCTAATCTCCCTGTTGAAGATTCTCAAATTCTATCTTCTTCGCATTGAGAGAAGCCTTTGGAAAGAATTGACGATTAAACTCCTCTTTGAATCCCTCCCAAGTTATCGGTGCTACCTAGTCTAGAACATTCATCCACCAATTCTGGGCCTCACCCCTAAGTATATCACTAGCATTTTTAATCTTCAACGCATCGAACATCAGAATAGATCTGAAAATCCTTTCCATATCCATAACCCAATGCTTTGCTAGCGTTGTGTCAAATGTCCCATGAAACTCTGTCGGATTCTTCCTTGTAAATTTTTCTGACGCAGACCTTCCACCCCTATTCTTAGGTACCGCCACCACGGCTATCAGTGCTGCCTCGAATGGAGGTGTTGGAGATAATCGTTTCGTTACATTTCGTATCAAGTCTCCCATATTTTCTGATCATTTCTATCATGTGGTCCATTCGTCGAGTACGTGGTGATAGATCTTGGTCATCATCACTCATGATTACAATCCTGTTAATCTTAATGCATAAACACTGTGCATGTGTAACAATAAGCAAAATCATGTATGTACAACCACCAGTGGCGGACTCAAGATTTTGTGGTAGGGGGGGCCAAGTTTCATGCGGGGGTTCGGGGGTAGCGCCCCCGAAAATTTTTTTTTGGGTTACTTATACATATTTTTTATTTTTAAGTGAGACAAAGAGTCAAACAAGTAGTTGTGGCAAATTTGATTTAGACATTGTTTATCTCCTAAGCTGAATAAGGGGATATTACTCTTTCCTTTCACTATTAATAGGGACTTTTAATGTCACACTGTCACATTAGTGGATATTGTTATTAATCCTGCAATGTTATTTTTAACACATCACCATTTTAACATAATGAAAGTCAAATTGACACTATGTATTAAGAACCTCTACATGTAAAGTCACAAATTTGGGGGGGCCACTATATAAAATATTGGCCCTCAAAATTTTCAAATTTTTGCAGGGGCCGTGGCCCCCCGGTCTCCATTTGGGTCCGCCCCTGACAACCACATACCATATACTTCAAACATCTCTACAATATATGGATGCAATCTAGAATATGTGTCAAAACTATCAACACTCCACTCGTCGTCAAACGTTTCCACAGTTTTGTAACCTTTAACTTTGATACCAATAAATGTCACGACCCATCCCGCTACGGGCGAAAATAGGACATGTGACATGCCACCAAGGCTTATCCAGTTCCATAAAAGTAAATAGCAGTAGAAAACATAAGTAAAATCCACGAAAATCAGAGTTATAAAAAGTTTAGCAGATTTGAAAACACTTAAAGAACACACTATTTGTAGACCAGCAATCCAGTCGACTGATCAGGGTCCGGTCGACTAGAAGTGCAAGATACACGGAGCCAAAAATCTCAGCAAATTATCTAGTCAACTGTGTCAGGGACCCAGTCGACTATGGTGCAAATTTCCCAGTCAACTAGAACCTTCCTGTCGATTGAACCACAATTTTCCATTTTTAAAATAAAATCCAGTCGACTATGGTCTTCCACCCAGTCGACTATTTTTTTTCACATAATAAAAAACAACACTCCAGCCAATACTCCAGTAGACTATTTTTCAATATTCTGGGGCAGTGGCTAGATCAAAATAGCCTTCAATCGACTGTTTCCCAGAACCAGTCGACTATTTTACCTCAGTTATAAGCATTCACCAGATTTCAATCTATGCTTAGACCAAACCCAAATACAACACATTCACGATCATAATTCTACGATCCGAAACATAATCATAGAAGTTCTAGTACAGTTTACAAAACTACAAATCCAATTCAAGGTTCTAAGTTAAAAATAGAACGAAATTCTAGTTCATTACATCTCTTATTACAACTTTGGAATGGAAAACAAAAACATATATAAGATATGCTTCTCGGTACTCCCACGGCCTCACTCCTCACGCTTATTCTTGTTCTTCCTCTTATCACTTGCAATGGAGGAAGTCTCTACCGCTCAGCTATATGCTGAGTGTATAATTCTAAACAAATGCATGTGAGGCAATTCATGCTTTAAACATCTAAAACACATAATTTAGTCTCTAGGGAGAGAGATAAGCATTCATCTGGTATACTGGTAAGTCTTAAATCTTAGATCGCGATGCCAATGGCTAGCCAAAATCACTCAACCATTGCATTCAATTGTTTTGGCTGGGCAGGTTCCCAAACCAAGCAAGTAGCCATCACTACTAAAACTCTCAAACTTCGAGAGGCGTGCCCCGGCATGAAATTATATCAAACTTCTCTTTGACCCACATAGTCATTTAGCATGTTCCCATAACCATATTACCATGCTTTTCAACACATACTCGATAAAATTAATGGGCCTAATTTAACACATGAATTTTGCCCGGATTGCAATTCCATACATAATATCCAAAACATAAAAAATTATCTATATAACACAAGTTCGGAATTCATACCTTGAGCTACGATGCTATAATTTCAAGAGAAGAACTAGTAGCCCAATCAACCGTCAGATCTCTAATCTCAAATGATTCTTACAAGTATTAACATGCTTTTCCCAAATTCCTAGAATTAGAATTTTCATAAAAGTTTGTCAAACATGGCCTAAGAGGTATCAAAATGTAGCTCTTATCTCGAGCAATCCGAATATGAAATCTGGTTGAAAACTGGCCAACGAACAGTCGTCGTTTATCGTCGGGAAGATTGAAGGAATAAATCTCTCTCTCTCTCTCTCTCTCTCTCTCTCTCTCTCTCTCTCTCTCTCTCTCTCTCTCTCTCTCTCTCCCCTAAGATATTTAGGTTGAAGATATTATGAAAATATCTTGAATTGTCCATTTATAGGCACAACTCTCAGAAATTACATTTAACTCCCCACGAGTTCTCAAAACTTCTAATTATCCCCTGAAATGTCACACACGCCCATTTTATGACTTCAAGAGTGAAAACTTTTAAACACAAATTTAAACTATTAACCCATCCCATTGGGAGCCATTGCTAGTATTAAACAAGCTTTGAAAGGAAACACCAATTGTTAATCAACTCAATCCCAAACTCGTCAAGTGAAACTCCGAGTTCTAATGACCCATTGCAACTATGCAAATTACAGATGTACTACGGCAATATTCGACAAACCAGCATGTCATAACTCCTTTATACAAGACCTGATTGTACAAACTAAGCATTATACAAGCTAGACATAAATCCGAGTACAACTTGACAACTATCATACATGACTACTACATGAGTCTCGAACTAGAGTTTATTACATATCCTTCCAACCAGGAATAGAAATCGATTGTAAATGTGAAACAAGTTCTAAAGTTTAATACAAAGAAACTGGAGTCACGAAACTATAAACAAGAGCTTGAACACACCCAACCCCGCGACTCTGTCGTTCTTCCCCTATCTTACTTCCCCCGTGCCTTGCCGTGCTCATCTACAATGGTTATTCAATGACCACTACAATAGATAAGCTATATGCTTAGTGAGTAACAATAATTATGCACATGGATCAATAATATGCTGAATTTTATCGCATTACACATAATTATAGTCACCGGGAAAACAAGTGCATTCACCCTTTTACCCTAGCTGCGACTCTGCCAATAAGTCCATGCGACTAGCAAGGATCCACACCTCTTCCTTCAGGCATGCAATACCCAAAAGCCTCTAGCGGTTCAATTCACAACTCATGGTGACAAGCACAAGTACCCAATTGACCAAATTAGACAACTCAATATGCTCACATTTTCATCACATTAAATAAGCTCACGACTATGCCTTACTAACCGATTCGGCATAGTTCTACGCCATGAATTGACTAATTAAGCTAAACACGTAAGAATTGTGCTAATTAGACATGTTAATTCATCACAAATAAACAAAAACAATAATTCATCCAAAAACAATAATTAAAAGTCACTCACCTCTCAGAAATCGCTCCTAAACTTGAGACTAAAGCTTTACTATACCCCGAGTACAAATCCTACACAAATTTTGTGAATTATGAGCTAAAATCCCAAAATGGCTCATTAAAAAAACTGCCACTAAACGCAATAAAATTAGTACCATAGTGTTAGTCTCACCTCCATGAGTCCGAATACGCAATCAGAATTGAAAACTAACGTCGAGCGGTGCATCAATTGGCTTCGAAACAAACGGCAAAACCCCCGAGCTCGAGCCTCTATTTTCGGTCGATTAACGTTTTGGAGAAGATGACACTTTCTCTCTCCTCCTAGCTTATATATTATCTACTTCTTGTATTTATTATGAAACTCACCCATGTTTTGGTTTATTACTATTAGTACCCCATAAGTTATGAAACTTTTATAAATCTATCCGAAACTTAAATGAGTCATTGCCTATGTCTTGCATGGATCCCATGAGTGGTCACATGTAATATTATAAAGTTGCTAATTAACCTACTAATTATGCAACATGTCCGATTCGCTCTCACAGATTATCCCAAATTGACCACATAAGTGGTCTCTAAAAACTAACATGTTGTTAAACATTAAAATATTAGGCCACATAAGCCTTAATAAATATTTAGAAACTTAATCATGTTCCCACATACTTGTCACATCTCAAATGGAACATCCCAACACATGTCCCAAAATAGGACTGCCATATCAGTCACAACTGGGTTCCTACTTGGACCCTCCTAAACAACTTAGTGGGTTTAACCCACCTCACATATGTGTTAATTAACACAATTAAATTATCATAATGCATGCTAAACATGATTAAATATTAATCGATCCGCGGGAGCGGGTGTCACACATTTTCACTAACTGTCCCTTTTAAATATTAATCCGCGGGAGCGGGTGTCACACATTTTCACTAACTGTCCCTTTTAAATATTTTAACAAAGTATTCTTGTCGCACCCGCACTCTTGCTTTTTAGAAAATTGGCAAATCTCTCGTACCTGCGCTCCCATACCCGAATCACCACATCCACACCGGTTCTGCCTTGACGGACTCCCACACAAACAAAGGGATCTCTTCTAAACTCTTGAATTTATAAAAACAGATTACTTGTCAACCACAAAATTGATTGCATGCATTCCCAAACAGTGCCTTGATCTTATGGGTGAAGGATTAGCAAGCCAAATAAAGGGTGGCTTTATGTAGATGGAATATCATTTTGCTTGGGCGTAATAAGTGTAGAGTGTTAACTGTCAACTGTCTGGAGACTGAATATTTTTCTGTAGGGCACCAAACTTAAAAACAAGCTTAAATTAATATATACTTTTACAGGTGTTGATTTTGCACATTGAGTCCGTACAAATTTGAGCAAAAAAGAATGACCAATTGGGATACTATAGCAAAAAGTTAAAAGCATAGAGATGTTGGTTTCCTTTCCTCTAATTAGGGAAAAAAATGGTAGAATTATTGAGTTATTAAAGTGCTTTTATGTAAGGTACATTATTAAAGTGCTTCAAGTGTGACATATTGTTTTAATTAAAAAAGGGTTGGAACTCTGGCCTTCATAGAAATCTTAAAGGAGGTTGGACATTTGTTGTTGGGTAAATTACACAAACCTCTCCTGAGGTTTACCTTAATTACACGGACCTCCCCTCTTGTTTCAAAAATTACACAAACCTCCCTCGAGGTTTGAATTAGGTAACAAAACGCCCCCTCCCCTAATAGTCCATTAGTTTTTTTTACATTAGCCTCCCCTGAAAATTACGATTAGCCCCCCTAATATTATAAAATTGTCATACTAAGCCCCCTTCTCTTATATTTTTGTTCTAATTATAAAATCCCTCCTCCCTCCTATGTTCTTGGGTTAATTGTTTTAGCATTAATTTATATCATCTATACAAAATACATATAAATAGGTCCAAAAAAATTTTTCCCCAAACAAACCTCTATCAAGCCCCCCATGTATTAATTTTCTAGATCCGCCCATGTCCCTATGCTTAAAAAATGGACACTTAACCCCCTGTGATTGTGGACTAAAATGGAATTGTTATGATTTCACTCAAAACTGATAAAAATTCTAAAATTGGTTAAAAATATAAACACTTAACCCATTTTGTGATGTTAATTTTGGGGTTAACGCTCTTTGAGTGAAATCATAACAGTTCTATTTTAGTCCACAATCACAGGGGGTTAAGTGTCCACTTTTGAAGCATAGGGACAGGGGCGGATCTAGAAAATTAATACAGGGGGGCTTGATAGAGGTTTGTTCGGGGGAAAAAAAAATTGGACCTATTTATATATGTTTTGTGTATATTTTGTGTAGATGATATAAATTAATGCTAAAAAAATTAACCCAAAAACATAGGAGGGAGGAGAGGTTTTATAATTAGCACAAAAATATAAGAGAAATGGGACTTTAGTATGACAATTTTATAATATTAGGGGGGCTAATTGTAATTTTCAGGGGAGGCTAATGTAAAAAAAAACTAATGGACCACTAGGAGAGGGGGCGTTTTGTTACCTAATTCAAACCTCGAGGGAGGTCTGTGTAATTTTTGAAACAAGAGGGGAGGTCCGTGTAATTACGGCAAATCTCAGGGGAGGTTTGTGTAATTTACCCGTTGTTCATTTGTAGTCTTATATATTTAATTCATTTTTCATTTGGTCGGTCAGATTGCATAAAAAAAAATTTTAAATAAAATAAAATGAGAGAGAGAGAACTCAATGATGCTATACATAGTTATAAAAATCTTTAGATATATATATAAAAAAAAAGTTATATGTTGTGAAATAAGTGAATGGCCACTAAGTCATTTAATGCTTGGTGATTGTAATGAATGGCCACTAAGTCATTTAATGCTTGGTGATTGTAATGGGGTGAATGGCCACTAAGTCATGTATCTATAAATTGAGCATCAACTCAATGAAGAAACATACGGAGAAACCTTAGAGATCCATAGAGTGAGGAAGAAAAGAAAAGAAAAGAAGAAGGAAAGAAAGAGAGAAAAAAAAGAGTGACAAATATCACTTGTGTATTTGAGAAATTAGTGCTTGGGTTGTAAAGGTTCAATCAATAATCAAAGGTGATCCCCCTCCGCAGTGGACGTAGGCAAATTGCCGAACCACCTGAAAATATTGGTGTCATTAATTGCTTATTTGCATGCATATTTATTATTAGTTTTATAACACGTTATCAGCACGAGCCTGTACCAACTGGGTTGATCATATCAAAGGGTAAGAATATCATTTTTATTGATTATACTTATACTTAACTGTCTTCATATATAATATATATGTATACATATATACACCCCTGAAGTGGTTATAATTTAAACTCCTCTTGATCAAAGGAATTTATTACAAACTTCCTGAAGAAGTAATTAGACAGTCCTCTTGAAGAGGCAATATTTTAAATGCTCCCGAAGAGTTAAAAAAAAAAAAAAAAAAAAAAAAAAAAAAAAAAAAAAAATTGAACCTCTTGAAGAGGTAATAGATAAAACTTCTGCAGAAGTACTTATTATACTCCTGAAGAGATACAGATATATCTATTTTTACTTGTAGATGCATATACTCTTGAAGAGTTAGTCTCTTAAAGAGATTATGGAGAATCAAACTAATTATCCTCCCGAAGAGGAAATTCTTATATTGTAGTATTGCATTATTTACTTGACATTAACATGTTTATTTACATGCATATGCATTTACTAGATTCTAAATATTATTATTTTTATATATATAGTGTTCTACAATATGTCAAATCTTGCCAAGCTTGATATTGTGGCTTTGGACATTTCTGGGAACAATTATCTGTTGTGGGCTCACCAAGCTGAAATCCGACTAAAATCAAAGAAACTTTGGAAAATTGTTGTAGAAGAAAATAATGGATTAGTACAAGATCAAGATAAGTTAGAGGAAGATCAATCCACGGCAATGATTTTCCTTCTCCACCATATCCATGAAGGTTTACAAAATGAGTATCTTACGGTCAAGGATCCTTTTATCCTTTGGACTAATTTAAAAGAAAGATTTGAACACATAAGATTGATCATTTTGCCAAAAGCTAAATATGATTGGATCCACCTGCGATTCCAGGACTACAAATCAGTTAGAGACTATAACTCTGCTTTATTTCAAATTAGTTCTCAACTGATGTTGTGTGGGGAAACTATCATTGATCTTCAAATGATAGAAAAAACATTGTCAACATTTCATGCCTCAAGTGTGCTCCTGCAGCAGCAATATCGAGCACAAGGATTCACAAAGTACTCCGCATTAATTTCATGTCTTCTTGTTGCGGAACAAAATAATGAATTGTTGATGAAAAATCATAATATGCGCCCCACTGGCTCGACACCATTGCCCGAAGCAAATGGAACCGTATTCCCTGAAGTGAATACAACTCCACACAATAAACATAGGCATGGACGTGGGGGAAATCATGGATATGGTCGTGGTCGTGGAAATAATCATAGTCGTAATCATGGTAGTGGCCGTAACCAAGGAAAGAATAACCATTGGCATCGTGAGGGTTATCATCCATACAAGAACAACACACCTTACCACCCGAAGTGGAACAAAAATGCTAAAGGCAAAGGTGTACAAAGAGCTGTCAAGAAAGACGAAGATGGTTGCTACAGATGTGGCATGCAAGGGCATTGGTCGCGTAAATGTCATATACCAAAACACTTAGTAGATCTCTATCAAGCATCACTAAAAGGAAAAGAAAAGGAGATAGAGACACATTTTGCAGACCATAATGACCCATTGGATATAACCCACTTGGATGTTGCTGATTTCTTGGTCGACCCTAATGCTAATATTGATTGCTTAAACAACAACGAATCTGGGCTGAACAACTATGCTATGTATTAGATTGCCTTATTGTACTCCGCTTGTATCTTTGTTTTCTTAATAATGTATAAACAGTTTCTGTTGGTTATAATAATATATGCATCTTATTATTTGATAGATTTCAAAGATGAACAGTGAAGATATATGCCTAGTGGATAGTGCAACAACACACACAATTCTTCGTGACAAGAAATATTTCTTGAACTTAAAACTAGCTGAAGCAAATGTGAACACAATATCAGGCACAACAAATCTCATTGAAGGCTCTGGAAAAGCAAGCATTATTTTATCAAAAGGAACAACGATTCATTTAGAAAATGCTCTATACTCTAGCAAATCCCGAAGAAATTTGCTCAGTTTCAAAGATATCCGCCGAAATGGATTCCACGTTGAAACCATTAACGAGGGTAATATTGAGTACCTTTGCATCACTAAAGTCGTTTCAAACAAAAAGCATATTTTGGAAAAACTTCATGCACACTCCTCTGGATTGTATCAGACAACGATAAGTGCTATTGAATCACATGTTGTGGTGAACCAAAAGTTTTCTGACCCAAAAGTGTTTGGACTTTGGCATGATCGTCTTGGTCATCCTGGAGCTATTATGATGCGTAGGATCATTGAAACCTCAAATGGACATCCTTTAAGAAATCAGAAAATCCTTTTACCTCGTGATAATCCTTGTACTGCTTGTTCACAAGGAAAATTGATTGTGAGACCATCTCCAACAAAAGTGAAAATTGAATCCCCAGTATTTTTGGAACGTATCCAAGGGGATATTTGTGGACCTATTCATCCACCGTCTGGACCATTTTTCTACTTTATGGTCTTACTAGATGCTTCAACTAGATGGTCGCATGTTTGTTTACTCTCATCTCGTAATGCTGCATTTGCCAGACTTCTTGCTCAGATAATTCGATTACGAGCACAATTTTTTGATTTTCCTATCAAAACTATACGTCTTGATAATGCTGGGGAATTCACATCCAAGGCATTTGATGACTATTGCATGTCAATAGGAATTCATGTTGAACATCCCGTTGCTCACGTGCATACACAGAATGGTTTAGCTGAGTCGTTTATCAAACGTCTCAAGTTGGTTGCTAGACCCTTACTTTTGAGAACAAAGCTGCCTACATCTGCTTGGGGTCATGCCATATTACATGCTGCATCATTAATTCGGATTAGACCAACTTCTTATCATGAATACTCCCCTTTACAACTTGTATTTGGACAACCACCTAATGTTTCCCATCTACGAGTTTTTGGTTGTGCTGTGCAAGTTCCTATTGCACCCCCACAACGCACAAAAATGGGTCCTCAGAGACGCCTTGGAGTTTACGTTGGTTTTGATTCACCATCTATAATAAGATATCTTGAACCCCTAACTGGCGATCTTTTTACTGCACGGTTTGCAGACTGTCATTTTGATGAGACCGTATTCCCACCATTAGGGGGAGAAAAGCTGAAACCTGAAGCTCAGCATGAAATTTCTTGGAATACATTGGCAATGTCTCATCTTGATCCTCGCACCAATCAATGTGAACTTGAAGTTCAAAGGATCATTCATTTGCAAAAGGTTGCAAATCAATTGCCTGATGCATTCACTGATGCAAAGAAAGTGATAAAATCACATATACCGGCTGTAAACACTCCAGCAAGAATTGAAGTCCCAAGAGGACAATCTGGTAGTGCAGCGGTAGATGAGTCTACGGCACGATTGAAACGTGGTAGACCTAGTGGTGCAAAGGATAAGGTTCCTCGGAAGAGGAAAATAAAAGGACATATTAACAAAGTGGAAACTCATACAGAGATCTCAAAAGGCGCTATAGAAATACTTGATAAATCCAACGTTGGTCAACAGGGTTCCCCTGGAGAGGAACAAGTAGCCCATAAAGAGGCACAAGTATTTGAGAATAAAGAGATCTCGATAAACTATATGTCCACTGGAAATATGTGGGATCGTAATGGCACGGTCATTGATCACATATTTGCCTTTACAGTAGCACTAGACATCACCCAAAGTGATGAGGATCCTGAACCACAAAAAGTGGAAGAATGTCGAGATAGAATTGATTGGCCAAAGTGGGAAGAGGCCATACAAACTGAGTTAAACTCATTAGAAAAACGGGAAGTGTTTGGGCCTGTAGTCCCTACACCTGAAGATGTAAGTCCCGTTGGGTACAAATGGGTATTTGTACGGAAACGTAATGAGCAAAATGAGATTGTGCGATACAAGGCCCGACTTGTAGCACAAGGTTTCTCACAGAGACCTGGCATCGATTACGATGAAACATATTCCCCGGTAATGGATGCAATTACATTTCGATTTTTGATAAGCCTATCAATGTCTGAAGGACTTGATATGCGCTTACTGGACGTGGTTACAGCATATTTGTATGGATCACTAGATAATGATATACATATGAGGATCCCCGAAGGATTCAACATGCCTGAATCATGTAAGTCAAAACCACGAGATATGTACTCCATTAAATTGCAAAAATCTCTATACGGATTAAAGCAATCCGGACGCATGTGGTATAATCGCTTGAGCGAATATTTATTGAAAGAAGGATATATAAATAATGCTATATGTCCATGCGTTTTCATCAAGAGATCAGAATCCGGTTTTGCAATCATTGCAGTATATGTTGATGATCTTAATCTTGTTGGCACTTCCGATGAGCTCACAAAAACTGCTGATTATTTGAAAAGGGAATTTGAGATGAAAGATCTCGGAAAGACAAAATTTTGTCTTGGGTTGCAACTCGAGCATTTCCCCGAAGGAATTCTCTTACATCAATCCTCATATACAGAGAAAATTTTGAAACGTTTCTATATGGATAATGCTCATCCATTGAGTACTCCAATGGTAGTCCGGTCCCTTGATGTAAAGAAGGATCCCTATCGTCCTTGTGATGAAGATGAGGAACTTCTCGGCCCTGAAATACCATATTTGAGCGCAATTGGTGCTCTTATGTATTTGGCAAATTGTACACGACCAGATATCGCTTTTTCTGTCAATCTGCTTGCAAGATTTAGCTCAGCACCAACTCGAAGACATTGGAATGGTATCAAGCATATTTTTCGCTATCTTCGTGGTACAATTGATTTGGGATTATTTTATCCAAAAGGATCCAAATCACCATTAGTTGGATATGCCGATGCTGGTTATCTCTCTGATCCACACAAAGCTCGATCTCAAACAGGTTATGTATTTACTTGTGGTGATACTGCTATATCATGGCGATCTGTAAAACAGACATTAACAGCCACTTCTTCAAATCATTCTGAAATTCTTGCACTACATGAAACCAGTCGTGAATGCATTTGGTTGAGATCAATGATCCAGCATATTCAGGAATCTTGTGCCTTATCTTCGATCAAAGATAAACCGACAACGTTATATGAAGATAATGCTGCATGCATTGCACAAATCAGAGGGGGATTCATCAAAGGAGACAGAACCAAGCACATCTCACCAAAATTCTTCTATACACATGAACTCCAAAAGAAAGGTGAAATCAATGTTCAACAAATACGTTCTATTGATAATCTCGCAGATTTATTCACAAAAGCACTACCAACTGCAACATTCAAGAAGCTAGTACACAACATTGGAATGCGCAAACTCAAAGAAGTTTCCTTGTGAATTTTCTCATATTACAATGAGGGGGAGTAGCTGATGGGTAATGGTATTATTCTTAGATGGACATTCAAGGGGGAGTGTTGTGAAATAAGTGAATGGCCACTAAGTCATTTAATGCTTGGTGATTGTAATGAATGGCCACTAAGTCATTTAATGCTTGGTGATTGTAATGGGGTGAATGGCCACTAAGTCATGTATCTATAAATTGAGCATCAACTCAATGAAGAAACATACGGAGAAACCTTAGAGATCCATAGAGTGAGGAAGAAAAGAAAAGAAAAGAAGAAGGAAAGAAAGAGAGAAAAAAAAGAGTGACAAATATCACTTGTGTATTTGAGAAATTAGTGCTTGGGTTGTAAAGGTTCAATCAATAATCAAAGGTGATCCCCCTCCGCAGTGGACGTAGGCAAATTGCCGAACCACCTGAAAATATTGGTGTCATTAATTGCTTATTTGCATGCATATTTATTATTAGTTTTATAACATTATAAAAATATTGGTACATTGTGTATTAGCACTCTTATTATAGTAGTTGACAAACCTCATTACTAGCAATTATTAATTAATTTGGAATATCATGTATGTAATATAGCTGAAAAAAGAAAGTCGGTGATAAAATCATGCCTGCTGTTAATCATTCCAAGTTTAATATACATAATTGGGTCCAAAACCTACTGACCCAAGCTTTTTATTTAGTATGGATTCCACTTACGTTTGGGCTTTCGATGACGATTATGAGCATTTTTATACTCTCTAGTTTAATTAGTTGCGTTCCAATGCATATTTTATTTCGGGTTTCTATTAATATGTGCCCTAAAAGTAGATGTTAAAGAGTTAAAAATAGTTAAAAATAAAAATAAATGAGTGAGATTTACACTGAAAAAAAAGTATTTTACAAACAGAAAAAAGTATGATTAATTTCTCCTGAAATGTCAAATAATTATTATCACACAATGTGAGAGTCACTGAGACTTTGAGCATTTCTAACTATTACACTATGTAAGATCATTATGATTTGAGTAATTTGCACAAACCATTAGAGTTGGTCTTCGAGTATAGAGATATTCTTTTGGGTAAATTACACTGACACCTCTTGAGGTTTCACACTTTGTCACTCACACCCCTTGAGGTTTCAGACATATCACTCACACCACTTGTCAGAGATGTCAAGCTGACGCCATTAACAGCGACATTAAAAAGACAATTATACCCCTGCTCTTTCTCTCTCTCCCTAGACTTTACACTGATTTTGCTCTCTCTCTCTCTCTCTCTCTCTCTCTCTCTCTCTCTCTTTTCAATTAGTAGTACCTTACACACAAATACATATATATATATACACACACACATATAACCCCTTTTAATTTGTGGGCAAAGACATTCAAGTCTGAATCATGGTCCCAAATGAGCTCATCGTCAACATTTCAACTCCATACCTCCTAGCCGCAACCCACTTTTGGCGACCCACCAAGCTGAGACCATCGGAGAGAGAGAGAGAGAGAGAGAGAGAGAGAGAGAGAAGATTTAGGTTCTAATTTGGGGTCTGCTTTGAAATGGGTCCGAAGAGAGAGTTGTGTGAAAGGTCTAGAGAGAGAAGATTGGTGGCATTGAAGAGGTGGGTGTGGATGGGTTTTGATAAATTGTTGTTAGAGAGAGAGAAGATTACTGTAAGGGCCTCTTTCATGGTGATCGGAGCACTAGCGGCCGCCATGGTTGACGAGATCAAACCTTTATGGTCACAAACTCATATCTGTGTATTTACAGCCCTAATCTTCTATTGTTATGGGGTTTTTCTAATTTGTAGAAAAATTAGCAAAGTTATCGATGATGTGTTCGAATTAGAGGCTCAATGTTGTGAAGCTTAACGAGTTTAAGAGAAATTTTGGGTTTTCAAATGATTATTTGATTCGGATTGTGCCCAAATACCCAGAAATGTTTCGAATTGTAAATTACAGTGGGAGGCGGAGTTTGATGGAGATTGAACTCATATCGTGGAGCCCAAAATTTGTTGTTTCTATAATTGAAATGGAAGTTCAGAAACAAGGGTCAGAACTGATTCACAAAGAGAAAGAAGGGAATGTGTATATGTATGTGTGTGTATATATGATACACCCAAATTTGGCTCTATCCTATGACCGAGCAGTTCAAACCAACAACCAGTTTATGTCCCGGTCAAATCATGTACAACTCCTCGGACAAGCATCAGCCCGAGCGGTCTAGTCTACTCATCATCCCGGTCGGGAGAATAGCACGGGCACATCCCACTGCGGGAACAGCTCATCCGGGTCGGCAGGCATGATCCCGAGCATCACAGGCATGATCCCGAGCATTACGGGCAGTTTCCTACTCAAGCTAGAAGACTAATGGAAAGTGCAAACTATTTCCTAATCCAATTAGGAAATCTCCACAATTAATGCCAATCTATATCAATTGGATTATATTTCCTTATCCATGTACGAGTAGGTCTCTTACATCTATAAAAGAGACCTCTCACCCCCCATTGAAGGGGTCGACTTTTTAGCCAACACGACCAACTCATTAGTCTACACAGCACCTCTATAAAATTCACCATTATACGCATATACCCGGCCGGTATTACTGGTAGTGTAGCCCCTCTTTGTTGGTTCACCAGGCCCGCCGGTGATTTGCTAGTGAACGTGCTTAGACACACCCGTGGACGTAGGTACCTTCATTAACAGGGCTAAACCACATAAAAAAAATAGTCTCTCTCACTCTCTCTCTTTAAACTGCTCTACTTTACTCTTACCAAATTATCAGTTTGGCGCCGTCTGTGGGAAACGACAAGTCTTTTCATCAACAAATCTCTTAACTGATCATCATGCCACCGAAGAAGGGTAAGAAGGCTGATCAGCAGTCCAACCGGGATGTTCCTCCGGCCTCGGCACCGGCTATGGCAGTCATGACATTTGAACAGATCACCGCGACCCTCATACAACTCCTGGAGGGCCAGCGTCAAATCCAGCAACAGATCGAAACCCTGCTAGCCCAGCAAAGCATTCCTCCAAGGGCCGGGAAACGACTCGGGAACGTTGCGTACGGTCGGGAACCTATCCTGACCAGACAGCGGGCCCGAGCTAACCCGTCCCGTGTTGAGGATGCCAGAGACATCAACAGTGGGCGTGTTGTCCGAAAGGAAAGGCAGGAGCATATGACCCGGAAATCAGTCTAGGGTCACTCGGTCAAGATCCGAGTTGTCCCTAGGCGAACGGTTACTCAAAGTCATAGCCGAGCCCGATCCTAGAGGACAGGACACTGCTACGAAGAGGAAGCCTCTTCCACCAACCCGACCAGCCCCTCAGATGTCGGTCGGGAAGGAGTGGAAGCCCGAATCAAGGACTTGCAAAAGCAGGTCGACGGAGTGGCCAAAAAGCTTGGTCAAAACCGTGTTCCGAATCAAGCCAATACCGAGACAGAGTCACCATTTTCCAGCCACATCACGAGGTTTGCCATCCCGCGCAAATTTAAGCGGCCTCGCCTATATCCTTATAATGGCTCGGGAAGTCCGGTCGACCATGTCCGGACCTATAAGGCTCAGATTGCCCTAGCCACCAACTCCGATGAACTACACTGCCTAGCCTTCCCCAGCACTTTGAAAGGCCCGGCCGTGCAGTGGTTCTACTCCTTGAAGCCCCGATCGGTCCGCAGTTTCAAGCAACTCAGCAAGCAGTTTATGAACTAGTTCATCAACTAGTTCATCGGTATGCACGAACGGCCAAAGGCTGACATACATCTACTAACAGTCATACAAAGGGATAATGAGACCCTCAAGGAGTTCACCAGCCGATTTAATCAAGAGAAGCTCGGCATTTATGATCTTGATGAAACTGCCACTATCATAGCCTTCTGCTCGGGAGTTCAACACACCAAGTGCCCCGCGTCGTTTCACGAAAATTGACCGAAAAATTTGGTTGGGCTCTCTAAGAGGGTTGGAAAGTACATTGATACTGAATAGTTTTTGAAGACCAAAGACCCCGGGCAAGAAAGCGACAAGTCTTTCGGAAGCAAGCGAAAGCGAGATCAACCCAGGAGTTCTGACAATTCTTACAGTTCAGTGGTCTGAGTCCGGCAATCCCGACCCAACCTCTAGTTCACATCGGTCAGGATCAAGCAGCTCCGACTTTGCCTTTAGCACAAAGAAATCAGGGGCCCAACGATCCTGATCCGACCTCCAGTCTCCATCGGTCTAGATGAGCCCGACTACAGTGGTACTTGCCTGATCACAACATGAGGCTCCATCGATTGTCAGAGAGCCCTTTCAAAGACCTCGGGTCTAACCCCGGGGCATACAAAGACCTCGGGCCTAACCCCGGGGCATACAAAGACCTCGGGCCTAACCCCAAGGCATAAGAAGACCTCGAGCTCCGAACTCAGGCACTAAAAAGACCTCGGGCTCCGAACCCAGGCACCCAAGACCTCGGGGTCACGCCCGAGGCACCGGCTTCACTTAGGTCCAACCGACGATGGGGCCAAACCTCCTAGGTGGCTGATGATGGTAAGCTTCAAAAGACCTTGCAACCACCATGTTCCAGGTTGGTTACCTACAGTTCATAGCCTGTGTAAGACCCTCGTCCTAGCGAAAGCTTGGGGGGCAAGACGGTGCAATGAACTAAACCGATAATCACACCGGGTATGTACAGGCCTCGCGGATAACCAAGTCAAAATCTTGGACAACCCGAGCACCTACAATACTCAGAGGCATTAACTCCACTTAGGTCCAAACTGACGATAGAGGTGACTAAAATCTCTTAGGTTGGCCGACGATAGAGGAGCAAAAAGACCCTAAAGCAACTCGATTTAGGTTGGCTCCGCCAACATGGTCAAACTCTTCTCCCGACAATCTTGACGAAGGCTGATTGGGCAGAAGATAACCATCCTGGGGAGTTAACATAAAAGTACCCTAAAGCAATACGCTTTAGGTCGACTTTTCCAACATGGTAAAACTCTTCTACCCACAACCTTGACGAAGGTTCACGGGCATAAGATAACCATCCTAGAGGCTAACTCAAGCAAAAAGACTCCGAAGTAGGCCGAGTCTCAACTCTCGGTCACTTCCCGAGCATTCAAAGACTCTGAATTAGGCCGGGTCTCAACTCTCGGTCAGTTCCCGAGCACCTAAAGGTCCCGAGCTAGGCTGGGTCTCAACTCTCAGCCAGTTCCTGAGGACTCACCAGGCTCAGAAGCCCCAAGGAAACTTCCCGAAGCACTCAGACGGTGGTAAGTAACATCAAACTGATTTCCAAAACTTGCCCCGATATTGCATCTGGCTAACCTTGGAAATGGGGGGCATCTGATACACCCAAATTTGGCTCTATCCTATGACCGAGCGGTTCAAACCAGCAGCCAGTTTATGTCCCGGTCAAATCATGCACAACTCCTCGGACAAGCATCAGCCCGAGCGGTCTAGTCTACTCATCATCCCGGTCGGGAGAATAGCACGGGCACATCCCACTGCAGGAACAGCTCATCCGGGCCCGCATGCATGATCCCGAGCATCACAGGCATGATCCCGAGTATTACGGGCAGTTTCCTATTCAAGCTAGAAGACTAATGGAAAGTGCAAACTATTTCCTAATCCAATTAGGAAATCCCCACAATTAATGCCAATCTATATCAATTGGATTATATTTCCTTATCCATGTACGAGTAGGTCTCTTACATCTATAAAAGAGACCTCTCACCCCCCATTGAAGGGGCCGACTTTTCAGCCAACACGGCCAACTCGTTAGTCTACACAGCACCTCTATAAAATTCACCATTATACGCAAATACCTGGCCGGTATTACTGGTAGTGCCGCCCCTCTTTGTTGGTTCACCAGGCCCGCCGGTGATCTGCTAGTAAACGTGCTTAGACACACCCGTGGACGTAGGTACCTTCATTAACATGGCCGAACCACATACAAAAAAATAGTCTCTCTCACTCTCTCTCTTTAAACTGCTCTACTTTACTCTTACCAAATTCTGGCATCATCAATATATATATATATATGTGTGTGTGTATGTATATGTGTGAAAGAAGAAGAAAATAAGGGTATTTTGGACATTTAAAAAAATTAATTTGCTAATGTTAACTATTTTCTAATGCCAATTAACAGCAAGGGGTGTTAGTATTACCAATCCACAACCTAAAGGGAGGTCAGTGTAACCTAAAAAACCTTAGGGGGTGTGAGTGACAAAGTGCTAAACCTCAGGGGGTGTCAATATAATTTACCCTATTCTTTTTCCTAAATTCCTTTGACAAAGGATGCTTATGTGATGTTCTACTTAGGTTTTGACCCTAGAACATTAGTCTAATATAAAATGAGTGATGACAATGTAAGGCACTGAAAAGAAAATAAAAAGGAAGCAAAGCAAGTCCCAATTAATAAATAGGGTTAACTAGTATTAAATCCTATTAGGTGTACCTTTGTTATAATAGACCCAACCCAATAAATTATTTAATGATAAGTCCACAAATTTTTTTTGGACTAGACTACCCCTAATACCTGTCCGCGTCCACACCCCCCAAACACTTTGACAATCATGCATTTCAAAATTCAAATCACCGATTTTTTTTTATTTATAAACCGTTCTTTCCAAGAACTTCTAGAGAGAGAGAGAAATAGAGACAGAAACTTAGATAGGCAGTGATACATATATATATATACACACAGAGAGAGAGAGAGAGAGAGCTCCGGCAGCGTCGACTCTGGAAGTGGAAACCTCCAAAAATCCAGATCCAACTCATTCATCGACAAATCAAGAACGTTGGTGCCTCTAATCGCGATCTTCGTGACTCCAGGATAGATCTCGACTGTGTGAGCCCTAATGTCGTCGCAGATTTCGTCGGTGGGGACGACGAATCGGAAGTGATCGGAGGTTTCGTTGATCGAAGCGTCTACGTCAGAGTGGAAAGGAAGCTCGAGGACTCTGGCGAATATGTGAGGGAGTCGCCGGAGCTTCTTTTGCCAGCAGACGAGTGCGGCAGAGAGGATCGAAGCGACGTCGTATCGCAGCCTGATGTTCCTCTTCTTCGGCACTGGATGAACCTTCATGGTCTCAGAAAACCCTAGAAAAGAAAAACTGACAAATTGAAATAGACCCCATAAAATATCAAAATTTGATTGTTCAAGAACTGGTTTTTGCAAAAGGATTTGGGTCTTTGATGAAAAACCTAGCTCCTAATTGCAAGAAAGGATATATATATATATATATATACATAGAGAGCATCCCTGGTTCCAGATTTGTCTCCCTGAGAAATTGAGTTCAGCCCAAGCAATCTCTCTCTCTCTCTCACTCACACACACACACACACACACACACACACACACACACACACACACACACACATTAAAAGGTATATAGATGACTTCCTTTTTTTTTTTTTTGCTGAACTGGTAGATGATTTTTAGTGTAAAGTTGTTCATTAATTTCTAGTGTAAAATTGTTCACTGATTACTTTTTTGATATGCAATGCATTGTAAAATTTTACAGTGTAAAAATTCTACTCCTATAGTCATTTCTAATGCAGTGTAAATTTAACTATTGTCGTCATTTATAATGTTATGATTGTGAGCATGGTTTTAAACTGACAGTGCGTATTCTCGGTAAAATACATCCGGTGTAAAATGGTACACTGGATGTGTAATGTAAAATTTACATTGCTTATCAGAGTAAAAAATATTGATGTTTAAAATCTGCTTTTGTCATTATATTTGCAGTGTTGAATCCATTTGAATCCACCCTTTTTTAAACAATGATGCTATGGTTGTAAGCATGGGTTTAACTGGCAGTGCATATTCTCAGTAAAACATTTTCAGTGCAAAATTGTACACTGGATGTGTAATGTAAAAATTTACACTGCTTAACACATTATAAATGAGGTTTGAAATTTGAACAGGTTAGTACATATGAAAATGTTCTGGTTTTTAGGTGCTTATGGTATAAATGTTTTGATTGATGATTAAATCCCATGATAATAGGAAACAGATTTTATGGAGTGTGAATCCCTTAATTATAGCGATATCTTTGACTGTACCACATATTATTATGCTGGATTATATAGATATATATCATTCTATATATATATATATTTATGTAAAGGTTAAAAATGTCATAAAATAACCAAATTTGGGGGAATTTAAAAGGAATTGGAGATTTTGCATTGATTTGGACCTATTAGTAACATGATAATAAGAGTGGACCTAATAAAAAAAAATTTAGTAAATAGGGATTTTCGGGGAGATTTCTATAATAAATATCTTGATTAATTCTTTTTTTAATTTGCTACACATTTTGTTGGCTCACTTTTGGATGAAAAGAGAAAGCTATTGGAAAGGTTGTCGTTTCAACATGCAATTCCCAAACCAACAAATCAAATTAAGAGATCGATGCATCACAAAAGCACCAAGTCCCTCACTTTACACACAAAATATAAGAATAACATCTCCTCACTTATTAAAATTTTTAGCTATCATCAATCTTTGCTGGGATTTTGTTTGTTTCTTGTTTTCTCATTGAGTACACTCACATTTACTTTACATCCAACAATTCACAAACACTCACAATCATTCTTAGGTAGTATTTTTGGGACAACACATCACAGTGATTATGAGCATTTGTCAATTTTTAAGTATGAAGTGGGTGTTGGTGTGACATTACCCTATCTCATTATAATGTGTGGCAGAGTAAAAGTTTAATTTTAGTGGCACAAAAAAGTTCCTCCCCCTCTCTAGTCTTGCATTAGAGACCCTATGTGAACACTTTTTTACACCTATAAATTCACACACCCCTCTTTCACTTCTCTTTCATGCCCTCTCCTGTCTTTCACATCCTCTCTCTCTCTCTCTCTCTCTCTCTCTCTCTCTCTCTCTCTCTCTCTTTGTCTCTCTATCTCAAAAAACCAGAACATGGGTATTGCTGAAATCCTCATGTTCATCAATATCTACCAACTCTGAAGCCTCCACACTCCAAATTTTTATTATATTTTTTTCCCTTCATTTTTTTCCCTCTGTTTGTCCCCTGTTTCTGCTCTGTTTTCTCTCTGTTTTCTTTACATCTCATTAACACACACAAAAAAATGTCGTCAAGTGTGTGTCAAGGGCTACAATCTTGTCTGGAGCCTCGGCTCGTCGAACCACTTGTGTTCAGTCACAAATTGGCTCTACCAAAATCAAACTTTTCCCAATCTTTTCCATGCCTTCAAAGCCCTGTCATGCCTCAACAACAAGCAAAACAAGAAAATTCTCATTACCTAGAAAACAACAACAACAATGGTTATGGCGATCAAGACCTTAAAGTCAACAACAATGGTGAATTGGGTGGGTGGAGTTTCATACAATCTCTCACTAAAACAACCCAGAAATTCAACGAAGAGACAGAGACCGAAATAGCCTATGTTCATCCTCTGTTTAAGCGCTCTGCTTCAACTCTGAGTACAAAAAGCTTGGAAATGTGTACCGAGAGTTTGGGAAGCGAAACGGGTAGTGAGACTAGCGAAAACATCGATGAATTCTCTTCTCTCTCGTCCGAGAATCAGAAGTTTCGTCCAATTCAAAGATCGAAATCTCGGGAATGGCCGAAGAAACCGAGTCGACCCGGTGATTTTCCACCTCCACTGAGTTCAATCAGTGGGTCAGACAATATCCAAGTGAGGCCTCACCGCGAAGCCGGCCGGTTAGTTCTCAAAGCTGTCACTGTTTCTTCTACTAACACTCTCTTTCAAGCCGAGCGAGTAGATGGCCGGCTTAGGCTCTGTTTGGTGAAAGATAATTTTCCGAATTGTGACTCAGAAATCGCTAAGGATGAAGAAGATGAAAACGTTGATGAAGATGAAGAAGGAAGTGATGAGGGAGATCAGAATGAAGAGGAGGATGATGATTATTGGGTTGAGGACATGGAGGGAAATAGTGTAAAAGTTGGGTGTGAAATTGAGATTGGAGAGCGTCTAAGGCCAACTAGGTGTAAGGAAAGTGGGAGTGAGAACAAAGGAATGCCTAATTGGGGGGCTGTTTGGGTCGCTATTTCATAAAGCTTAAAAGCTCTTTGTTGGAGCTTCTCTCTCTCTCTCTCTGAAAAAAAAAAAAATTTAAAAAATTGGGTATTGTTTTTATGCTTTTCATTTTCATTTCTCTTTGGTAGTTATTATGGTTATTGGATATCACGATAGGATCTGTCTGAATAGAGCTCATTGTTAGTGAATAGTGATCATTTACATATTCCTATAGTACCCTTGTTTATAATATGCAAAGAGTGGTACAAATTAAAATTAAAATTAAAATTAAAATTAAAATTAAAATATTAGATACACTCACTAAACTTCTTTTTTTTTTTCGCCCACATGTATAGCAGGAGATGTGACATCCACCAAATATCTCTTTCCGCCCACATGCATAGCAAGAGATGGTTATATGTTTATACCAACAACATAATGTGAGTAGTAGAGAGAAATTGAGTGGGTATAGTTTGCAGCTCTCTTAAAATCAAATGCCACAAAATGACATTGTAACCTAATCGTTGAAAAGTTGAAACCTCAAAATGCTGGTGTGATTTACCGATCATGAAGATAACTCATTCTCGAGGAAATAAGTGACAAACACACAAAATGAAGAAGAGTTAAACTTGCAAAATAGTGGACAAAATGAGATTTGCTTGAGTTGAACTTGAGTTCACTCTCCTAACATGCGCCGTGTCTTATTCGATATTCGGGAGTTTACCTTACAAGATTGAGTTCTTTTACCGATCTTAGAGCATCTACAGTAGTGTATCCACTTGTAGGGTAAATGTAACTTAAGTTCCTATACAGAAAAGAGAAATCCTACAGTAGTGTAAAATAAAGCCAGCCAAGGGAATGCCGGTTAAGGTGGGCCGACTAAGGGAGTGCTATTTAGTCCAAAAAATTTTAAAAATATTTTAATCAATTCTTCACTAAAAAAATGAACAAAACTCCCAGTCAGCAAGTTTGCCGACTGGTATTACAAATGCCGGTTGGATCATTGCGCGCCTTTAAAAATAAATAAATAATTCAAATGAATATGGGAATATCGGCTATGGTGGGCCGGCAAACCCTCAGTCGAGTGGTCTGTATGGTAAAAAATTTCACTGAAGGCTAAACTTAAGTTTTACTATCATACAGCTTTGGAAAGTTCATATACATAACACACCGTTAGAGCAACTCCAATCATGTTATGCATCTTTTTATGCAAAATGCATATAAATCACCCAAAAATTATTTTTGCAACATGAATTTTGCATAACCACTCCAATCAAGGTATGCATTTTGGTTATCTATCAATATTTTATAATTTTTCATCACTACTTGGAGTCTTGGTAGCCGTTAGATTTTTTTTTTATGGAATGTTGATGGCCATTGGATTTGCATAGGGTTTTTGCATCATTATGCAAATTTAATAGTTTTGATGGCACTTGTAAATATGCATAAGCATTTTGCATAATGGTTGGAGTACCATTTTTTCACCACATTATGCATATCTCACCAAAATATGCATATGCATAATGTGGTTGGAGATGCTCGTAGAGTACATGTTTGGCAAACTAATATAACTTACCCTATGAAATTAACACCATTAATTGGAGATACTCTTAGAGTGGTTCACACGTCATAAAAAAGAAATATATGGAAACAAATCTTTCAAGGGGAAGATCACTTCCATTAATTACCTCCTTTTTTCTTTTTCCTTTTTTTTTTTTTAATTTACCCATTTTTAATTTCCTTATTTAAACATTTTGGTAAGAGGGAATGTATGTCTTGGGCATTTAGTTGTTGAGCTTGTACTAAAACTACTCGAGGCCTACCTTTTGGTACTACTAGTCCAAGAACGAGTTCATACTTTCACAATCATATTGTTGATGATAATAAATAAAATATTATGAAATTGATCAAATAGAAAGAGGGCAGAGAGAAGTATTTTCGTAGTTCAGAGGTTGATCGAGGACATAAAGAGGGCAAGTGGATGGTGGTACGAATGGAGTACGTATGGGAGGTAACCATCAAATTAGGTCCCAACTGCCAACAGAGCAACATGCTCTGACCTCATAGCATATGAACAATCTCTGAGTCCATGTGCTAAGACAACCTTTTTAAGATTCTAACATGCTCTCAACCTGAAATTATTTTGTGATACCGTCAGGCGTAATTCATTATATTGATGTGGTACGACGTCTTAAAAATGTCTGGTTAGGTGACCCCTATTTTTAGATGGGCATGAAAAATTGGAATAGTGCTATACTTAATTTCTAATATTGTATCCCAAATTTTACTTCTTAACACACGTGGTAGTGGATCCACTTAATTTTTATTGTAGAATGTTGAAGTGTCTCACCATTATTGAGGATTATCCCAATGCCACATGTTGGGAAGCACATTCGGAATTCAAAATTTGGAAAGCCTAAAATTACTCTAACAACTAGTTGATGACTTTATGCAACACATCACAACTACAGTACTACTTGTCCAGTGCCCCAATTAATATTATTGGGGTAGTACACTATATCAGTATGATGACTTGACGTGAAAGTCTCACTGAATAACTTCTCGCTATCAACACCATACCTAAAAACAAAGAAACTCATACAAACAACTTATAAATACAAGGGCTCCCTCCATCTTGCTGAATTTACAAGATCTTCTTGAGAAATTGACCTTCAATCATACATGTAACTGGGTTAAGATTGTCATTTTGGGGTTGGTTAATGCTAGATAATAAGAAAAGGAAATGAAAGATGATAGAGTAATGCTATACTCACACCTATTTCATACCTAAAAATTTACAAACACTCACAATCACTATTAGATGGCACTGTAGAATTCACTGGCCTACACTATAGGGTTCACCAAAAGTGATTGACAAATTATGAGTGTTTGTGAAATTTTTAGTGTAATTAAAGTGAATGTCAGTGTAGCATTACTCCATATGAAAACTGGCTAATTAATGGGGGGAGGTTTTTGGTACTTGAAAATTGGGTACGTGGGCCAGGTGAGGAAGTGGGTAACATTCCTTAAAAAGAGGAGGACAGTGTACCTGCAGCGTGGAGTTAGGGCTTCCATACATTAAGGTTTCTTGTGAGTTGTGAGGAGGGAGGAGAGGTGTGGTGATAAATGCATGCTAAAGCAGCTAAACATGCATGTATGTGTACGTATTCATATATAGTGGGTTGTTATTTACTACATATTACTATACTATATTACTATAGGAAGCTAGTAGAATTACATTGTGTTTAAATTTGAGAGATATATATATATATGTATATATATTAAAAAATATATATTTATTGCTACCTTATTACATTAAGGGTACACAAATAATCAGAACATTTATTTTGTTCAGTTAATTGGAGGCTCCCGCCAATCAAAAAAACAAAAATTGGAGGCACCCTTACTTTATTTCTTTTACTTGGAATGCTCTTGCGACCGGAGAGGGGATTAGTTTGTTTTTCTTTTGGGGTAAAGTCATTGTAAGAAGTTTTTCATATAAAAAAAAAGTATATATTAGGACTCTTGGATGAAAAAGTAGACATAAATACATTTTGAGATCCTCAGGAATCCAATAACTGTTTTCTCATCCAAGAGTTATAAGGTAGGCTTGTCAATGGATCGGATCTTGGCCAGGATCCGATCCGGATCCAACACTTTTTAATGGATCTGAGCTTTTTTTTAGATCCAGATCCATATCCAAATCCGGATCCGTTTAGAATGTTATGTTGACAGATTGAATATGATTTTGTGGTATCTGATCCGCCTAAGATCCGGATCCGAATAAAAAGAAACTATGCACAAAAAATATAAATATAATACACTAGATAAGATTACTATTACATATAAATTGAACATCGTATATATTATATAATAGATTATACATATTTACTTTCAGTAGTATATTATTTTGATTTAAAGATGGGATTTTTCTTCAAAATCAAGTGTATTGATGGGTTAAACGTTGATTGATTTTTGTGTATGCATAGAAAAAATAATAAAAACAGTAGTTTCTATGGTAATACTAGAATACATATAAGCAACTAAGTTGTCGTTTTAGATCCGACAAACGGATCCAAATATGCAGATCTGATCAAATCTGGATATGGATTAAATAAGACAGATCTGACGGGTAAATTGACCAGATTTGGATAGTAGAATTATTAACAAATCTGGATCTGATTTGTGTGGATCTAGTCTAGATCGATCCGATTCGTTTACATGCCTATTATAAGGTGCTTTCTCATATGAGAAGATTCTCACAATAACTTTACCATTTCTTTTGCTATTCTATGGTTTTTCTTGACTTCAATAATAAAAAAAAAAAAAGAAAAAAAAAAAAGGTCTACATAAATAATTTTTGAATGAAAGCATTAAAAAGTAATAGAAATTTAGTGTTAAATCCCCCATTTGAAGAATTATTGGTTAAAAGACATAATGAAAATTTTTTTTTTTGGTAAAAAGTCTGTCAACCGAAGTATTTTGTTATGGTAGAACCACTCAAAACAAAAATCCCGACGAGTTGTAAAATTTTACTAAACTTTCACTTTGTCCAGTTTTATATTTGAAGAACCTTTCACTAAAATGTTTTCTTTGTTGGACCTAATACTTAAACAATATTCTATAATGAACTAAACCATAATTACCCCTTAAAATAATTTACTTTGGATCATCTGTAAAATTACTTTAAGAATAATACTATGCTTCCCAAATTCCATATCCCAAATCCCATATCCCAAATGACGTGGCAGTGAGACTACTGGTTTCACTGTCACATCATTTGGGATGAAAATTTGAGAAGCACAACAACATTACTCGTTGTTACTCTTACTTTAGGAGTAGTGTTGCTATGCTTCCCAAATATTCATTCCAAAAAGGCTTCTCAAATTATGTGACAGTGAGGCAAGATCTAATGCAACGGGACCAATTGAATTTTGACTGGAAGTTATTTACCCGAACTCACTGCCACATCATTTAGGAAACATATCATTACTCTTACTTTAATGCCATAACTCTGATGAAGTGGATTTTTTTTTTATTTTTTTTTCAGTGTAAATTCAAAAGGAGCTTTGAGAAGGTTTCTGAAAAAATAAGTAGTAAAGTTTTAATTTAAGGGAATTGATATTCGCATTCTATGGATGAACCAATACACTCCATGAAATACATTGATTACATGGTACTTTGTGGTGTATCAATAGTAACATGAAGTGCATTAGTTTAATTTTGGAGTGGGAATAGCAACTCCGTAGCTAATTTTATTCCTAACCACCTTTTTCGCATGACATAAGATAGACAGTACTTCCGAAGTATGTATTGCACATGTCTTTACCTGAAGGGTAATACTTGGGACACATCCAAAGACACAACTTTGGGACACAACCCAAGCGATGTGTCTATCTCTCTCTTGTGTCACTGTGGGGTCTAGTGACATCATAGGAGAGATATGAACACATCTTTTGAGTTTACTCATACTTGAATTAGATGAAGTAAATGCAATGAGCTCATTTTGTCTGGCAGGTCTAAACTTTTTTTTTTCTTCAGAAAATACTAGTTTTAAATATCTAAATTGCTTACCTATTGATGTGTCCATGATGATTAATTTTGAAATAAGATCTAATTTTAAGTTATTTTATTTTATAATAAAAGAATAGAAATTTAGTAAAAAGTTCCTCATTTTAGACTTATTAAGTTTAAAGAACATCCGTTTAAACTCCATAATTGATGAAACTTAATCGGAATCAAACTAATATATTTTTAAAGTTATGTGAAATTTCACATAAGATTTGTGTGTGGACTTTTCACTAAAATAAAAAAAAATGCTAATACTTAAAAAAATATATTTTAAAAAACTTTTGACTAAAATTCCCATTAAAGAATTATCCATGTCAATATTATCTTTTTAAGTATACCTAGCATTACTTTTGTCTTTGCATTTTTTTTTCAGGTAAAAATGATTGATTTAAACGGTTGGCCACTTAAATCAATCTTTAGTAAATCTTAACCACGTGATGATCACTATCTATGTGGAGCGCAGTGGAATTTTCGGACTGTGGACGGTGATTGGAGACAATACCAATAAGAGTAAACCTTCGCTCACAATCTTTCATACAATTTTTCATTCATAACCCACAAAAATTTGTCTATCTCTCTCTTGTGTCATTGTGAGGTCCACTAACATCACATCATGACATAGGAGAGAGATAGACACACTTTTATAAGTTGTGAATGAAAAGTTGTGTGAAAATTATGGGTGACGTATTACTTATCAATTAATGCATGGGACCATTTTCCACACACAAAAGAAGGTAAATTACATTTTGTACCCTTGAATATGCACCGAATTTCAATTTGACCCCTATACTGCAATTTGTCTCACGTTGTACCCTATACTTATAGTGGTTGCAATGTGAGACAAGAAGGATATATAGGGGCTAAATTGAAATCTAGTTTATAATCGGAAGGGTGCAAATGTAATTAACTCCCCCCACCGAAAAAAAAAAAAAAAACCAAGAAAAGAAAATGCATACATACAAATACACACAGAGAAACACATAGCTTCAAAAAAAAATTTACCTATGGTCCTTAAAAATTATATTTTTGCTCTCTCCAAAATTGCTCACATTTGCTCACCCTCCTCTCTTATTGGTTAATGTAGTGAGACTGATCTAGATTAAATGAGAATTAATTAATAGTGTAAAATACTAGACCCCACTGTATTAGCCAATAAGAGAGAAGAGTAAATAAAAAAATAAATAATTTTGAGATGAGCAAAACTGCCATCGGTACTTAAAATTGTAAATGAATGAGAAACTTTTAGTTATATTGAAACTTTTAGTTAAATATAATGATCTAGGGAACCACGTACATGGACTCTTACATGCATAATATCTTCCACACCATAAGAATGGTCCTCTGGCCTCTAGGTCTTACTTTGGGACCCACAAAAGGACACTGTTTAACCATGTAGGTGGAGAGGTTGATGACCGCATCACCCAATAACACCCACACTTAGGCCATCTCCAAGGGAAGAGCCATCACCCTAGGCAAAATCCTCAACTACCAAAATACCTAGCCAAAACTTAAAATTTGGTCTCCAATGCAAAGAGCCATCACATGAGCCAAAATGCCTATTTCCCAATTGGAGAGCCAAAATGCCTCTTTTATAATTGGAGAGCCAAAAAAAGGGTGCCAATGATCATGGTAGTTGGTCATTTGTGCTTCAATTTGATTGAGTTTGGGATGTGGGCAAGTCATTGATTGAATTTAAAAATAGCAAAACAAAATAAATGGCTAGTCATTTGGCTAGTGTGGTTAGAGTGGCTTTGGTATATTGACTAGGCAATTTTCTATTCAACTAGCCAAATTGGTATTTTGCCTAGCCCATTTGTCTAATCCCAAATTGGTATTTTAGCGACTGCAACATACACGTAGAATACCTCATAGGACAACAACGTGATCCCCCTTACCGCAGCTAAAAATTTCTCATAAATGGATGTTTCCCCAGCAAAAGCAACAATAATTGAGCCCTTACTAACTAACTCAGGATTGCAACTGTCTGTGGATATGTAAGTATAATGTGTGTTAATGTGTGTGTTTAATATAAGCCTAAGATATAGTAATCACGTCATACCACAATTTAATTTTTTTATGCTTTTCCAATGAAAGTCTCCTTTGAGCTAATATATATATATATATATATACTTGTTACAAAGTTTCTGTTGGCAGTTGTTTGCATGTGAGACTGATGTGTAATCCTTTAGAAGAAATCAATGCTGTCGTCAGAAGTAGTTCTTGCCAGGTGATAATTCTTGCTCAAAGTGGCCCCCTTCGTTTAGGAGAAATTATTATAAAATCCCAAAACCATGGTAATTTAGTTACGGCCAATCTAGCAGCAACAATGGAAACAGCAGAAATCATGTGCACTCATGATGAGTTCCTTTTACCAAAAAATAAAAGAAATGGTTAGGTGGATTAAGTGTAAATTTTTTGTCAACTAAGAGTCAAATAATTTAATCACATAATAAATTCTACTATCCGGAATCAATACGTGACACATGGTGCAAAATATCCAAGACCATAGAATAATTTGTCCTCTTTGGAGTTAATAAAGTTCCAACCACCGTAGATGATGACATTGCTGAAAAGAATATCACAGAATTAATATTACCCATAATAAATTGGTCCCCCCATTTGTCTTTCAATCCTAGTAAGCTCTTTATGTTATTTATCATGTCTAGGACCACGTACTAAATATACTTAATTGGCCTTATAATTATTGACAAACATAGGGGTGTCATCGGTTTAGGGAGGTCTCAAAATCGACCAAATGGTTTTGGTCAATTTTTTTGATTCAATTTTGTTGATTTTAAGGGTAATTTTTTGGTTTAGTTCGATTTTTATATTATATTATTTTGATGAAAATCGATTGAATTAATCGATTCGGTTCAATCGATTTTGTTGACATCCCTTGTAATGACTCTCCATCTAATAATAATATTGTCTGCTTTGGGTCTAAACACAAAAAACTTCGCAGGGGTCACTCATCCCTAGTATTTGCTCTGGCAGCAACACGCTTAACTGCAGAGTTCTTTCATGTTTAGCTCTCTTACGATTTTAAAATGTATTGTTGTATTTGGAGGGGCGATTAATCCTTAAATATAAGCTAGTTCAGGAATTTCACCCCAGGTGATGTGGGACAAGCCCCTACACATGACCTCACCTCATTCATCTTGGCCTTTCTGTCTCAGGAGTATCAACTCTTGGTCGTCAGAATCCACCCTCCTTAAGGGCCACATGTCCTCGTGGGACCCGCCTCACACTTCCGGCTGAGTCCTCGCTCTGATACCATTTGTAACGACCTACGTTCCCATCTAGCAACAATATATTTCGATTTGGGCCTAAACACAAAGAACTTCTTAGGGGGTCATTCTGTCATGACCCAGTCTCGCTCAGTAAAATATTGTCTGCTTTCGGTCCAAGCCCTCACAGTTTTGTTCTTATACCACTGCACAAAAGGCATCTTACTAGGGAGATTGGAACCACATATATATCACATTACTTTTCCACAAGCGATGTGGGGACGAACTTCCCATAATGTATAGTCTTCCAGAACTTACTGCAGCCACAAAGACATCTACAGTAGCTTGCCCACAATACTTTGTTCGTTACACCCCTACCCATACAAGAAATGTTCATCATATATAAACAAAAAAAAATGAGTATAAAAATATTCATGCATGAAATTTCATTAACCAAATTTTCAATATTGTTAAAAAATTATACGTGTAATGCTACACTTCCAAAATTTTGTATCCCAAATGTGACTTCCAACACATGTAGAAGAGAGACTACCTTCAATAATAATGTGACCACATCAACATCCTCCAATGAGAATCAAGTGGAACTACTGCCTCATGTGTTGAATACCACATTTGGGGTGCAAATTTTGAAAAATATAGCATTACTAATATTACATATATATATATATTCATTCATATGGCCCGCACGAGGTAAAAAAGAATTCAAGTTCATCCCGATTTTTTGAACAGGGGCATGTATGGCAACAACTTCTGCTTACACGACTCAGTTGTAAAAAAATGCTTTTGGGCAAAAGCTACCATTGCAAATTTATGTCACATTTTTCTGCGATTTTGTTAAACAGATTCGTTTTAACTTTAGAAGTTCTATGATCATCGATGAACTTCAGAAGCTATTGCCACATGGGACTTGTATGTATCTCCCGGACTTTAACCAATCCTCACAGTCCATCTAGAGATGCTTGTTTCATTTTTTTTCCTTTTTGTTTAATCTGTAATGCTCTCCTACCCATGTACTTCTATGTGATGGACATCCTATTCTTGACCTTGGTAATTTTGCTTAGATAGAATCGAATGAACACTACAAATTTTGTTTGGTCTCATTTTGTCACTCATGAAATTGTTTCTTTTAAGTTGTGTACATTGTACCCTTTCTTTCTGACCTTCAGAACATTATCCAAATTTCAATGGTGGGGTAGTGTAAATGTTAGGCATTGGATCTCCTCCACATTATAAAGATACATACATATGTACAAATATTTATATTTGGGAAAGTAATGAAGCTCCATACAGGAAGTTAAGAAGGTGACCACTAGCTACAAGCATTGCATGAATGAACCTACACAATGTGTGAATGGATAAAATTAGAAAGGTGTTATGAGGAGAAACTAAAGTCTGCTAGCGCAGAAGTGGTGTATGTGTTAGCCCTCCTTCAAATGTTGCCCACTATGCTATATTTATAGACTTGAGTACATGACCGTTCATGTTAGTGGGATTAACGGGGTTAGTGGGGTTAATGGCCCCTGATTTCTTGGTGTGGACAAGTTACTGCTCACTATGTCCCATGACCAACTTCCACAATCTATTTGATGATTTCACTTCTGCCACGTTCCTCTTTCATGTAACTATTTTCTCTCCTGCTCAGCATCTCCTAGAGCACACGTTCTCATCCCTACTTAACTGCCTAACAGCCTTGTGAGCAGATCCCAGGTGACCGGTAGCATCCCTCTCTTAGTAGCTTGATCCTTGTTGGTTGACGGATCTCGGTCTTATTCTCCGTAGGAAGTCTACTAGTGTCCATCGGTCTCGTTTGACCGATGTCTTCTTACCTATAGATTACTTATCAATTATTTCCCAAGCCCGATATTACATCTCCTTTTATACCTTTTTCAGTCCCAACCCTTTAGGACCTTCATTGGTTGGTCATTGGTCTTGTTTGACTGATGTTATGACTATCACTGTGCCTGACTATACATCGGTCATGCCAGAAGGAATCACCCGTGGAAGGGCCTCTGAACAAGAAATGGAAATAAAATCAGTCAGAGAAGTAGAAGTTATAAAGAAACATAAAGCAGGAAATACCTAAAACTGGTGCTCGGCCGTCCCGAAATCATGCAGCCCGGTATAAGTGACTCTTTCCCAAGGTTCCATCGTGGACGATGATTTCTTATTCACCATCGGCAAGGCAATGAAGAAATCGGCCTCGGGTAGGGGAGGAGGCCGGCATTCAAAGAGCTTGAGGAACTTCTCATAGGGAATGACGGATGAATAATCAGCCGTCTGCAGGTACGTTCTATACGCTCTTGCTGTTTTCTCCTTGTGTTCCTGTTCAAGCGCCCTCAAATGCCACCTCATATCGGACCGCATGATTTCGGGTTGTCTGGGATTGAACTTGAATTTGAAAAAAATTTCGAAGGCAAGAACTGCTTGATAGGCAGTTTTACCTTTGGATGCTTGGGTTTTCCTCTTCTGACCTGCAGCTTGAACCAAAGAGGGGTTAGTGGAACGAGAAGGTTTCTCGAAAACAGGAGGAGAAACACGTTTAAGTACAGAAAAAATGGGCTCAGAGCGCAAGCCTGATAGTATTTTGGACCACCAAGTCTCAAACTCGGTGGATGTTGAAGGAAGCTCTTGAAAAGGTAAAAACTCCAACCATGCTTGGGCAGATCTGCTGAAAGACCGGCACTTCTCGACCTTGGCCAGGTTTGAAAGAAGGGACCGCTCTGCCATGGAACGGTTAAAGGTTCGGAAAGGGGGAATCAGGGTTAGTTGCTTTAGTCCGAATTGTCGAGCTAAAGCTGGAGCATTATAATACTCTACCCTACACTTGTTATTGTGTTGGGAAAAAACAGGGCTATACAAGAGATCTCGGCCAACTAAGAAGCGAGCCCAGATTGCTTCGTGTTCTTCTTGCTCGGCCTCAGGAGTTTGGCCAAGACTGTGGAGAAGCCATCTCGGATATTGAAGTCGAGGGTGGAAGGGGAGAAACTATTGGGCGGTCGGCTGCCCATATGTTCGAAAAAGAAAGAAAAAAGATGGTCAAAATAAAGGCCCTTTGGGCCGAAACCAGCAAAATGGAAAGCAATGGCCGAGGAATGCTCTAGTAGAGTGGTGGGGTCAAAGTTATCAACCAAGCACTTCTCAGGAAAATAAGATTGGAGCCAACACTGGAGGAGCCAAAGGGGGCCCCCTGAGGTTTTAAAGTTGGAAAAAATGAGCTTGAGGATGCCGCGATAGAGATGGGAGAGGACGAGAGGAGCAAGAACAAGGGTGATGTGGGTATATTCTTTGGTAACACCGTATGAGGCCGAGCAAAAGACAAAGCGGCTCAGCCAGTAAACCAAGAAAGCAATGTGCTCTTGGTCATAGACATCTCCTTGCCCCATACTGACCAAGATAAATTGCCCGAAGGCAGTAATGACCCTAGACCCTTTGCCCTTATCGGTCTTTGGATGTTCAAATTTGGTAGAAGATGAAAGGTTGGGGGTAATTTCCTCACCATGAGCAGGCAGGCCATTGAGAAAACAAATGTCTTGGATGGTTGGGCTCATAAGGCCACAACGGAAGAAAAAAGCATTGGCCGAGGTCGACCAAAAGAATAGAGAAGAAAAGAATAGAGGCTTATCAAGGAAGAATCTCTCTCATCTAAGCATGATAGCATCATAGATGTCAAGGGCCTTCCATAGGTCCTTTTTCACCTCCGCTAATCGGTCTACCCAGGAAATCCAGTCAGTAGAAGGAATAGGCCAATTCTTCAAAGGGTTGTGTCACACCCCAACCCGCCCCGGCAGGTTAGGACACGTGTAACAATGCCACAAGCGAACATTTATACTAATTAGCGAAGAAAACAAGTGAATTACTAAGAAACACATGGTTTAAATGACATAAAAGAACCTTACCGTGACAAAATACACCCAAGGGTAAAATGGTAATTAATACGATATATCAAATTCTATACCAAAAGATAGGTCTTTTAGTCCCGGTTCCAACGCAAAAAACGGCGCACGAATCCGAATTTTCTGGAGAGAGTTATGCCAGTTTCCGTAAAAGCCGACGGGCTGAAAACGGAAAAGCGGATCGATCCGCCCCAAAACCGGATCGATCCGAATTTAGCAGAACTTCATTTTCTGCTCCCCTGGATGCCCCGGATCGATTCGCACGAGACCCGGATCGATCCGGATTCTGCAGATGTGTTTTCCTGCTGCTAAAACTCTGTTTAAACAGTTCAAAACATTTCCAAACATCAAAACTTGATTCCAAACTTTCCAAAACTCTTGGGAGCATCTTCCAAACACTCATAAATATGACAACAACATGTTCAAGCTCTCACAACCATTTTAAACTTAACTCAAACCTCAATTAAATGAAGAACTAATCACCACTTGCACAAAGTAGTAAAATATGGAAATCCCTTTGCCAAGATAAGTTCAAAAGCCCCACAACAACTTGATTTAATCAAAACCCATCCCAAACATTAGTTGAGGGTTCACAATTCACTTCTAAAATGATTGCAAGTTCACTTAATCAACAAAATCTATAAAAACCATTTGAAAGAACCAACTTCCATTCTCTTAACAATGCTTACTTAACATGGAACCAAAGGCTTAAACACAATCTTATTTCTTACAACATGAGTTTAAGAGTTCAACAACTCAACTCAAGGAAAGAACACCCAACCTATTAACAAGGTCCCAAACCACATTCTAAAGCATTAAAAGTTGGTGCTTGACATTTTTACAACTTACAAAAGAAGTTTAAACTCAAGTACAACTTGTTCTTCCAACAAAATCATTTATAACTACAAACTACAACATGAGTCCATTACTACCAAGACTAACATATTTACATGCCTATAAACATATAAACAAGATGATGCTCTGCCCGGATTCCCGATCACTTCCTTTCCTCGTCACGATCCGTACCTGCGGTGGTTATTCAATAACCACATATAAAACAGTTTTTGGTTTTTAAGCTTACGCTTAGTGAATACTATAACCGTGCCTTGGAGTATGAAATGTGGCATATGCAATGTTAAGCAACACAACAATATGAGTAGTCGCCGGTATGTCAAATAATTAATCACCATCGCATCGGACCCAATATTTCGGGCCTTTTCTCACTTCAACGTCGCATATAGCGAAAACACACACTCTCACGTGACCGTAGTCAATCGTTGTGGTCGTCACCACCGTCACCTTTTTCTTGAGGAAAACATCGTCCCGTTACTACGGGCTAAATAATGGTGATTAACACTTGACATCCATTGACCCAATTAAGCACATAAGCACATCAACACATCATATAGCAATTTTCATAAAATTGACATGTTAAGCACAAATTTAACACATGCTTTAACTACAACTTCAAGAACTAAGCATTTTAATCATACTCAATATCACATAAGCACCATTTAACACCCAAGTTAGGATTAGAGTACTCACCTCTCAAATTGCTCCAATTAAAGCCTAGAACCCCAAATTCCTTGCTAATTTTAGCTCTAATTAACCCCAATGATATTCCTACATATCAATTTCACATATATATATCGGCACGTCAAAGACGGTCGCGGAAAAATGTTAACGAAACTGAAAATAAAAGGTATAGAGACGATCCTCTCACCTCCACGAGTCCGAATACAGTCTCGGTTCGCGAAACGGTGTACCGACGGCAACGAAACGGCAAGATGACGGAGTCGACGGAGTTTCCGTCAATGGCCGAGATTTACTTCTCCTGCAACTCTTTTCTCTATATTGATATATGGAGAAGATAATGAGTCACTCAAGAGGTGTCAACCTCTTGAGCCTCCTAGCCAAGTTTTAGTTTATTTCCGTTTACACCCCCAACATTTCTTTGAACTTTATTATGAAATCCCCTAAGCAATTGTATTAACTACCCAATATCTAAGTGGGTGTTTGTCTATGTCACGCGTGGGTCCCAAACGTTGTCCCACATATTTTGTGAAGTTGCTAATTAATCTACTAGTTATGAATTTGATTCCTATTTATTCTCGCATGGGTACTCAAACTAGCACCATAAAAATTACAGATAACAATAAGATATTAAAGCAATTAAACAAATATTCATATAATCATATAAATGCAACTAAATGCAATTGATTTAATCCGGACCTCCCGTGGGTCCCACTTCATATTCGTCCAACTGTGCCCTTTTATTAAGCACTTAACACGTCGGGGTAACTGGTACTTACCCAAATCATCACATGCTATTAAAATACTAATTAATGCATGCTAAGCAGATATTAACTCCTTTATCCGGGTGCGGGTATTACATTTCTCCCTCCCTTTTTGAAGTTTGTCCCCAAACTTTTCTTACCTTAAAAGTCGAACAGGTGAGGATACTTTTCTCGGATCTCGTCTTCACGTTCCCAAGTCGCCTCCTCTACTGAGTGATTACGCCATAGCACTATAACAAGAGGAATGACTTTGGTTCTCAACACCTGATCTTTCCTGTCTAGGATTCGAACTGGATGTTCAACATAAGTCAAGTCTTCTCGTATCATTAACGGTTCTGGAGTAATACAGTGACTCGAATCTGATAAGCAACGTCGTAACATAGAAATGTGAAATACATTATGAACGTTAGCCAAATCTTGTGGCAATTCCAACCGATATGCAACAGGACCAACTCTATCCAAAATCAAATAAGGTCCTACGAACCTCGGATTCAACTTGCCCCGCTTTCCGAACCGTGTTATGCCCTTCGAAGGCGATACTTTCAAGAAAACATAATCACCTACCTCAAATTCCAACGGTCTTCTTCTAGTATCTGCGTAACTTTTATATCGACTCTGAGCTACTTGTAGCCGTTGTTTAACTAACTTGATTTTGTCGGTGGTGATTTGCACGATATCGGGTCCTAAAAGTTGTTTTTCCCCAACTTCGATCCAACACACCGGTGATCTACATTTCCGACCATACAATGCCTCATAAGGCGCCATCCCAATACTCGTTTGGAAGCTATTATTATAAGAGAATTCCACCAATGGTAAATGGGTTTCCCAATCTAACTTGAAATCCATTACACATCCTCGAAGCATATCTTCCAGAATCTGAATAACTCGTTCGGATTGACCGTCTGTTTGAGGATGAAAAGCTGTGCTAAAGTGCAAGGCTGTCCCCATTGCTTTTTGCAAACTTTCCCAAAATCTAGATACAAATCGTGTATCCTGATCCGACACGATGGATACCGGTGCCCCGTGTAATCTAATAACTTCTCTGACATAAAGCTCTGCTAACTTTGTTGGATCACGAGTCTTAATTGGCAAGAAATGGGCTGACTTAGTCAACCGGTCAACGATCACCCAAATACTATCATTAGACTTAGGAGATCGCGACAAACCTGTTATAAAATCCATAGTGATATGTTCCCATTTCCATTCCGGTATCTCTAATGGTTGTACTTCTCCGGCGGGTCGTTGATGTTCTATTTTCACTCGTTGACAAGTTATACACTTAGCCACAAACTCGGCAACTTCCCGTTTCATACCACTCCACCAATACACTTCTCGCAAATCTCTATACATCTTGGTACTACCCGGATGCACAGAATACCTCGTGTTGTGAGCTTCTTCCATAATCTTATCTTTCAATTCTTGGATATTAGGAACACATAAACGATTAATATACCTCAACACATTATTCTGAAAACTGAACTCTGGCCGTCTACCCTCAGGTAACTCTTCAACTATTTTCTTGAAATTTGGATCCACAAGCTGATTTACCTTGATTTCATCAATCAAACTTGGTTGTGCTATGATAGCCGCCATTAATCCATCTTGAATTCTAGGAATCACTTCAAGTTCTAATCGCTCAAATTCTTGTACTAACTTTGCTTGAGCTGTTAAAGAATAGATCAAATTTTCTGACGACTTTCGACTCAGAGCATCGGCAACCACGTTAGCTTTACCTGGATGGTACTGAATCTTCAAGTCATAATCCTTCATTAATTCAAGCCATCTTCTCTGTCTCATGTTTAACTCCCTTTGGGTAAACAAATATTTCAAACTCTTATGATCGGTAAATATTTCACATGGTTCCCCGTACAAGTAGTGACGCCAATTTTTTAATGCGAAGATCACTGCCGCTAACTCCAAGTCATGGGTTGGATAGTTCTTCTCGTGTGTCCTCAACTGCCTTGAAGCATAGGCTATCACCTTACCCTCTTGCATTAGAACGCATCCTAGGCCCTGATGAGAAGTATCACTGTATATACTAAAACCCCCCGCACTAGACGGAATAGCCAATATCGGTGCTGAAGTCAACTTGTCTTTTAACTTTTGGAAACATTCTTCACATTCTTTATTCCACACAAAGGCCATATCCTTTTTCATCAACTGGGTCATTGGAGTCGCGATTCTAGAAAAATCTTGAACGAACTTTCTATAGTAACCGGCTAACCCCAAGAAGCTTCGAACTTCTGAAACATTTGTCGGTCTTGACCAATTTTTAACGGCTTCTATCTTGTGTGGATCTACGGAAACACCATCCTTAGAAATCACGTGTCCAAGAAATGTAACACTTGTTAACCAGAATTCACTTTTCTTTAACTTTCCAAATAATTGCTTTTCTCTAAGTCGTTGCAAAACCAACCTTAAGTGTCGCTCGTGCTCTTCCCGACTTCTAGAATATATTAAGATGTCATCAATAAATACAATCACAAATTCGTCTAAATAAGTCTTGAACACCCGATTCATCAAATCCATAAAAGCGGCTGGTGCATTTGTGACCCCAAACGGCATAACAAGAAATTCATAGTGCCCATACCGAGTTCTAAAAGCAGTCTTCTCAACATCTTCAGCTTTAACCTTTAACTGGTGATACCCAGATCTCAAGTCAATCTTAGAAAAGACTTCTGCCCCTTTTAACTAATCAAACAAATCATCAATACGTGGTAATGGATACTTGTTCTTTATGGTTACCTTGTTGATCTCCCGGTAGTCGATGCACATTCGCATTGTTCCGTCTTTCTTCTTCACAAATAAAACCGGTGCACCCCACGGCGATACACTTGGCCGAATAAACCCCTTATCAAGTAACTCTTGCAACTGAGTTTTCAACTCCTTTAACTCTACTGGAGCCATTCTATACGGTGCCCGTGAAATCGGTTGAGTTCCCGGCATCACATCTATTCCAAATTCAATTTCCCTCTCAATCAACACACTTGGCAAATCTTCTGGGAAAACATCTGGAAATTCCTTGACTACAGGTATGTCTTCAAGTTTTAATTCAGTACTTCTAACCTCGAGTATGCGACACAAAAACCCTTGACAACCCTTTTTCAATAAACGACAAGCTTTGACAGCTGACACCAAATAAGGCGGTGATACTACACCTGTCCCTTGAAAATAAAATTCATCTTGATTTGGCAATCGAAACGTTACTCTCTTGTTCTCGCAATCGATAATAGCATGATTTACAGATAGCCAGTCCATCCCCAAAATAACGTCGAAGTGTTGAATGACCAACGGTACTAAATCAACAAACAACCTTCTACCATTCACGTCAATCCCACAAGCTTTAAAGACACCCGAACTCACTAGTGGCGCTTCCGATGGAAGTGCAATAGATAAGTCAAAATCTAGTAATTCTAAGGGTTTGTCTAAATTCTTAGCAAATTGATGTGATATGAAAGAATGCGTTGACCCTGAATCTAACAACACATTGGCAGGTTGTAAGCAAATAGAAAGTATACCTGAAACCACCGTGTCAGCCGTAGTGGTCTCCCCAGGCTTGAGCTGAAAATACCTTCCTTGTCGTTGCTCTCTTCCTTGGGATTGCTGTTGAGATGGTCTCTGTCTTGGTGCACTACCGACGGATGAGCTGGTACCTCCTTGTCTTCTCTTGGGACAATTACGTTCTCGATGCCCCAATTCACCACACGAATAACACCTTATGCCACTGTCATCTGTATTTTGTCTTGGAATAATACTTTGTCTTGGAGGATTCGGACAATCCCTTGCCATGTGCCCCAGTCGTCGACAGATGTTGCAAATGATAGGAGACATATTACATACTCCCCAGTGATATTTACCACAAGTCTGACACTTGGGTTTATTACCCCCACTCCCCGATGAACTGCCAGAACTCTGCCTTTTTGAATTACCCTGTCCTTGGAATTGACTACCTCCCGGCCTCTTGAATGTTTGACCTTGCCCTGTTGGCAACACACCTCGTTCAGCGATCAAAGCAACGTCGAGTACCTCTGAATATGTTGCTAGCCGATGTGTATCCATTTTTCCCCTGATTTCATCACGGAGTCCTTCCTCAAATCTTCTTGCCCGAGTGAACTCATTCGGAAGCAAGTCCATTGCAAATCTGGCCAAACTTGTAAATTTTGCGGCATAATCTCTAACGGTCATATTACCTTGACTGAGATGAGAAAATTCTCGGGACTTTGATTCACTGAAAGACCGAGGAATGTATTGTTTTGAGAATTCATCGATAAATCCATTCCAGGTAGTTGGCGCTCCTTGCCTTAATATTGACGTCCACCAATTCTGTGCTTCCTCTTTCAAGGTATCGGAGGCAAACAAGACTTTCTGTTCCTCTGAACATTGCAAAACACGAAAAATTCTCTTCATATCCGTCAACCAATGGTCAGCCTTCATTGAATCGGATTCCCCTTTGAACTGCCCTGGCTTTTGCTTGTAGAACGTGACAATCGTTATCGGTTCTACCCTCGGTCCTGGATTTGACGAACCCGGTCCTTCCTCAACAACTTGAGTTTCGGCCACTCTTACCAATTTTTCCATAATCACCTCTATTCTATCCATACGAGCTGCAGACGGGGTTTCACCTCCAGACATCCTTGCATGGCACCCACCACAAGATGTATATACATGCACGTTACTTTTAAATAAATCACGGTGCATGCTAAATAACATTTAAAGCATACTAAGTAAATGTGTATGCATGATCGTGTCACTATGTGTCATTTTATTCAATTTATACGTCGTAGTAATAGTCGTCGTCTCTCGTCCCCCAAAGGCTCTAACCTATTGCTCTGATACCAAAAATTGTCACACCCCAACCCGCCTCGGCAGGTTAGGACACGTGTAACAATGCCACAAGCGAACATTTATACTAATTAGCGAAGAAAACAAGTGAATTACTAAGAAACACATGGTTTAAATGATATAAAAGAACCTTACCGTGACAAAATAGACCCAAGGGTAAAATGGTAATTAATAAGATATATCAAATTTTATACCAAAAGATAGGTCTTTGAGTCCCGGTTCCAACGCAAAAAATGGCGCGCGAATCCGAATTTTTTGGAGAGAGTTATGCCAGTTTTCGTAAAAGCCGACGGGCTGAAAACGGAAAAGCGGATCGATCCGCCCCAAAACCGGATCGATCCGGATTTAGCAGAACTTCATTTTTTGCTCCTCTGGATGCCCCGGATCGATCCGCACGAGACCCAGATCGATCCGGATTCTGCAGATGTGTTTTCCTGCTGCTAAAACTCTGTTTAAACAGTTCAAAACATTTCCAAACATCAAAACTTGATTCCAAACTTTCCAAAACTCTTGGGAACATCTTCCAAACACTCATAAATATGACAACAACATGTTCAAGCTCTCACAACCATTTTAAACTTAACTCAAACCTCAATTAAATGAAGAACTAATCACCACTTGCACAAAGTAGTAAAATATGGAAATCCCTTTGCCAAGATAAGTTCAAAAGCCCCACAACAACTTAATTTAATCAAAACCCATCCCAAACATTAGTTGAGGGTTCACAATTCACTTCTAAAATGATTGCAAGTTCACTTAATCAACAAAATCTATAAAAACCATTTGAAAGAACCAACTTCCATTCTTTTAACAATGCTTACTTAACATGGAACCAAAGGCTTAAACACAATCTTATTTCTTACAACAAGAGTTTAAGAGTTCAACAACTCAACTCAAGGAAAGAACACCCAACCTATTAACAAGGTCCCAAACCACATTCTAAAGCATTAAAAGTTGGTGCTTGACATTTTTACAACTTACAAAAGAAGTTTAAACTCAAGTACAACTTGTTCTTCCAACAAAATCATTTACAACTACAAACTACAACATGAGTTCATTACCACCAAGACTAACATATTTACATGCCTATAAACATATAAACAAGATGATGCTCTGCCCGGATTCCCGATCACTTCCTTTCCTCGTCACGATCCGTACCTGCGGTGGTTATTCAATAACCACATAGAAAACAGTTTTTGGTTTTTAAGCTTACGCTTAGTGAATACTATAACCGTGCCATGGAGTATGAAATGTGGCATATGCAATGTTAAGCAACACAACAATATGAGTAGTCGCCGGTATGTCAAATAATTAATCACCATCGCATCGGACCCAATATTCCGGGCCTTTTCTCACTTCAACGTCGCATATAGCGAAAACACACACTCTCACGTGACCGTAGTCAATCGTTGTGGTCGTCACCACCGTCCCCTTTTTCTTGAGGAAAACATCGTCCCGTTACTACGGGCTAAATAATGGTGATTAACACTTGACATCCATTGACCCAATTAAGCACATAAGCACATCAACACATCATATAACAATTTTCATAAAATTGACATGTAAAGCACAAATTTAACACATGCTTTAACTACAACTTCAAGAACTAAGCATTTTAATCATACTCAATATCACATAAGCACCATTTAACACCCAAGTTAGGATTAGAGTACTCACCTCTCAAATTGCTCCAATTAAAGCCTAGAACCCCAAATTCCTTGCTAATTTTAGCTCTAATTAACCCCAATGATATTCCTACATATCAATTTCACATATATATATCGGCACGTCAAAGACGGTCGCGGAAAAATGTTAACAAAACTGAAAATAAAAGGTATAGAGACGATCCTCTCACCTCCACGAGTCCGAATACGGTCTCGGTTCGCGAAACGGTGTACCGACGACAACGAAACGGCAAGACGACGGAGTCGACGGAGTGTCCGTCAATGGCCGAGATTTACTTCTCCTGCAACTCTTTTCTCTATATTGATATATGGAGAAGATGATGAGTCACTCAAGAGGTGTCAACCTCTTGAGCCTCCTAGCCAAGTTTTAGTTTATTTCCGTTTACACCCCCAACATTTCTTTGAACTTTATTATGAAATCCCCTAAGCAATTGTATTAACTACCCAATATCTAAGTGGGTGTTTGTCTATGTCACGCGTGGGTCCCAAACGTGGTCCCACATATTTTGTGAAGTTGGTAATTAATCTACTAGTTATGAATTTGATTCCTATTTATTCTCGCACGGGTACTCAAACTAGCACCATAAAAATTACAGATAACAATAAGATATTAAAGCAATTAAACAAATATTTATATAATCATATAAATGCAACTAAATGCAATTTATTTAATCCGGATCTCCCGTGGGTCCCACTTCATATTCGTCCAACTGTACCCTTTTATTAAGCACTTAACACGTCGGGGTAACTGGTACTTACCCAAATCATCACATGCTATTAAAATACTAATTAATGCATGCTAAGCATATATTAACTCCTTTATCTGGGTGCGGGTGTTACAGGTTGGAAGGAGCGTACTGTGAGCCCCAATCAAAATCGGGAGATTGATACAGTAATTCGTTGTCCTCTACAACCAGAGGGAAGTAGGGATCTAGAGATGATGGAGGGAAAGCATCAAAAGCAGGACCAAGTCCTGTTGAAGAGCTAGATTATTAGCCCCAAAATGGTTTCAAGGGCCTGTTTAACGGCAGTGGCGTTAGTTTTGGTCGCCGGCGCAATTCCAATGGCAGTGGGGGAAGAAGAAGTAGCACCGACGATTTGAGAGACGCTTGTTGCAGAAGAGGAAGCCATGGAAATTTGAGAAAGAAAAAATTTTCCAAGAAAGTTTAAAGGCAAAAGAGAATGAAAAGTGAAAAAGTGGGGTGACTGATATGACTTATATAGGGAAAAAGAAAAGGGTAATCATGACCAAGGAACGGGTTTCCAAGAGGTATGCCTCGATTCTGGAAACGAGGTAGGAAGAGCTACTGGGGAGAGGACACGTGGAGCTCTACGCCGTCAGTTGCAAAGTTGGCATTAAATTTGAAATTCAAACGTCTCATCAAACTGATGGCGCAACGTTTGACAAGACGTTTGGGGGGCATTGTTTACACCCTAATTTGGGATTGCCCAAGGCACATGACAATCACGTGGCTTGATGATGTCATCACATGAGCAGGTAAGCAGATGAACAGGTGATAAGGTCGATGATGGAGGAAAGACTGATATCAGAGCTAGCTGCAGGTAAGGATGGTACATCCCATATGTAAATATCGGTGTCAAGACCGAGGACAGGATGATACGTGGTTTTTAAAGAAACACCTCAGCCTTAACAAGCAAGGCTAGAATTGCAAAGTAGGCGCAGTGATAGTCATAACATCGGTCAAACAAGACCGATGACCAACCAATGAAGGTCCTAAAGGGTTGGGACTGAAAGAGGTATAAAAGGAGATGTAATATCGGGCTTGGGAAATAATTGATAAGTAATCTATAGGTAAGAAGACATCGGTCAAACGAGACCGATGGACACTAGTAGACTTCCTACGGAGAATAAGACCGAGATCCGTCAACCAACACTAGGGGTGTGTTTCGGTCGGAACGGATCGAAAACACCCCTTTCAGAAAAAATTCCAAAATTTTCGGAAGCAAAAAATTCATTCCGAATTCCGTTCCGAAATTTCAGAAATTCCAAAATTATTTCCGATTCCGAAATTTCGAAAATTTCAGAATTTTCAGAATTTCATCAGATTCGGAATTTTTCGAAATGTTTTCGGAATTTTTCGAAATATTCGGAATTCAAGCTTAATGGAATTTCACTTGAGACTTGTAGGCCTTTTATAGAAGCACATTACATCCCATTTGTTTTGTGTTTTTTTCGATGTGGGATGAATACAATTTTCGGAATATTTCGGAATATTTTCGGAAAAGTTTCGGAAAATACAATTTCGGAATATATTCGAGAAATTTTCGGAATATTTCGAAATATTTTCGAAAAAGTTTCGGAAAATACAATTTCGGAATATTTTTCAGAATTTTCGGAATTCTAAAAACAATTCCGATTCCGATCCGATTTTTTTCGGAATTTTCGGAATTCGGAAATTCAGAATGCATATTTAGTTGCCAAAATCGGAATTTTTCGGATCGGAATCGGAATTTTCGTTCCAAATGACACCCTTAACCAACACGGATCAAGCTACTAAGAGAGGAATGCTACCGGTCACCTGGGATCTGCTCACAAGGCTGTTTGGCAGTTAAGCAGGGATGAGAACGTGTGCTCTAGGAGATGCTGAGCTGGAGAGAAAGCAGTTACATAAAAGAGGAACATGGCAGAAGTGAGATCATCAAATAGATTTTGGAAGTTGGTCATGGGACATAGTGGGAGTAGTAACTTGTCCATACCTAGAATCAAGGGCCATTAACCCCACTAACCGCACTAACCCCGCTAATCCCACTAACATGAACGGTTATGTACTCAAGTCTATAAATAGAGCAGAGTGGGCAACATTTGAAGGGGGTTAACACACACGCCACTTCTGCCCTAGCAGACTTTAGTTTCTCCTCATAACAATACTGCTTTTGTTTTTGAGTGATTTGTGTTCTCATTATTTTTTGAGCGATTGTCACTGTTTTTTTGAGTGTTTGTAATTACTACTTGAAGTCGATCAATGAAGATGATGATGTCCGTGGAGGTATTCTAAATCTCAGTGGTTGATTTGTTTCCTTTTCAATTTCCATTTGTAATTTGCTTACTTGCATCAGAGTAGAGCTGAGATCCATTAATTGTTATTTAACAACAATCTTTTGAATTAGAAAGTCAGATTCGGTAATCACAACCTCTTTGAGTCCACAAGGACTCTGGCACGCCCAGCACACACCACGCTAAAATTTTATTGAGGACCGATAATGCATGGATGCATAGGAAAATGGGACTCTGGCTATGATGGAGTTCACATTTCAATTCGTTCCATAGAGATCGGTGAAAGGACAAGCCCTCGCCGATTTCTTGGCCGATCATCCTTGTTCGGATGTCGGCCCAGAATTAAATGAAGCAATTGATTCCACTCTTTTATCAACAATTTCTCTATCTCCTTGGACGTTGATATTTGACGGATCAAGAAATGCTGATGGGGCAGGGGCAGGAATAATTGTGATATCGCTAAGAAAAAAAAAGACCGTCTTCTCATTTAAATTAGAATTTGAGTGTTCTAGTAATCAAGCTGAATATGAAGCGTTAATCATCGGCCTTGAAATAATGGTCGAGTTGGACGTATCAGCGATCCATATTATCGGTGACTCAAACCTTGTTATTAACCAGCTCAATGGTGAGTATCAGTGCAAGAGTTGGGAATTGTTGCCTTTAAACTCAATAGCCCTCCAATTATTATGTGAGTTTGACGACGTTAGGGTCCAGAACGTCGCTCGAGCCTATAATTTCGAGGCCGACAATTTAGCACAGGTTGCATCAAGAACCAAATTGGAAATCACTGATAATGAAAAGTTAATAAGAGTGTAAATAAGAATCTTGCCATCGGTAAGACAGCGAGAGATGGCAACAGAAGCGTTCTCGGTAGTCGTGGACGATCAGGACTGAAGAGTCCTAATAATGAGATGCCTCTTGCATCCAAGCGGAGAGACCGAGAGGAAAACAAAATTATCCTCGGTCAATTATGTCTTACTCGATGGAGAATTGTTTTAGAAAAGCCTCAAGGACGAAGTTTTACTAAGATGCCGACCTTCATTGGTTGGTCATCGGTCTTGTTTGACCGATGTTATGACTATCGCTGCGCCTGCTTTGCAATTCTAGCCTTATTTGTTAAGGCCGAGGTGTTTCTGTAAGAACCACGTATCATCCTGTCCTCGGTCTTGACACCGATATTTACATATGGGATGTACCATCCTTACCTGCAGCTAGCTCTGATATCAGTCTTTCCTCCGTCATCGGCTTTATCACCTGTTCACCTGTTTACCTGCTCCTGTGATGACGTCATCAAGCCACGTGATTGTCATGTGCCTTGGGCAATCCCAAATTAGGGTGTAAACAAAAGGAAATTGAAAAGCTAATCTTTGTTGGGTCTACATATAATTTCATCACCACTAACCAAATGTCAAATCAATCCCCACACAAAAATAGCACCTCTACTATGTATGTCCGTCCAATCTTTGCTACAACAAAACAGATTTATTGTGGTTCGCATTTGCGCCACAAATACTTTCATTTGGGCCACAAAAAGTCTTTTCTGATGCTCTCAACGCGTCGCTCGTGCGTCAGTTATTTTCGCGTCTCTGATAACTATTTGTGGTACAGTCAACGTACCACAAATACTATATTATTTGTGGCGCGTTTGCGTCAAAAATGAACATCAGTTATTGGGTATCTAATGCGCCACAAATAGTATAATTATTTGTGACGCGTGAATTTTGCATCGCAAATGATTACTGTTTGTGCCGCGTTGACTGCGTCACAAATAGTTATCAGAAATTTAATGTTATTGTATTTATGTCGCATATTTTGCGCCATAAATACTTTAAACAAATTAGACACAGTAGTATTTGTGACGCTACTTATGCGCCCCAAATACTATTGTATACCTGCTATGTCAATAAATTTGCAATCATAAACAGAATTTTTATGCTCATAAAATAGTCATTCACATACAAGTCAAGAAATAAATCCAACAATTCATATAAAATAAGTCAATGAAGTCACAAAATAAATCCAAGATCATGTTCATCATGTTTAATTCTATCCTAAATAAGTCACTAAAGTTTAATTGTCTCCGAATTAAAAAAAAAACAAAAAAAAAACAAAATCAATCAAAAGTCAGCAATCTTCCAATAAAACTTAATACCTGAAACATAAAAAAAATAATAATAATAAAAGAAAGAGTTATTTAGTATTTATAATCTACAAATAATATATAAAAACCAAAAAATAAAAAACTTATTATTCCTACGTATTTGAAATTCTATTTTTTCGCCTAACTCTCAAACCGGGTATCTGATAAGGGTCCCGTTTGTTCCCACAATTTTCGTAGGCGTGTGTGAGATGGCGGTTAAGTTCCGTTCTTTTCCTCTCTCCCCTTCTAGAACCTTCAACTACCAGAAACTAGCAACCTCTCCATAAAAGGATCAGTATACAAACCACTCTTTTTTATTTATTTATAATTTTTCTTAAACACTACAGGATGAAGCACCATCAACAAAAAACAACTGCTAAGGTAAAAGAAAATCATACCATTGAACAATTTAATTATTTTTTTTATTCTCTTGAAATAACCCCATCTAGCCCTAAATTGTTCAAGGAAATCATACACATGAAATTGGTCCTAAACTACACACATGAATACATACACTTCTCATAAATTGGCACTAGACTACACACACATGAATACACATAGAAAATAGACACACACACACACACACAGAACAGACACACATGCACAGACACACACAAACACAGAACACACACACACACACACAGTCACAAAATCTTGGCCATTGTGTATAAGATTTAGAGAGAGGGAGAGAGAGAGAGACTGATGAGAGAAAGAGAGAGCACACACACGTACACAAACATCAAAGAGAGAGAGAGAGAGAGAGAGAGAGAGAGAGAGGGGTGTACAAAAAGTGGGCAGCGGCGGCAGGGACCGATTGAGAGAGGGGCATACAGAGTGAGATTAAGAGGGGGGGGGGGGGGGGCGGGGGGCACATAGCTTTTGTGGTTTGTGGGGTTTTTGTCTCCTGGGAAATTTTGGGGGGTTTTTGCTTTTGAGAGCAAAAAACACGCGGGACACTTATTTTTGTGCACAAATAAAATTTGGTCACTTTTTTTGGCGCATTTATTGCGCCGTAAATAAACATTTAACTATTTCCAGCGCATCCATTGCACTACAAATAACCACTAAACTATTTCCGGCGCAAGTATTGTGCCACAAATAACCACTCGACTATTTGTAGCGTACATGTGCACCGCAAATAAAAATATTTGACTAGTTTTGCTAGTTTATTTACGATCTGGAACGTAGCATCGCAAAAACAAAAATGCATAGCAAATACGTAGTTTTTGTGATGCGTATCGTGCGCCACAAATTGTTCCGTTTGTTATAGTGTTTGGACATAAAATAAAGGGTAAATATCACCTATCACCTCCCACCCTCAAAGTTTGGAGTAATAACATTTATATCCCTCCACGTTTCAGGAATAAGACTTACCTCATTTGTCAGAGTTTTGCCGATTGACGATATTAAGGCACTCTTGTTACTATTTTGCCCTTACTCTATGTGTAATGTATGTCAAAAGGAAGGAGAGAGGGAGAGAAAGGTGTAAAGCCTAAATGATTGAAAATTATGCATAATGTATTGACAAAATTGTAATTCAATCAAAGTTAAAAGCAAAGTTGTACAACTTGCATATGGCCCGTCTACTTTCTCTCTCTATCACACACACATGCATGAGGATCTCTGATAACACCAATGGGTGCTTATCGACACTCCAAGTTTTTTTTTTTTTGTTAAATAAAAAAAAATACATAGATTAATTGGTGTGATGTCAAGCACCTGTTGATCCTGCCGAGTTGAAGGTAGACCGTGCGCATTAGATGATGTGGCATTAGATAGAGGGACCTGAGAAATGCAAAGACAATGACCAACTTACTTAGCTGAAGTGGTGGTCCAAATCTTATACAAGTAGACTAAAAACTGATCAGACTAGCTCTGCCCCACAAGCTCAAGTAAGACATGCAGACATGGCCGGCCCAAAGAGGGGGCCAAAGGGCCAACAGCCCCGGGCCACTAAAGTTCACAAAATTTTAAGGACCTCCATGAAATTTTTATAATTATATTTTTACTTTAAGATTTTTAGTATTTTACATTTAAGCCTCCCCCAAGGCCCAATTTAGTCTCATCAACTATATATATAGATATGCATGTATATAAAACTCAAAAGTAAAGGCCCTAGAATTTTGAAAATTACATTTTTAGTGTAAGAATTTTTTAAGTTTTAGAAATAGGACACTCTAGAATTTTAAACGATACCATACAATGTTTAAGTTTCACAAATAAACTCATATATTATAAGTAGACCCCAAAAAAATCGCCAATTATGTATAAGTAAACCCTAAAAAAATTGTCAATTATGTATAAATACACCCCAAAAAAATCGCCTCGGGAGCACCGCCCTCGATCCCCCGTATAAGTGCCTCCCTTTTAATAGTTCGTCACGGGCCTCTAAATACTCAGGACCACCCCTGCATGCAGAGCTAAGATCTAGTCAACTTTTTAATCCACTTGATATTATATGTGGGATTTAGACCACCACATCAAATAGGCTAATTTGTCAAGGAACACCCAATAATTTCTCCCACATGTTCTGGGAAGGCGAAGACTTCACATGAGCCACCACCATCGGTCTCATCGTACCAGCACTCCAAAATTGTCCCCCACTATTTTATTTTATTTATTTTATTTATTTTTTGTGGTCTTCCACTCAGTTACCCTCTTTTCCTACGTGTCATTCTCATATCTGTCCACGTTTCCTTGTCCAATGCTTTCCGAAATTGAGCATCTATGTCATCGACGAAAAAGGAAAATTTTGTAAAATGGTCGTTAAGAAGAGTTTTATTATGATTAAAGACAATTTAAAATTTACATTAAAAATAAGTCTTGTCAATAATAAAAAGAAAAAAAAAAAATTACACATTGAAACACATGCTCAACATGCGCTGGATCCACGCTGCCCAAGTGTGCCCACGCGCATGCTTTGTTTCCTAGACTGCTTGCACCATGCTAGTATTGTACCATATAATTTTTAATTTCGAAAAAAGATTTTTTAAACTTTAAACCTCCATAACTTTTGATATATAATTCCATTTTTTGTAAATTTTATACAGTTAGAATCGTGTCAATGAGAGTTACAAAACTAGTATTATTATTGATATGTTTTGAACAAAAAAACAAAGTTCAAATTTTTAAACACATCAATAATAAGTGAAATTTCACTTAACACTTCACTTAATATTAAGTTAGATTTCATTGAATATATAAAATGTTAAGTAAAATTTCACTTGACTGCATATTAATTATGTCCCGCTCTTCACTGCATATTATGTCAAACTCCCTAACTTCGAATTTGTGCGCACAATAGAACTTGAAAATGAAGTTCCCTCACTTGGACAATGACTGGATGATCTCAATGTCCATTAGATATTTCATTTTATTAGTCCAACAAACAAGTCAATCATAAATTATTCTAATTGATAATATTAATTGGAATCTCCCAAATTGTATGTCAAGTGAAATTTCTCTTAATATTTATATATATTAAGTATGACTCGGTGAAATATGGGTAGTTGGAATTGTGTCAACGAGAGCTACAAAACTAGTACCATTGTTAATATGTTTTGAGCAAAAAAAAAATTTCAAATTTTTACATACATCAATAATAAGTGAAATTTCACTTAATATTAAGTGAAATTTTACTAACTATATAAAATGACAAGTGAAATTTCACTTGACTGCATATTATGTCCTGTTCTTCACTGCATATTATGTCAAACTCTCTAACTTTGAGAAGGCACTTTATAGATTGCAGGATTTAACTTTACTCCACAAGATTGTTACTTTATGAATTAACTACCAACTTAATCTTACTCAAGTCAATATTATGTTTCTTCTTTCTTGTGATCATAGCATTTGATTGTACAGTTCAAGTTTACTACATCATGCATGACCAGTTCAACCTCTATAAATATTAAGTGAAAATTCATTTAATATTTCATATACCCAGTGAAATTTTACATAATATTCGCGTATATCAAGTGAAATTTCACTTATTATTTATATATGTAAAAACTTGAATTTTTTTTTTTTCGCTCAAAACATATCAACAATGGTACTAGTTTTGTAGATCTCGTCGACACGATTCCATCGGTGTAAAATTTGCGAAAAATGGAGTTATAGATCAAAGTAATGGAGGTTCAAAATTTTAAAATATTTTTTGAAATTAAAAATTATACGGTACAAAACTCACACCATGTGAGCGGCGTGGGAGACAATTGGTGCGTGTTGGCGTTGTGGGGTGAAAATTCACGTACGTGGGCGTGGTTAGGGGACGTTTGACTTGGTTATTTTATAAATCCTTTAAGGGTAGTATGGTCAGATGGAAAGAGTAAAATGGACTTGAAAAGTGATATTTTAATATTGTGGATGTAAGTTAAAAATAAGCTTGGACATTTGTCCTTAGAGAGTTTGTTGTTAATGGGCTTTGTTTTAATCCAAGTATGCCCAACTTCAAGGACCTTAAGCCAAGCAATATCCCCTTGAAAAATAAAGACTTGGAAATGGTCGTAATCAATTGCATACGGAGAACATTTTTCTCACTCAATTTTAGTTTATCATCGCTCACACAAGACTTTAGCGAATCAGTCTAGTAATTATGTTGATAGTACATGGGTAACATGAGAATAAAATAGGACCCAGTGAAAAGTCTGTATGAGCAATAGTGAACTAATAAAGGATGACCAAAAAAGCTCTAACGTACATACATGCAAGTGCTTGATTATGAGAGTATATTTGCTCACCCAAAATTTGTTCCCTCAAACACTTCATTGGATGAGTATGTGAGATCTATCACTTTTCACATTATTTGATTATTTTTTTTATTCATAAAAAGTAGTGAATCCGCATATTCACCCAATAAAGTGTTTGAATGAACAATAAGTTAGTAAATTTTGGACGAGCGATTTTTTTTATTCATGAAAACTAACGAGTCCCACATGCTCATCAAAAATCACTTTTGTGGTGCATAGTCTTTAATCGATAAAATCGGTTACTTCTTATCCAAGCATGATACTAGTTTTCAAAACAATGAAAGTAAAAATAACTTGTAAAATATTTTTTTCATCCCTGTAATTTAAACCCATGTTCGTTTTACTCTCTGAAGTTTCATTTGTCTCAGTTTCGTCATTATACTTTCGTTAGTGAGTCAATTTAATCCTTCGACCTAAATAATAATAGTGGTTAAAAGCCCTTTTACTTGTTTTGAATAGGAAAAAATAATAATAGTACTTAGAACCCTAGTAGTTGATATAATAGACTCTCCATAAGTTTTCTTAAATTTTGTATTAACCTCTTTCCTTTAAATTTATTTTAACTCTATTTTGTTTCAACACTACCTTCCATCAAACTGGTATCAGAGCATGGTTTCTCAGCCTGGTTATCGAATAAATTAATATATGAGTACTAGATATACAGAAAAAAAAAATAGAATCAAATAATTTACACAATTCTACTTCACTACAAATCATAATAGAACAAAGCAACATGTTAATAAAAACATTAAAGAACGTATAAAAAACTTCAAAAATCACCAACTAGAAATAGTTAACGAAGTTAAACATCTACAAACCCTTGTGGGCCTTGTTCAAAAAATAGAAAAATAACTAGTAATTAGGGAAGAAGACTAGGAACCTTTAGAATATTCTTACCCTTTACCATATAGAGATCGATCTTCTAGAATATCCTTTTGAATTAGTAATTCATAAAAAAATCTAAAATAAAAATGAGTCTTAGTAACTACACATTAGAACATCTAGAAGAAATGTTAGAAAATGAAGAAAGTATAGACACTAAGCATGACATAATATTAGAAATAGCAGAGAAACTACATAGAATGGATGATACTGTAGTAGAAGAAATAAATAATAATAGACTAGAAATAGAAGAGAACCTCTATAAACAATTACGTTTAACAAGTCTTGAGGAAATGGAACACATTTCTTTTGAAGAATTTGAGGAAATGGAACACATTTCTTTTGAAGAATTTGAAAAAAGTAATGATATGATGGAAGATAACGAAACTAATAATGTAGAAACCGTGATAATAAAAGGTGAAGGAAGTTCTAACAATGACAAAAATAATTTTCCTAAAAACTTTAATAGGAACCAAATGAAGAGCTACCAAGGGATTATGACAATAGAATAAGAACATAGGGAAATTATAGTTTGTTAAACAGAGGAAACCCAAGTTTTAAGGGAATACCTAATCCTACAACTTTTGTACCAAGACAACAAGTTGACATGAGAGAAGTATCCCTAAAACTAATTAATAATACAGGATATATATTAGATATAGATTGTGCAACCAACACATGAGATGCTATAAGGCAATGGAACCGAGGAATGCACCATATCTATAATGAGTTATATTTGGGGCACTAACAATATCCACTAACACTTACTAACACACTCTATCTCTCTCTCCTAGTGGTACTGCGGGGTCCAGATCCACTAACACTTACTAACACACTCTATCTCTCTCCTAGTGGTACTGCCGGGTCCACTGCGGACCCCACAATGCCACTAGGAGAGAGATAGAGTGTGTTAGTAAGTGTTAGTGGATATTGTTAGTGCCCCTAGCATTGCCCTATTGTTAGTGCCCTATCTATAATATACATAATCGTAGTTGGAGTATACAAAGCTTTTTAAATAATATAGAACATAGCCTTCCAGGAACAGTAGTAGATTGGTATGATAATCTAGGGGAAGACAGTAAGACTGCGTTAGGGCAAGAGCAACACCCGAAGCACTATTAAATATATGTGTAAAATATGTCGAAGAAGAATTTACCGGAAAAGAGTATTATGGAGATAGACAAGCAAGAATATGGTAGAGAAAACTCAATAACATAGAAATTTGTTAAATGGAATGTTTAAAAAATTATAATTGCGACTACTCTTATTATTACTATAAATTAGGAAATAAGTAAAGTAATTTTAATTATGTTTTTCCATAAATTACCATATCTAATAAATATAATTATTGAAGAAAAATATTTAAAAAGTGGTTTAAAAAAAATATGAAGAGAGATTGCAGTTGCAGACTCTCTAGGAAATAGAATTAGATACTTGCGAGAATGGGTAGAACAAGAATGCCTAAAAATAAAACAATGAAGAAAAATGAAAAAAACAGCATCTAAAATGTCGGCAAGCATCTAATCAGTTAAGGTATTGCTCAAAGAAAATAGAATAATATATAAAATAGAAAAGTTTATAAAAAAGAAAAGTTTATACAGAAAATAGAATAATATATAAAAGAAAGAAAAATTTTATAAAAAAGAAAAGTTTTGATAAACAAAGGGGAGAAAAATATAAGAGAAAATATTATAAAAAGCCTTTTTACAAAAAAGAAGATTTTTCAGAAAAAAAGTAGTTATTGCTCAGAAAGGAAATAAGATGTGTAAATATTGGGCTTGTGGAGAAATAGGGCACTATGCCAATCAATGTAAAAATAAAAGAATAACAAGTTAAGGTAGTACAGATTATGTAGAGTTAGAAAAGGAATAGGCTTTAAACTTAGCTATATATAGGAAATAATAAAGGAATACTCTAAATAATAGAAGAAGAAATTAATATAGAAGAAAAATAAATTTACGAAGGTTACAGTAGCAATGAAGAAATAAATTTAATGATGACAGACAACACAAGTATAGGCGATCTAAAGGGCGAGACTTTTGTAATTGAGAATACGCAAGAAATTAACACAAATTATGTCAAAGGATTGGATAATGTCTATAGTCCATAAAGAAGAAATGTATCAAAAGGGAGAACTACCTTCGCTATTACTCGCCATTGGGTTCGAGATTTGATTTCTTTAGGTCTACCATATGAACCCATAGACGAATATATTGATAGAAATAGAATGAAACAAAAACCAAAAGTGCAAGTACCAAATCGACACAATTAGAATTATAGAGACCAAATTGACACAAGCACCAAACTAGGAGTGTGTAAAACGTTAAAGCCAAAAATAAATGATAATGGTTTTAAACTCTTAGCTAGGCTAGTAATATACAAAATGTAAATTTATTTCTGTCATGTATTACCTAATTTTGTAATCGCATGATCTGTCAATGGAAACTTTAAAATTAAGGGTTAACTAGTATTAAATCCTATTTAGTGTATCTTTGTTATAATAGACCCAACACAAAAAACTATTTAAAGATAGGTCCACAAAAATATTTCAGACCATTCTACCCCTAGCTTAATATAGGATTTTTAAAATTCAAATACACATTTATTTGTTTCCTGATATATATACATCTATATATGTTTATGCAATTAAAAAGCCTAGCTATATATACAAGCTTTCTTCTCAAAACCTTCCTCCGTCTCTCTCTCTCTCTCTCTCTCTCTCTCTCTCTCTCTCACACACACACACACACACACACACATTCGGCCAGTTGCTATTTCAAGGACTGTTCCGGCGATCAAGCACCGACGAACGTGAGTGCTTCGTTGGTGTAGAAAGAAGCTTCGTGGCTTACATGATCAATGGATGACGGATATATTGGACTATTTATCATCGTCGCCATCTTCGCGGTTGAGTCCGAGATTCAGAGCGATGCTTCCCGATCTGCTAGTGGCGTGTTAGGCTCTAATGGAGGCATCGCCGATCTGATCTGCAAATTCACTATTTTCTGTTGGTCCTCTAATTTTCTGCAGATGCAGTGTAAAGTTATACACTAATGCTAGTTCTTGTACTCTTATATTAGTTTTTTTTTTTTTGGATATTGGATTTGTCTAATTTTTAGTGTAAAAATATGTTGATTTTACATTTGTTCACTGATTTTCAATGTAAAAATTATAACTATCAAGATTTGACACTTGTGCTGTTTTTCAGTGTAAAAACTATAGCTAGTAAGATTTGACTCTTATATTATTTTTCACTGATTTGTTTGTTTGTTTTTTTTTTTTTTTATAGCAATGCATTGGATAAATATACTATAGTGTAAAATTCTCCTCTTATAGTCATTCATAGTGCAGTGTTAAAATTATAATGGCAATCATTAAGTACTCTTTTACATACTATATATATCTGTATAAAGTTATGAAATGCAGTGAAAATTTTACACTGATAATGTAGTGTAAAATTGTACACTGATTTCCAAAATTACATTGAACGAAAAAATTAGCAATGGATAATCTAACAAATATTTGACGTGGCACTAAAGACATGGAAATTATTAAAGATGTGGATGACAGCTTACCAAAACAAAAAGAGTCCACTACAAATTAAATCTCCATTCAAATGTGTATACCTACAATCATGGTAATTATTAGTTTGTTCCAAAAATAACTCCACAATTAATGGGATAAGAATAACTCCATATATAACCAGCTATATCCATATTCATATATATATATATATATATATGTAACTATTAATTGTGGATTGTTAATCCCTTAATTATAGGGATAACTTTGACTATATGTTGAATTATATAGATATATATCATCCTATATATATATGTAAAGGTTAAAAATGTCATAAAAATAACCAAATTTGGGGGAATTTAAAAGGAATTGGAGATTTTGAATTGATTTGGACCTATTAGTAACATGATAATAAGAGTGGACCTAATCAAAAAAAGTTTAGTAGATAGGGATTTTCGGGGAAATTTCTATAAAATTAAATCCATTAAGTTGTCAATTAAAGAAGTGTTAAACTTATTCACGTTGTTAATGAAATTGCAGAAAATATTAAAAAGTACAATTAATAAAATGGAATTACAACTGAGTGTTACACAAAACCAATCAGGCCAAGGCACATATATTTCACTCTCTTTAAGGAGATTCAAGCCCTCTACGGTTGGCAAAGCCTAGGAACCGGTGTAGCTGACGTTCTCTTTGACTGGTCCCCTCCAGGATACAACTATCTTACTATTTTGTCGTTTAGTTCCAATCAACTTTGCACAAGTGATTGAGCCCAAAACTCCACCAAATAAAACACCCTTCTTTGGCCTTAAACTCTCTCTCTCTCTCTCTCTCTCTCTCTCTCTCTCTCTCTCTCTCTCTTATATAATCTTTTCTTTTCCTTTCTTTTTTTTTTCTTGTAATTTTTTTGTTGGTTTAGGAGGATGTATGTAGCTCTATTTATAGGATGAATTGAGACATAACTTTCATGTGCTATTAATTTATAAAGTATTAATGAAGATGTTTAAAAAAACTAAACTTCACTAACATGCATACAGGAGAAAACAGATGAGTAATGAGAAATAATTAAAAACTTCATCTAATTAGACTCAACACCTTAACTACTTTAATTGAACTTTAATTTAAAATGTTACAACATCCCCCACTCATTTTAATATTAAAGTTTGACGCGTAAGAGGGTTACCAGTCAAAGAGGGATAATCATGCATCATGAAGGTGTGCTCTGTATTGAACCTTCACTTAGTGAAACAATAATCTCCACTCCAGAGCCAGAGTGGTCTTTGACTGCTTCATGGAAATAAAGTATTACTGCTCACACATAATCATCTAGGTGTTGACATAGGCTTTTATTGCTAGCACATTTCGGGATAGGTGTTGACAACTCAATCTCCACACATTACAAGATAAATGCACTCACATCATAGGGATAGGTTTTCAAAATAAATAAAAAAATTTATTTAATTTTTAGAAATAGTGCATTTCTTACGACCACCATATGATTCATTTTTCTCTTTGAACCGAGATCTCATGATCTTTGGTCACTGAGTTGGGTATCCTGATATGTGGCTCTTGAATTTATTGGCTTTAACCCCATCTCCCTCGATGAGTGCCAGATCCTTTCTCTTGCTAAGACCTTAGTTAATGGATCTGCAAGATTATCAAAGGATTTAATATAATCCACATTAATAATGCCACTACTCAAATCTGATCTCACAATACTATGTTTTCTCCTTATAGGTCTAGATTTATTATTGTAATAACAACTTCTCACTCTACCAATCGCAGCAGTGCTATCACAATGAATATACAGGTGGGAGAGGTTTTTCCTAAAGTGGAATTTCAAATAACAAGTCCCTTAACTAGTTTGCTTCCTCACTAGCTGAAGCTAAAGCTATCAGCTCAGCTTCCATAGTAGAATTAGAAATCATGGTTTGTTTATTAGATTTCCAACATATAGCACCACCACCGTGACCAAAGTGAAAATATAGCCCTGTGGTAGAGATAGAGTCACCTAACAAAGTATTCCAATCGGCATCACTGTAACCTTTAAGTGCAGTAGGATACTTTTCATACAACAAGCCATAAATTTTGGTACCAATTAAATATTTCATCACATGTTCCATGGCTAGCCATATCCATACCTGGTTTGCTAATAAATCTGCTAAGTACACCTATTGCATAGGCAATGTCAGGTCTAGTACAATCAGTCACATAATATATACTACCAATCATGCTAGTATATTCCTTTTGATTAATAATTTCCTTTTCACTTTTTATGGGAAATAATTGAACACTAGGATCAAAAGGTGTAGTCACATGCTTGTAATTTACAAAGTTAAATTTTGCCAATATTTTCTCAATGTACTGTGGCTGATCAAGTAAAATACCATCACACATTTTTGTAATTTTTATTCCTAAAGTGAAATTAGCCTCACCAAGATCTTTCATGTCAAAATGGCTACCAAGTTTTTTTTTTGGTCTCATTAATAATATGCAAATTAGAACCAGAGATCAACATATCATCAACACAGAGGATAATAATAACATGTGAATTTTAAAAATATTTAGTGTAGATACATTTAATTATCAATCTGGTTTGACTTGAAACCATATTCAGTCATGCATGAATCAATTTTTTCACGCCATTGTTTATGTACATGCTTTAAGAATTTGCACACCTTGTTTTCTTGCCCAGGCTCAATGAACCTCTCAGGTTGGTCCATGTAAATTTCCTCATCTAGGTCCCTATTTAAAAATGTAGTTTTTACATCCATTTGATGAATTTAAAAACTATATACCACAGTGACTGCAATTAGCAGTCTCATGGATGTCACTCTAGTAACTGGAGAAAATGTATCACAGAAGTCAAGGTCTTCCTTTTGTTTATAACCTTTTGCAACGAATCTATCCTTGTACTTGTCTATATATAGTTCCATTTGGTTTAAACTTTTTTCCAAGGACCCACTTACAACCAATAGTACTTTTACTGCCTGGTGGTAAATCTACTAATTTCCACGTTCTATTAGAAACTAGTGAGTCAATTTAGAAAATAGCGCCATTTAAAGATAATCTTCTATCAAAGAGATAGGATTTTCATCAATATTGAAAACATGATAGTCAGGACCATAATCCTTTTCAATTATTCCTCTTTTACTTCATCTAGGTACAAAATCAGTTGTTTCTTGCTTTTGTACAAGAGTAGTAGAAAAGTTAGATTCTAAAGACACTTTTTCTTAGTTTCTAAAGACACATCTTCTTGACCCCTACTATTTCTCAATTTAAAGGGAAATTTTTATTTATGAAAAATAGCGTCCCCTAATTCAAATGTTACATTGTTTTCAATATCGAAAAATCTGTAGGTTGTACTATTTAAAGCATAACCGAGAAAACACACAAGTACCAGCTCTTACACCCAATTTAGGTCTTTTGGGGTCAGGTAGTCTCACATTGTAATACCTGCAATTTTTGTTGTACTTTGGTATTTCTGTGTGTATTAAATAAAACCCTTGGACTCATCCTTGTCTTTGTTAAACTTTAGACCCCAATCGATTGCCAACTTTTGATACCAATCGATTGCCCCTTTCCCGAATCGATTGTCATTCTGCCGACCTAAATTCATTACGCGACACTATCCCAATCGATTGCCCTTCATTCCAATTGATTGGATTAGAATATCTGTAACCAATCGATTGCCATTGAGCCCAATCGATTGCCACCTGCAGAGATAAGTTTTCAACATTGATTCATGGTTTGACATGTGGCACTCTCAAATTCTATATATATGTGTCCATTTATTGCCCATGGACTATTTTGACAACCTTGAGAAGAGAGAGAGAGAGTGATATATATCTATATACACCCACCCACATACATATATCCATATATATATACATACATATATACCTCAACACACACATACCCCCTCCTACTAGACAGAGGGGGAAGAGAAGAAAAGAAAAGAAGAAAGAAAGATGCAGAGGAGAGGGGAGAGGAAGAGAGAGAGAGAGAGAGAGAGAGAGAGAGAGAGAGAGAGAGAGAGAGAGAGAGAGAAATCTTGAGGTTTTAAGCCCCATAAGCTAATAACATACCAAACACCCTTAGGTGAGTTCTAACTCACTTGGTCCCATTATGTGATGTTTTAATGAGTTTATATGAAGTTTAGACGTTACAAATGTATCTTTAAGACGTTTATATATGATGTTTTATAATTTTGCTGGAGAAGAGGAAGTCCCAATCGATTGGGTCTTTTCCCAATCGATTGCCATCAGTCGAGACCCAATCGATTGGATAGTTTTCCAATCAATTGCCATTATTTATAACTTGATTGCCAAAGATTGTAATCAATTGCCATTGTTTTGGATCCAATTGATTGCCAAGTTTCCCAATCGTTTGTTACTTGTTTTACCCCAATTGATTGGACTCTTGTCCCAATCGATTGGCAATCGATTGGACTTCATGGTAGGTTTGCTGAGATCTCAGCGAAACCACGATGCAATTTAGGTAGTTGTGGACCGACTCACCAAATCAGCGCATTCCATAGCTTATAGAATGTCATATCCAGTCGAGCATTTGAGCTGTATGTATATACAACAAGTCGTACAACTGCACGGTGTATCGGTCTCTATTGTATCTGACCGTGATTCAAGATTTACTGTAGAGTTTTGGAAGAGTCTACAGTCAGCCCTGGGAACTTCGCTACGCTTGAATACCGCCTTTAACCTGCAGACTGTACGAGTTAACCAGGTGATGGAGGACATGCTGCGAGCGTATGTTATTGGCTTTGAGAGCTCATGGGAGACCCATCTACCATTAATCGAGTTTGTATATAACAACAATTACCACTCGAGTATAGGGATGGCACCATTTGAGACACTATATTGGCAACTATGCCGATCACCTTTGTGTCAGGCAAAGGTTGGAGATAATCAACTACTTGGACCAGAATTAATTTTGAAAACTAATGAAAAGATCAAGATTGTGAAATAAAAGATGCGTATGGCACAGAGTAGACACAAAAGTTATGCGGATAAATACCGTAGACATTTGGAGTTCAGTGTTAGAGATCATGTGCTACTCAAGGTATCTCCGGTGCGAGGAATTGTTAGATTTGGACAGAAGAAAGAAAAATTAGCATTGCATTTCATTGGACCATTTGAAATCCTCGAACGTGTAAAAAAGGTTTCCTACCGACTTGCGTTGCCTCCAAAGATGTCAGGAGTGCACAATGTCTTTCACGTTAGCATGTTAAGGAAGTGTGCTCATAATCTGAGTCATGAGATCAACTTTGAGGACATTGAGATCAAGAACAATGTCTCATTCAATGAAGGACCAGTAATAATTCTAGATCGAGAAGTTAAGAAGCAGAGGAATAAAGAAATTCCATTAGTGAAGGTTCAGTGGAAGTTTCTTGATGAAGGCAAAGCTTATTGGGAGCTAGAGTCAGAAATGCGTGAGAAGTATCCAGTTTTGTTTAGCGACACTTAGTTCGGATTTCGGGGTCGAAATCTTTATTTAGAGGGGGATGATGTTATACCTGCAATTTTTGTTGTACTTTGGTATTTCTGTATGTATATAAATAAAACTCTTGGACTCATCCTTGTCTTTAATAAACTTTAGACCCCAATCGATTGTCATATATCCCAATCGATTGCCAACTTTTGGATACCAATCGATTGCCTCTTTTCCCAATTGATTGCCATTCTGCCGACCTGAATTCATTACATGGCACTATCATAATCGACTGCCCTTTATTCCAATCGATTGGATTAGAATATCTATAGCCAATCGATTTCCACTGAGCCCAATCGATTGCCACCTACAGAGATAAGTTTTCAACTTTGATTCGTGGTTTGACGTGTGGCACTCTCAAATTCTATATATATTAGTCCATTTATTGCCTATGGACTATTTTTGACAGCCTTGAGAAGAGAGAGAGTGATATATATATCTATATAAACATACCCCCATACATATATCCATATATATATGCATACATATATACCTCCATACACACACACACACCCTCCCACTAGATAGAGGAAAAAGAGAAGAAAGAAAAGAATGAAGAAATAGGTAGAGGAGAGGGAGAGAGATAGAGAGAGAGAGAGAAACTTTGAGGTTTCAAGCTTCACAATCCAAACACACACCAAACACACCCTTAGGTGAGTTCTAACTTACTTGGTCTCATTATGTGATGTTTTGACAAGTTTATATGAAGTTTGGACGTTATAAACGCGTCCTTAAGATGTTTATATACGCTGTTTTATAATTTTGTTGGAGAAGACGAAGTCCCAATCGATTGCCATCAGTCTAGACCCAATCGATTGGATTGATTTCCAATCAATTACCCTTATTTGTAACCCAATCGATTGTCAAAGTTTGCAATCGATTGGCATTATTTTGGATCGAATCGATTACCAAGTTTCGCAATCGATTGCTACTTGTTTTACCCCAATTGATTCGACTCTTGTCCCAATCGATTGGCAATTGCAGAACATGGATTATATTTGTTGGCCCGAAATGGAAACCTTAGAGAGAGAGGGGGGGGGGGGGGGGGGGGGTTGAATAAGGTTTTAGCAGAAAATTGACCTTTTAAAAACTTTATACAAAATTGAACACAATCACAAACAATTATGTGAAGAAAGAAGGAAAGACAAACTTGTAAACCGAGTTTTCAAGTGGTTCGGCAATCCACACACCGCGACTACGTCCACCCCTCACACGACAAGGAAAAAGGCTTTTTGTCACTTAAAAAGTGACATAAATAGGTATTTATGCCACTTTTATTTCCAGTAAAAAAATGACATAAATAGGGGAAACATAAATGTTTTTAAAAGTAACATAAATGTTTTATAAAAGTGACATAAATGGTATTTATGTCACTTTTAACCTAAAGTGACATAAAAGTAGAAAACTGACATAAATACCAAACAAAATTATTACATCAAAGTCTTAAAAGAGACATAAATACTTTAAAAGTGACATAAAAAATTTAAAAGTGACATAAATACTTTATAAAAGTGACATAAATGCTTTTTATTTATGTGGGTTTTCTTAAAAGTGACATAAATGGTTCCAAATTTTTTTTTAAAAAAATAGTGATTGTATATATCAATATTACCGCCCTGTACAAAACTTAATGCAGCTCAATAATCAATTCGAACAACTAAATTAATACTCAATAATCAATTAATATATCATTACAACCAATCAATTCAATTCCATCCATTCATATCTACCAATCAACAAAAGATTAAAAATTATGTCTCCGAGAACCATGTGTACATTCAACCTAAATTTTACTCCAGATGTCATCGGAACTCAATATAATTCCACAAAGAGAGCTGCTTTTAATTTATAAGCATAAAAAACCAATACATATAAACACTGTTCAGAAGATAAGCATCCTTCGAGAGTATTACTAATACTAAATCCACTAGAATAACATTTTCTCCAACAACAAAAAAGTGAGAATCCTTCCCTTTAAAAAAAATGAGAATCCTCCTCTCTTACGTTCATCTGAGTTCCTCAACTGCAACAGAAAAAAAGTCTTTAATCAATGGATGTGTTGCTATAAAGTCTATTCTGTTTTGAGAAATTCAACACACATTGACCACAACATTTATGTAACAAATTCCAATTTCAGGAACTCAGATTTTCTAATAGAGTAAAGATCAAAGAAATAATACTTTCAATTGACAGAGGTCAGCTCAAGACAACGCCATTGTTTCAAAAAGTAACACAACAGATCTTGAAACAAACCTTGATCTAAACTACTCTTGCAATCCTATTCACCATGAAATCTACAGAGGATGAATCTTCATTGCCAGCTTTAGCTGAAAAATAAAATTTTAAGTTAATTCAACGGCCACAACTCCAATTGAAACTAGTGTTAGCAGTTCAATTAAAGTTTAATAATTATGCCACTCAATAGTTCAAAGTGAAACGAAAAAAAGTAGGAATGGTAGACTGCCTGCGAAAAGAATTTTGAAAAATAGTTTGACATGTCATTTGCCATTTTATTGACCTTAAATTCAAGCTAAGGGAAATAGGGAATAGTTTGAGACGCCATCTTTGCCACTTCTAGTTAGTTTCTCAAATTTAGAAGTGGCAAAGATGAGTATCATATTTATACTATTTTCTTTTCATTCCCATTTCCACACTGTTTTTTTCTAACCAAAGAAAGAAAAGTGTTTTCAGCAGGTGTTTCCTTCCCCTTTACCTCACTAAGTCCATGAACCAAACATAGCCTAATGTTTTACTATGGAACACACTAATAGTCGAATCACATCCTTTATGCATGCAAATGAACAAAGTTCAACTTCATAAAGGAGATGGAAAAGCAGATGTTGACATCAATCTTCCTATTCAAATCAATCAGGAATGTTAATAGCAACTACATACAAATGCACCTAAATCGACCCAATTTAAATAATTTAAACTATATCGACCCTAATCAGAAAATGGGATCTAAATGTGAGACTTACCAAAACTACTAAGCATATTGTCACATTATGTGGACCATTAACTGGATAGTAACGTTAAAACAGTACAAAGAGTAGAAAAGAATACCTCGTGCATCCTTGAGCAATTTGCTTCGGGCTTGAAATCTTACCAAGTCATGTGATAATCTTCATTAATTCCAACACCTGTTACCTAAAGTTGTCAACCCCATCAATATGCAAGATGGTGTTCCATCTTAATTTCAGAAAATGAAACAGAAAACAAAAATTTTGAAAAAAACATAAAGGGAATTAATACCTCAATTTGCTTCTTGCCCGTGGCAATATGCAAGATGGTGGTTCCATTTCCACTCTGAGATTTCGGGGTCTACCTCACCATTTGCTAAGAAACCTGCTCATAGTTACAAAACTGATAATTTTTGTCAAGCTAAATATAAAAACAAATCAAGAAGTAATAACTGAAACTGATTGCTTAACGTCCATATACTGAAATTCCAATTGTTTTTTGATTGCTTAACAACCATATGCTTAGAGTTATCTTTTTCCTTTTTGTTTCCTTGTGACTCACCTAGGAAGGTTCTTTACTATATTTCTCTTTAGAATTTGTTTCTTTTGACCATGGCTTTTACAAAGTTGATTCCTCTCTCCTGTATAACCAACTCACTGGTTTCAGTAAGATTCCAGGTGGAGGAGAAATATAGTTTCTTTTACATGAGAGAGAGAGAGAGAGAGAGAGAGAGAGAGAGAGAGAGAGAGAGAGAGAGAGAGAGATGCTATTGCATGTGAGTGGTTACAACTGCAAAGTTGGTTGGCAGGCTTTGAAGTAGTTCACTTGAAAGTTTGTAGGTTTCACTTTATCAGCTTTTCTGACCACTAGATCTCCTTATGATCAAACCCACAACAAAAAAATCCAGACTTTTGCTTTTAGTCTTTGGCATTCATGTAATTTGGAACATGAATCCTCTGTTTAAGGGTTCCTCTGCTTTTTTATTTCTATTGTATTGTATACTAATCTAACATAACTTATCTATTCAGTTCAAATTTTAAGACATTATTAAATAACACTTTATGAAAGAGATTATATTCAAGCTTTAAGTGGAAACATGATTGCCACCTTTTAGTCTTTGGCCTTCACGTGGTGGTGGTGGGGGTGATGACATTGAAAGGTAGTTCTACCACCTTTGATATCATGTATCATGCAAGAATGAACATTTCTTCTCTTTGTGAAGAGGGTATGAACTAGAGTTATCAAACCCCATTTGTCAGAGAACAAATCACAACTCGGAAGTGATTTCTCTGGCACAATCTCATGATCTTCTTCTTCAACTTCAAGCATCAGTTTGTTGGTATCTCCAGTAAAGTAAATAGTAGCAAAAACTAATGCCACAAAAAGGAGGCCAGTTATAGAATGAAACTTGTATCTACTTCCCCAATTTTCAAGAGCTAGTTTTCCAAAGCTTGCCATTTTTGTCGTCCCTTAATTTCTCTGACTTTTGTCTCTCTCTATTTTGAGACCATTTAAGAGGTGCAAAGTAGTGTCAAAGCTACAACATTTTTGCACCAATTATTGCACTTTGGGATCAAACTACAACAATTTGGAGCCTAAACCACTAGTAAGTATGATACATCCTAATCCACTATGATGTATCATAATACAATAGGATGTGTTATAGAATTTTCCTACATGTAAATGAATTAAGTGATAGCTCTAATACACTACGTAATTAGCTAAAGCATTAAACATTCCAAAGTAAATTGATAGCTAAGACAAAAATAAAAAATAAGAAATAGGGAACAATTAACTCTTGTAAGCACAATTGACGTAGTAGATTGCATTGCTTGAATTGTCTAATGGGAACAATGTGACCGCCCAATGAAAATTTCATATCTACCTTGGAGCCAAGGCTATGTTTGGATCATGGGTTTAGTAAGGTAATAGAAATGAAAACACTCAAAAAAAAAAAAAACAACTAAACGTGTTTTAGAACTAGAAAATATCATTTTGATTAAATTAGAACAAGTGACACAGAAATTAGTCCTTGCAATTTCACAAGAAACGTAATGGAAAAAAAAAATAATACAATTCCAGCAACCTTGTTGCAACGAGGTATGAGTTCTTGCAAGGCCTTCAATTTTTTTAGTTATCCTATCTTGACATCTCTGCAGGAGATGCAATGTAAGACCCATCAAGGAAAAAGTCTTAAAAAAATTGAATCTATTCAACATTATAATATTACTAGTGGTGTAACACGTGCTTTGCATGTGCCCATGAAATATACGAGTTTTTCTCTTAAAAATAGGTCACCACTTAATATTGGAGATTTTGAGTGCCCCAACTCCTAAGCTCTAAATTAGTAGTGTATTTTTAGTTACGAGTCTCAATTCATGGTTGTTGGATCGAAACAATCACACGCAAACAATATATGAAAAACAGAAAGATTAAAGAGACACAAAGAATTATCACGTGGTTCGGCAATGTGCCTACATCCACACCGGAGAGCCTTAAATTTCCACTATCGAAAACGATTTAGGGTTACATCATATATATCTCCTATAGGTATATGGCAAAATCCCCAAAATACCCATACCGCATCGCGGGGGGCTATGCCCCCCGCACCCCCCACCCGACTAGTCCATACCGACTCTTGGGCCTAATGTTATGGACCCATTACAATATGAGCCACACCCAACAATCTCCACCTTGGCGAATATCAAGCTGCCTTGAAGATCACAATTACATGCTCCACCTTGAACTAATATAGGGTAGGGGGTACTCCTCATCTTCAACAAGAAGAGACATTGATCAAGTCCAAGCAATGCTTGAACTTTTCTGTAGTAACGGGCTTTGTCAACATATCAGCAGCATTTTCTGTCGTATGAATCTTTTCCAAACGAATATCACCAGTAGAAACCAATTCTCTTATCTTGTGGAACCTCACATCTATATGATTAGTTCTTGCATGATACACCTAGTTCTTTGCCAAATAAATGGCACTCTGACTATCACAATCCAACTGAACTCCACCTTGATCAACACCAAGTTCCTTGACTAAACCCTTTAACCACAACGCTTCCTTTGCAGCCTCACCTGCTGCCATATATTCTGATTCAGTTGTAGATAAAGCCACAGGGCCCTCCCCTTGACTCTTGGGCCTAATGTTGCGGACCCATTACAATATGAGCCACACCAAACAATGGTAAATCCTAATTTTTTTTAAAGATCCTAATATAAGAGTTTAAAAGAACTTCCATGGTTGTGGTGTGAAATAGCTATAGCAGAAGTAAAAAATAACATAATATAAATACAAACTGGACGACACTTTTATCTTCATGTAAAACACATATGCAAGCATGTATGTGTATATAGAATCAACTGATAAAGTAAATCGCATACCAATAGAATCAATTGTTACTTCATGTGCTCTCATTCACTTTGCAAATCTGAACTTGTATATCTTATAGCACATGGATATGACAAAAAAATAAAACTGACTTACACAGGTATTACGTCCCCCACAAATAAAAAGGAAAACCACAAAAAAAAAACCAACACAAGTCTTATAGAGCCTCAATGACATTAGGCAGCTAAGATAGAGTCAAATGAAAAGATTAGTACATGTACAAATTATTGTCTATCATTCTCTAGCATTCTTCAGGAAATTCACCATCCCAGAAATGTGAAATCTACATACATTTCTTCTATGCCTATAGGTCATGCAACCAATAAGGCATTCATCGCTTTAGTTTATATCATGATGCCTGACAAAATGTATGTGACACACCAATATGATACATGGAGATAAATATTTTTCGCTATTGAGTATGAGGTAGATGTCAATATGAGTATGGTGCAATACTGATACATAGACACAAGAAGCTTTGAAAAGAGAGAATATGGGTATGAAAGAATGCATAACATACCCAGAGTTTAATATGTATGTATTGACTATGGACATAAATCATTATTAGTATGATGGTATCTGTATTTGAGTACATCTGTGATAGGAATACAGTACCCGTCTAGAAATATAAAAAAATTACCTCATCTATAAGAAATCCTACAGTTAAAGTTTATGCACAATGAGAGCTCTTGAAAAGATAGGTGACAACTTTGCTATACATCTACAACCAATAATTTTATATGTAGAACTATTGAAGTCAATACTGAATGTATAAGAAATTGAACAAGCAGTGCCTTTAAACAACACATGCAATAGCAAGTTTGTACCAAACTTGTGTTATTACCAATACCTAACAAGTGTGCCCAAGATGAGAAGATATATTTTATTCGTCTTTAAAAGCCTTGTCAAAACACGCTTATTAACAACCTATTTGTACAATATGATTCATGCAAGTTTAAAGAAAATCCCAAACATAAATTTACTTCCATGTACATGCCCACCATGTGTCACATTAGCCAATAGACAAAAGTTTTCATTGAAAAGTAGACAAAACGATTATGAGCATCAATAGAAACCCCGTCTTTAAGTGCAAGTAGAATCAGAAAAAGTGAAGATGAACATAGTAGTACCAAATGATATAAGGTCATACAAGTCCAACTAAAAATTTTAAAAAGAGGAAATGATAGGGTTAGCAAATTCATAAGCTTGTCAAATGGGAGAACTTTGAAGTAAAATAAATATTACATCATAAGAAGGAATGATATGAGATGGACATCATTTCTTAAAGCCCAAGACACATATTTTCCATCTTGTCATGTTGTAATAATACTTGAGATTTGATACCCACAAGGGTTTCGTTAGTTGTATAGCGATTATTGAAGTCAGGTCCTTACCTTATCAGTCATGAAGCTGATGAGCATTCTGTTGTTGTACTTCCTAGAGGGGCAGTACTCTGACTCTGATTGAATAATAGTATTATGAATGAAGTTAGAATTACAACAAACAAGCTGGATAAGCAAGAGAACAAATAGATAGACAGTATCTACTTAACTCCTCGGCCAATAGTATAGATAATTTTGTAAAAAATATATTTGTGAATACAAGTACCCACTCATCTTCCATCGTAGATTTTTTTAAAAAATTGATGAAATTGGGCAATCTTTGGCACGGTGACCTCCTTTTTTTGCAAATAAAGCAATCTTGTCCCTGGTCATAAATCAGACAAAGAATAAGGAATCAAGCAAATGTATTTGAGCCCATCCACATAGAAATAATGTTTAAACTTTAAGGTAAGCATTTTGAATTGTCTCGTAAATCCATGTAATATTTTTTGCGACAAAATTTACCAGGTGGTCTACAATTCAACGTATTCCACTTCTATAAGGGAAAACCCAGAGACGAGTGATTGAAGCGAAAGAACTATCTGTCAAAATATCTTGATATGCGAGCAAATACTTTCATTGAGCATTGTCAATGGTGAGTTCATTCACATTTGGAAGAAAATGAATCAAAACTCCACAAGAGTGCTCTTAACTAGCTAACCGGAAATACGCAGCAAAATCTATCAGTTGATAATAGAAGTTCAAACCAAATAAGGAACTGAAAATCAGCTTCACAAATTGTTAACATGGATACCTAAAACATAAAATATAAATATAACCACTTATATAATTAATACAACACACTTACAACTAAACTAAACTCATAATAGCTTGATAGGCCCATCCTAATTATTTGAGGACACACAAATTCTCACAATTTTCGTAGGGATCATGAATTGAGTTAAACACCACTTTTTCATGTCTTATTTCACTATTTCAACCAAATGTAATTCTAACTTCTCCTCCCTGGTATAACGATAACTATCAAAATGGACTATGTCTTCATAACCTCTGCATCCATTGATATTTGTTGCACATGACTAAATAACCTAAATCCGTTCTTTTCCCTAGAACTCCACTTTATGGCATTTTAACCATCCCACGAATGCATTTATTTCTAACTTCGCAGTTATTGTCTTAAACCACAGTTAACTCAACAGTCAACATCCACATATCAGTCATACTCATTTACCAAACATGCTCTCACCCATTAAACCTTGTGTTCCATAACGCAGCCAGTCTCAACTATTTTTACCAAAATTAGCTTTGATGTTTTACAGATAAAAATATATCACCCAATATGTCAAAAGCACCATCCACGTGACAAAACTACTTGAAACCTATGAGCAACCTTCACTTCATTTTCTCCCTCCTCATATTAGTACTGTATACGTAAGAGTATCATGCCCATGCAAGACATAAACTTCTTCAAAGAATTAATCAAAAAACAGATCTTTCACGGTTAATTCAGATTCTGACAAAGAAGTGAAAAGGAGAAGAAAATCAATCAATTCAAGAAAGCTGACAAATATTAGCCTGCTTGGTTGTCACTTGAATCTAAATAGTCTTATTCATAATTCATGTATAATCATAATGTAAAATCCATCGTCATGAATGAATCCATTCAGAAAAAATGAGAGACTTCATCATAGTTCATAAGTGTTCATATCTAAATTTCATTGGAATGCAACAATCAACGATTTTTTAAGTATCATTGCCACAGTGAACATAGTACTTATTTTTAAATAGAACGTGATCATCATCTTTTTGGTAAAAAAATACTATACAAAAGTATGAATACAACTATCGCATTCAAGGACATCAAAACAACCTCTACGAGAATTACAATCCATCTAGCAACCAAAACATTCAAAATTAATTGGCTCATAACATAACCAACATGGCTAGATATTAGGCATTTAAGTTGGCAAAAAACAATATATATAATTTTCCATATATTTTTTGTTCCACAAACCTTTGTGTATTGCTTGCCTTTGTGCTCCAAACTCCCACAAACAAAGCATGGCTTATTCCACCTAAGTGAGGTATAGTTCGCGCTTGTATGACCTTCTTCACCACAATTGAAGCATGTTCCCCAACCACTATCTGGAGGATCAAAATACCTTGGCCCCCGCTAAAAGCATAAAAAAAATACGAGATGTACCACTCTAAGGCTTCAACCGATACAGTAATTTTACCAAAATGACACTAGAACTATCTATTTAACTCACAAGAAGCTTTCTTAGCATAGTGTTATCAGATATTTGGATAGGGTTTGTTTCCACCACTTTATCAAGCTCAACAGCTTTTTCTGCCTTTGCTTTCTCTTCATCTTTCCCAACCTCAACCTAATTAAATAGTACGTCCACAAAACAGCCATTGTTAGAGACTGCAATATCAAATTTCTAGTGACTATTTCATTAGACATGTACAATAGAACCATTACAACTATCCATTATTTGGATTTTTTTAAAGAAAAATGAGTCATAGATCATATAATCCCATTGCTATTATTCAATTAGTAGAAAAAGAGCAAGTTGGAAAGAGATTGTGGACCTCTGCAGCCCTTGATTTCTTTACTGATCCTCGAACTTGTTTCTTTGCATCAGGTGACTCAAACTCGACATCTTATGACAGTAGTTCAAGAAACAGAAATTCTGAATGGGCTAAAAATCAACCAAAGAAGAAAGAAAGTACATGATACAAGAAATAATATCATGACTTAATACCACAGATGAACATGCCCATTTGATTAGTAAGTTTATAGATCTTCTATTACTTGTAAGGCATGGACTAGGATTACAGATGATTAACTGCTTCAGCACATGTCTGTTATAAGTCAGAAGCTTTTGTATAGCACTCATTTTATGCCACTCCTTGTCTACCCAATTTCAACTATTGGTTTGACTATTGCATAAGGAAAAACTCCTCTATCACCTATATCCAAAGCTTAAGCATATGATAAGCTAGTTAGTACATCCTACCACAGCTTTGGATAAAGTTACATGACCCAATTTTAGTCCCACCAATGGCTGCTATCCATTTCAGCCTTTATAGCAATATAAGGAGCCTTTTTTTGTTATTTATGTCCACTTGTTTTCTATGGGGTCGAGTTCCACCACTCCTTCCATATAGTTCCTTCTCCTTCCCCATGCCCTCTCTCCTCACCATATAGTGACACAAAGGAATAATCGCCCTTCATAGCACTATGAGATGCTTAATATTAAAAAAAAAACTCAAAAATCTCATCTAACTTCCCTAAATCTTACCTATACTGACATCTGCACAAAATTAATCCAAGTGATCACCTAAACCAGGCCACGATTGTTGCTAAATTTGAAAAAACAAAATGGTTTATATTGATATCATCCTAGAATGGGAGATTATCAAGTGCACTTCCTCCACTTGCAACCAATTACATCAATATTGCAACCTGTAATTGTTTGCAGGCAAGACTAAAATTGTTCATTTTTTTTAAATAAGTTGAAAGTGTTCAACCATACCTGAGATAGTGGTACTTGCATCTACTCGAGCCTAAGATACTACTACAAAGGATCAGGAAAATTTGGATTGGCCATTGATTCGCTTGCTGGGCTCTCTTAGGGCTAACAAGGCGGCTTCAATGTGATGGAAAGTGATGATGCTGTCATTGATCATAGTGGCCATGTTGAGGTCATTGAAGAGAGAAAAGATGGTGTAGAGCTTGTCGGTGGTGGTGTCCCAACCGAGGCGGCAGACGAAGAGCTTGTGCTTAGAGGGGACGAGGACGTCGCGGTGGTTGACGAGGGACCGATACCGACGTTGCTAGACGAGAGCAGAGATGGGGGTTTTTGTAGAGAGAGATGGAGGTTTCGTAGAGAGGGAGAAAAAGAAAGAAAGATATTTAGGGATCAGTTTTTGTGGAGAAGATTGGTACTTGGATGATGGAAGGGTAGTCGGCCATGGATGAAGAAGAAGGTGCTAGGGTTTTAGTAAGAGAAAATGACGAGAGACATTAGGGATCAGTTTTTGCAAGTGGAGTTTGTTCATTTGTTGTGTTGAGATGGATGCTGAATAAACTTTGTGTTTTATATACAAAATTGCCACTACACTTTTTTTTATGTCGGTTTATTAAAAAGTGACATAAAAACTTTATTATTTATGTCACTTTATAACAAGGTGACAAAAACTTTATCATTTATGTCACTTCTATAAAAACTGACATAAAAATTGTATTATTTATGTTAGTTTCCTAAAAAGTGACATAAATACTTAAAAAAATGACATAAAAAACACACGCAAGAGATAATTATGTCGCTCAAAATAAAAATGACATAAAAACAATTTTAAAAGTGACATAAATAGCCATTTTCCTTGTAGTGTCAAGAACACCTCTTGAGGATTCCTTTAATCCGACCTACTTACAGGTGTAGATCAAACCGTTACAAGAGTCTTCAACTCTCCCAAAGAAGAACACCTCTTCTTTGCACACAAGGGTTACTAACCCTCACTCTTTACAAATAAATAATGTGGGTACAAATGATAACTCTCTCTCTAGAGTGGATGGATATAATTATAGCTCACACAACAACTCCTTAGTGAGTGGATAATATAAATGAAAGCTCACTACAATTTGCTCTCTCAAGAATTACAATTGAAATCTAGAGCAAATTGATTTTTCACTCAAACTAGGGCTCAAATAAGAATGATGATTAAACAAGATGTTTAAATGATTTTCCTTTATTACCCAACCCTTCACTACACCATTTGGCCTAATTACTAACGGACAACTTTTACAATTACTAACGGATATATCCGTTACTAATTAGTAACAGATATATCCGTTAGAAATCCAAAAAATCCGTTAGTATTGTTGATTAAAAATGAAAAGTTTCTAACAAAATGAAATTCGGTGGCATTTTTGTAAATAAAATCAAAAAATTAAAAATACGATGGCACTTTTGTAAATAAGCACAACTGCCCAACACAAAAATTTAGCCCAAAATTTCCCCCAAAATTTCCCCCCCAAAGTTACTCCCTCTCTAGTCTTCCACTCTCTATCCTCTGTCAGATATCAAAATGAGAAGAGGAGACAAGAGAGTAGAGAGGGAAACAAGAAGAAGGGAGACAGGGATCCGCCGCCGCCATCCACCACTACTCCACTGCCTGCGCCATCCACCACCACCGCCGCCTCAGCCTCCCCCATAGCTGTCTTGGTCACTTCACCCTTTCCATCATGCAGGTTTGGCTCTCTCTCTCTCTCTCTTCCATTTTCTTCTCTCCCTTCCATCCTCTGTCTTAACTCCATTTTTTTCTCCTTTTTTGTGGCTTTTCAGATCTAGAACGAATATTGGCTTTTTTGTGGCTTTTTTGTCTCCAATTTCTAACCCTTCTTGCCGAAAACTCATGGCCGGCGTTGTATCTTGTCACCATTTCCAGTTTGCTGGCCACTTTCAAATCGGAGAATACCGAAGAGCAACTGCCCAATTTCAAAGCCTCCGCAGCGAAATCAACTTGCAGTGAGACCTGACAAGGTTTTGGAAATCTTGGGGGCTGCGCTTGCTTTCTTATTTAATTTGGCTATAGGCGTTTGTGTTTCTAGGTATGATTTGTTTCTTTGGTTTGTGTAGTGAGTTCTCTAATTTTTTTGGTTTTAATTCTAGGGTTTGGTGATATTTTTGTGAAATCTGTAATTGGTTTTTGAAAAATTTCATTTGGAGTTTTTATTCATTCAGATTCAAACTTACAAATTTGAATTATATTCACTGGGAAATTTGAATTCAATTATATGTTCAGGTAAAGGCCTTCCCCTCTTAGCCATTAACAAAACATCATATCATATATTAAAAGACCACCCTTCTATTACTTTATGTTTCTTACTGTTCAGTGCTAGCAGGGCTTTGATAGTGTATTTTACTGAAATCGCAGACTGGAGAAGAACCTTGAGATCACATTTTATACATATAACTAAAAGAAGCCCAGATTGTGCCATTAGTACAGGACATTCAAACTTGAATTTCTAATGTTCTATCTTGTGGAACTCTAAATGCTGCCATGCCGTCTTGAATAAATACATCAAGAATGTCTGATGATTGTTATGTGCCTCCTTAGTCAAATTGAACCACTATTATATCTATTAATTCTCTTGAATTAGCTTCAGCAAGAAATTTTAGTATACATTTTTCTTGTTTGGTGTAGTAATAATTAATCCATATGAGGTGAACTCTTTTTCCAAAAATGGTAGGGACATTGATTCGAGGTGAAAAGTGCATGTTTATAGTGTATTATACGGTCTTTTATGCATACTTTTATCCCCAAGTCCCTAGATTTAGATGCACATCAATGATTAAGTGTTTTCTATGATGTTGAGACTCAAATATGTATTTTTACACCATTTTGCAGGTTATAGGAAGCAACCATTGCATAGAAAGTGATTCTGGTGAAGAGAACAACAGAAGCAGCTGGGAAAATGCCAATTTTGACAATGATGACTTCAGATTTGGAAGATTTTCCCAGATATATAAAATGTAGATCTTTGAGTTACGGTCGCGTGGCCGCAAACGGGAGGTCAATCCGAGGTCCGAGTGAAAAGTTATGGCCATTCTCCCATTGGTGTGCAGTGCTGTCAAAATCAGAGAGTTCAAGCGATTGAAGAAGGGTTCAATCGATCGAACCTTCGATCGATCGAACTAAGCTCGATCGATCGAACTTTTTAATCACCCAAAAGTTGCGTAAACTCTGCAGGAACCCTATATATACGTCGTTTTGACGCCAGACGAAGGGAGGACGCTCCAGAACGCAGAAAACAACAGTTTAGGGTAGTTTTAGGGTTAGATTAGGAGTAGTTTAGGTTAGATTCATGTTCTTTCTCCTTGTTTTCATTGAATTACTGAAGATTATTGAAGATTAAAGTTGCTTTCATGTTTATTACAAGTTATTTTCAGATTATTTACAGGTTTTTCTTCTCCTTTCCCTCTATTTGATTGTTTATTAGTTTAGATGTTGATGATTGTCTTGTTTTACTACTTCTGTAATAGTTTTATTATGTTTCCGTAGTTTAGACGTTGGGAATATGTGATGAAACATTGATTCCCAACCTCTGCCATGCAACCTTTAGAAACCTTGGGCTCGATCGATCGAAGGTATTTCGATCGATCGAACCAGGGCCATAGTCAAGCGATCGAAGGCACTTCGATCGATTGAAGGATGACTGTTCGATCGATCGAGAGCGCTTCGATCGATCGAACATGTTAAATCTTGAGATGATTCTTTTAAGTATTCCATGACTTTCTGTTTTAGAAATCTGTCATCAAATTGTCCCAATAAGCTCAGTTTGTCACAACAGTTTTTAGAACTTAAAGCCTTAAGGCCTTTTCTTCAATGACTTTTGAAAACCACTTTGAATGCTAACACCATTTAGAGTGCAAGTAATAACCATTGTTTTAAACCGTCTTCTATGTATTTTAAATCACTTGTGATGATATGGTCCCGGTCATGAAAGGACTATTGATTCTTTATCTTTAGAAAAATACGGAATACTGAAAAGGGATGTACTCCATAGAGCGTTAATGAATATGCATGGTAGATGGTTAGGATCAATGTGGATTCACGTGTTTCCAACACCTTTAGTTTATATGTTTAATTAGTTATGTTTCTATATGCTTAGTTTATTATTTAGTTTAATTTAATTAATTAGGATTCGTTATAACCTCCAATCCTTCATTTTTATTTTTTTTTCTTTAGGTTGTAACTTAGTATATTTTCTTCCTATTCCTTCCCTGTGGGATCGACCTGGACTTCCAGTACTATATTACTTGCACGATCACCTACACTTGGGTGTTGCACAAGAGCGCACAACTTTTTAGTCGTGTCAGACATACTTAGACTAATTAAAGGTAAGACACTTATTAAGTTGTAATATAAATCAATTTTCCAAAAATTTGCTTGTGCCACAAATGGAATACTTGATTGGTGTAAGAGAGATGTGAATCTCTCTCTCTCTCTCTAGAGTTTTCTAGGGAGAGAGAGAGAGAGAGAGAGAGAGAGAGAGAGAGAGAGAGAGAGAGAGAGCTAATGTTTTCTTATTTTATTTTTTATCTGCACAGTGGTTTTTTTTACCATAAAATAATTATGATCTTGGTTTAAAGTCTACTGTCAACTATTTATTTTGGTCCTTAAAACATGTAAGATACTAATATTGGTCATCTACAAGATACAAATTGATCTACCATAGTAGATGGAGAACAACACAACTGCATGTTCTCACTATAGTGATATTCCTTTGTTGAGCTATTATCTTATTCCCTTTCTTTTACACATAATTCTTTAATTCCTTTTTACCATTTTCATTAACTACATAATTATACATAGCTTGATGAGAATATACATAGACATTCAAGATAAGGTTTTGCCTTGGTTTGGACTATTAGTCTACAAGGATATAAATTAGAGTATGATAATCTGGCACATGTTTCAGGACTTGGATTTATTTCCAACAATTGGTATTAACAATGGAGGTTTCATTGGGGCAAAAGCACAAACAACAAGAGTTCAATTTGGCTTCAATATCTCAACTCTCTTTGTCGTCTTCAATGCCTTCTTCTTTCCTTGGCAATTATAATTGTTTATACTAAATAGAGTTTTTGTGTTACAACAAATTGTATATATGAGTTCAATTGTATTCTATTTTTATTTCATATATTGAAATATTCCATTTATGAAGTCTGTAATGTTTTATATTGGACCAGTGGTCTGACATTTTTTTTCTTTTCTTTTATCAAACTGGTATGGAATGTCTGATTCGCATTTTTTTTAATAGAATGTGTTAGTGACAACTTGGGTGTCATGTGGAAAGGTAGTTTGCATAAATGTTTACTTTTTTTCCTGAGATCATAGGTTGCTTTTAATATTTCTCAAGTAAACAAATGCATATACAATGGATGATTTTTTTTTAACCATGGTTAATATATGTGACTAAATCTACTTATATTATCTTTTTGGGGGAGTACATAAATTGCTCTCTGACAGTCGCTTGAACTGTGCTTCAAAATATGACAATCAAATGTGTAAAACCATGGTTGTGTGTTCTGAATTTATTAGATGTCAATTGTAAATAGAAAAGAAGTATGTTATTGTAGAATTTGGGAGCTTGATATTCATACTTGGTTCAAGTTGGTTGTGTGCTTGATATTCCCTAACATTTTTTTAGTTATGTTTTTCCCCCCTTCCTTTTTTTTTTGGATGAAACTTTCTACATTATCATAGGTCATAATTGTATAGTTCTCCACAAAGTCCAATTCATTTGGTAAGAAAAACCAAGACTGGTAGTTCAAAGGAAGTCAATCCAACAGAGAATGTACAAGAATGTAGTACTTCTGGTAGCATTGACAAACATTTTTGCCATCTTTTCAGGCCACAAGAATTGGGTTCTTTGTATTGCATAGTCACCAGACGGTAAATATCTTGCTAGTGGAAGTAAGGCCGGAGTACTTCAGTGCTGGGACCCACAGACGGGGAAGCCTTCAGGCAATCCACTTATGGTAAGGTCTTTATATTTAAATCATGTTTCTACTTAGGCTTTTAAAAACTACTTCTGGGCTCTAGTAACTGGAATTTAAAATGTCTCAGGGTCACAAGAAAGGGTGGGCGCGCATTATGTCTGGGTTTGTTTGGGTGCTGGTTTGTATGTAATTTCAGTTGCTCTATCTACCTTATTGTCAATATAAAATCTATCTTGTTCAAATTTTTTTTTTGGTGAGAGCTGGCTTGTTAAAGTTTTTAGAGTTGCTTAAGTGAGGGTTAGAAAATTAATTAGGTTCTATTTATATGTTGGAAAGTTCTGAACCCCATTGTTGAAAATGTAATTCACCATGAAAATATACAAATGAAAGTGCTATACTTATTTTAGGGAGAAAGTCCTATACTAATCAGTCCAAAAGTTGGAGAACTCTTTAAAGGTTGGCCATGATAAATTTGCTTCTTCCAAAAGTTGGAGAAATCGACATAGCTTTGCTCTCTTATAAAAATGAAAAGACAAAAGAAAACTACATTTTCCTTTTTTGCATGAATAAATTAAGTTAAAGAAGGGGTTTAGGCAGCCCACACTCCATGAAGATTTAGAAAGAAAAAAAATTAATTTTTACAAAAGGAAATGCTATCAAGAAAACTATATATGCATGTGTGTGTCTAGAGATAGCTGCATATACGCGCATAGGGACATATATGTTTTTGTCTTTTACTTCCGTTTGGGCATTTGAGCATAGGAGCTATAGTATTTGAAGAAATTGAAATGGGGTTGCATGAAAAAGTCTACTACCTGAGAGAACTACTTTGGAATTTTCAAGACAGTTGCTGAGGTTGATAGTTGACACTTACTTTTTTTAGGGGATGAAAATTGCCGACAAGGGAGCGTACATTGTTCGGATAACAGTACAAGGGAAGAGAGAAGCAGATGCGTGTTTTGAACTAGAGCATATTGAGCAGGTCAGACCACACAAGTAGTTTTTACGCCACATTTCTCAGCAAAACCACATGAAAGAAAATGAAAAAAAAAGAAGTCACTGCTTTGATGAATAGATTCCAAGCTTGCTTTGCTCTGCAACCACTTCTTGCTCAGTTGGCACATATTTCACTATGTTAATTATAAGGTTTCTCTTTTGAATTTCACCTACGTAGATGCTGTGACAAACTGAATTTTTCTTGATCGTTGCATTTATTTGCAAACCTGAAAACCATTTGATTCTTATTACTCATTGATTTCGTAGAATTTTTAGGTTTCAAGGAAAGACGTAGGTATTCTAGGTATCTCATTTTTTACACACACAGTGAGCAGTTTTGTTTGTACGCTGTTGCAGTGAATGAAACTAAAAAAGGAACATTAACTGGGTAATAGAGGAGAGGAATGACATGTAGAAAACAAGCCCAACCATACAAGCTGCAGGATGAATTTCAGACCAGCAGTATTGAAAATGAAATTCATGAATATCCGACCGTTAACTTTTGGGGATTTTTATTCAAGAATGCAATTAATTCCATAATCATCTTCTGACCGTTGGGATTTCAATTTTGAACTGTTTTAATGTTTTATTTGATTTTTGCAAGATCAGAATAACAAGCTGTCCAGAATTTGTTTTCATTTTCTTTTGCTCATTAGTGCATTACATGCACATCACGTTCTATTGAAGCCTCCATGCATTCTAAACTATTTCAATGATGTTAGTTGTTTCCCTTATAAATTTTTTGAGAACTTGATGTACATAGTACACACACACACACACACACACACACACACACACACACACACACACATTCACACATGGGCTTGCTATCCTACTACATGAAGGTAGTAGGTTAGCAGCATTGTCTTCTATTTTAAGAAAAGTCATTGTCATGTCATTAAAAGTAGGGAAAACTAGTAAAAAGTCCATCAATTAGAATTGAACTCTCACGGCAGCCCACGTGCACATCAGATTGTCTTCATGGAATGCACACACATGCACAGCACACAACCCACATGCACAGCAGCCCGCGTGTACAACAGTACAACATAGCAGCACACGTGCATAGTAGCCCACGCGCACAGCACAGTAGCCCACGTGCACAGCACAGTAGCCCACGTGCACAACAGCACAGTAGCCCACGTGCATAGCAGCACAGCAGCCCACATGCACAACAGCACAGCCCAGCACAGCACGCGTACAGCACAGCAACCCACATGAAAACAACACAGCACAGCACACGTGCAATGCATACACGCACGACAACACACAGCACGCGCACGCGCTTACGCATAGGCAACACACGTCCACGCGAGAAGATTTAAGCACTGTATGAGGATTGGTCTATAGAGTGGAAGATTTTCTAATCACCTTGTGGAGCCTCCATAATTTAGTCAGGCCACCCACTAGTAACCCGGGTTAGTACCGAGTAAGAACCCGTATGTGAGGTGGATCATGGTGGCTTAACCTCTTTTCTTATTTGGTTAACCTTTGTAAAATACACTTGATTATTTGCAATTTTAGTATAACCTCTCTCTCTCTCTCTCTCTCTCTCTCCACATTTTACTCCTCCATAGATCTTCTTACTGCTTGAGTGATGAAGAATAACTCATTTCAACTCAATGTTTTGATTTGCAGCTATCAAACTAAAGCTCTGTGATGCAAGCAGTGGGATTGAAATGTAGGATACCAGCCTCACAAAGGTATTAAACTCTTCTGGTCTTTTTTAACTTACTAACTCCAATTTTTGTTGCATTCCAATTAATCCTTGCTTTTGCTTTACTCCAAACCCTCAATTTATTCAGTCTCACAGAATGGTTGACTGCAGATTTTAGCTTTCACTATTTGACCAATTATATACTCCCTTGTTTGTCGATTATTTCTTTGCTTGATAAATCTGGATTGGTTTGGTGTGTTTTTGGATTGGCAAAATGAATCTTGAAAAATCAGCATTGTTTTGAACATGCAGAATGTGAATAGGAATAGCAAATAGTTACATAGGATTCGGTGCCTGACTTAAAAATATCGTACCAATAAAGTGACTTTGGGTTTGAACTTGATCCTATTTTAAGTTTTTCCACAAAAAAATTGTTATATAGATGTCATGTTATTGCAATGGGTGACCCATCTAATATCCTTCATGGAATGCACACACGTGCACACAGCACACGTGCGCAGTAGCACGCGCACAACACGCGTGCACATCACAGCACATGCATAGCAGCACAGCACTACACGCGCACACCACACGTGCAATGCACACACGCACGACAGCGCACAGCACGCACACAAGAAGCACACGTCCACGTGCACAGGCAATTGAGATTAGTACTTCTGAAGCAATCTTACTTCTAAAGCAATATTATGACAGAAAAGACGAGAGTTCAGTTCCTAATGTAGATTTAAGTGTTAGTTGGCCCATTTGTTCAAGTATTGTTAATATGGTACCCTATGGTTCTATCACATTGGGGACAATTAATGTGTCATAACTCAAGACAAATAATTTCTTCATTAAAACGGGGGTGTCTAAGTTATTGACCTTATTAGACACTCAATAGTTCCTCATTAGGTAAAGGTAAGTCTTTTGCTGATAAAAACTGACGAATTCTAATCTCTCTCTCTCTCTTATGCGGGTTGTGTTTTTTTCTTAAACTATTTTCCCTCTCTTGCTCTATTTGTCTTTGCTTCTTTCTCTTCTTAACCCCAATTTACGTGCTTAATTCATTATTCTTTAAACCTTCCATATGGTAGTCTCAGAGAAGTGATTGGTAGTCCCAAATTAAGCTAATCAAACTATTGTCGTCTTGTTCCCTCATTACAAAATTAGAAGCAGCTGTGTTTTGAATTCAAATCTAACAACTTATATTACTTGATGTGGACCTACCCTTGTAGTTTCAACGACGAGATACTCCATATAGATGGATCCTTGCCACCAACACATACAGGAAGTGTCAGTTGGTTGGATAAAAATTCGGAAGATTTATTGCACTCGCACACCAACAGGTTTGAATTCTAAACTTGGTGCCTTAGGCATTTGGAGAAAAAAATTTCGTTTCTAACATAGAAAGCAATTGCTGCAAAAGAATTGCTCCAATTTTTTTGCCCTTTATCGCTCCTCATTTAAAGTGATATAATTCTGTAGGAGTATTAAGAAGCAGAGAGAAGGTACAATAAGAGAAGCAATGGACGAGCATGGTAAAGAAATGCTTAACAGAAAAATGGTCTCTTTGAACTCCGACCATCCGATTAAGAAGTCAAAGAGAGAGAAGTAAAGATTCTCGAAGACATGCTTTGTTTGTTAGTTTAGGTTTGAATGGAAGAACTCTTTAAATTTTAGACTTTGTTAGACATGTATGAACTCTTTACTTGTTATGATTATTATGGATTATTTTTGTTATCTTGGGTATAGTGATGTTGGTTAGACATGGATAAATTCTTTCCTTCTTATGATTACTTTATATTATTTTTTATTGTGTTGGATTTAAGTTAATCTTATTATTTTGTGTTTGGTATAGATTAATATGCTTGTTAATTAGGTGCAGAAAAAATTTTGGAAAGCGAATAAATAAATTATTTTTTTTTTTTCGAATTATACATATTTCTAACAGATATATCCGTTAGTAAATCCGTTAGTATTTTTTTTTTACTTTTTTGGAAATTACTAACAGGTATATCCGTTAGAAATTGTTGACAAACCGTTACTATTCAGCATAAATCTTTAAAAATTAGATGGAGAACAACCGTTAGTAAGTAGCTTTGTAACGGATATATCCGTTACAAATTCTTTGATTTACTAACGGATTTACTAACGGATATATCTGTTAGAAAAATTAATTTTACTAACGGATATATCCGTTAGTAAATCCGTTAGTAATATTACTAACGCTAAAATACTAACGGATATATCCGTTAGTAATAGTTTTTCCAACGAAAATATCCGTTAGTAATGAGGCCATATGGTGTAGTGCTTAAAATCACCCCTATATATAGCTTTTCAACATATATGACCGTTGGGGGTGTTTGGGTGGTGTAAAAATAATTTTTGGAAAGTTTAAAAAACTAGTCATTAAGTGTTTCAGCACGATCCAGTCGACTGAAAAATCGACCCAGTCGATTAAAAAGTTTGTAGCAGTAGCTACCTTTCAAAAATAGAAAAAGTTAGACTTTTTTACAAGGCGAGTGGAACAGCACCTCCGGCCGACTGGACATGAAATAATTTAGTCGATGGTTATTGCAGTTTTTTGCAAACTGATACATCTTTACTAAAACGGCCATAACTCCCTCTAAAAAACTCTTTTTTGTGATCTGTTTGAAGATTCGGAAACTAGATTCAAATACCTTTCCAACCATATAAAACTCAACATCTAGTTCCTTACCAATTAGATCAGATTTGTCTTTAAAGATGACCCATCTGTAGAGGGTACTTGATTTTAACTTAGCCACTTGAAAACTTTTGTAAAATGAATTTAATTGAGTGATCTAAGTATGTTTAGGTCCTTGAAAGTATTTTAAAGTATGAGAGCAAGAATCCTAAATTCCAATTAAAGTCACTTGAGCCCCTATGAGTGATTGATCAAAATGCTTACAAGTAAATCCAAGTCTTCAACCAAGGATGAAATAATCTTGAAGTCTTCAAGCTTGATCCTTGTTGAGCTCCATCACTCTTGGACTTCACCATATGTTATCTTATGATCTCAAACAAAGTTAGAACATTTGAATGCATAAATCAAGAGATTAGCACAATAAAAATGACTTGATAATAGTTTAGAATAGAACAATTATGAACATGTAATTATCAATAGATTTGCCATCATCAAAACGAACATAAATAATGCCTTAAAGAAATTCAAGGCTAACAATTTTCCCCTTTTTGATGATGTCAAAACATGCAATAGAGATATAGCAATTAAAGCACAATGAGTGTCATTTTCATTTTATCATTCAAAGCAACAAGATATACAAAGTATGAATCCAAGAATGATAACTTTCTAGAAACATTTTCCCTTTTTAAAGATCTATCATTATCCCAATTTTCACATCTCTATCAATTTCCCCCTTTTTGACAACAACAAAAAGATTGGAGGTTTGAACTAAAACTTCCCCCTCAAGACAAGCAAACATGTCATGGAGGCAACGAGATACCAAAACAACTAAAGTGAACATAATAATGTGTTCCCCCTTAATATATGCATATATGAATGAATACCAATTTAAGATCAAAATTATGCTTTATCTCCTTAGGAGGATGAATATTTGAACACAAAAACAAATTAATGTGATAAAACAAACATGATTAGCCTGCTATCAAAATCAAGAGAAATTAATCTATCATATTCCTACTAGGCTTAAAGCAAAAGATTTAACCATTGTCCAAGCACCTCTTGGATGCAACATTTGCCAAGATGGTAGATTCTTTCACAACCCAAACCATGTTAATTTTTCTTTTATGTGGACATTTATAATTAACATGCCCCTTTTTCATGCAATAGTGACAAGTTACATGGAGGAGGGACTCATTTGAGATTGATTCCTTAATAAAGAAATTCTTGTGAGAATTTTGAGAATTTGAAGTAGAAGGTGTGGACTTTACAAAGAAGCTTTTGTACTTCTTTTCCTTGTATGTGGGATTAAATCCCAAACCGGCTTTGTCAAAAACACATTTTTGGCTTTCCCAAAAGCATATTCATATTTTGTTCGCCTTGTGTGAATTTTGCCAAAGTTCTTGTCAAATCAACAACCTCGTTTCTCACTTCAACATTTTCTTTTTCAATAGATTTACTTGAAGGTTGATTGATTGAAACAAGTTTTTCTTTTCCCAAAATTTCATTTTGAGACTTTAAATCTTCTAATTTCTTTCTTAACTCCAAATTTTCTTTTTCAAGCTCATTTGAAGATTGTGCTCTTGAAACATGTTTTTCATTTTCAATCTTCAAAGACTCATTTTGGGATTTCAAAATATTTAACTCATTTGAAAGTTTTGAAAAATACTTTTTATGAGTTATATATTTAGATCCCAAATTCTCTAACTCCTCATGTAACTCCTCAAATGCACATTGAAGCTCATTGTAGTTAGGAGATTCAACAATACATGTAGGATTAGAGTTTACCAAATTCTCTTGTACACCTTCTTGGTCACATGAGTTATCATCGGATGAGTCATCATCATCCCAAGTGGCCTCTTTTGCCATTTTCTCATTCTCATCATCTTCATTTGCAAATAGGCACACTCTTTCCTCTTCACGAATTTGGTTAGTAATAATATAAAAATTTTCTAAACATAACCAAATTTCATTTTCACTAGGGCATGAACAAATTCTATCATATGAAATATCATCTAAATAATTCCATAGAATTTTTATAGCTCTAAGAATTAATATAAAGTTATTTTGATCACTTTCATTCCATTCAACCTTTGGTTTAGGAGAAAAATCATATTTGACAATGTTCCAAAGAATTATGTCAAGTGATATAAAATAAATTTCTATTCTCCTCTACCGATGACCATACTTAAGATCTTTCAACGATGGAGGAGTTGTAATGCAATAACCTTCTTTTGTTTCTATAGAATTTGCCTCATTATTTTGAAATTCATTAAATAAGTAGAGTCATTGAAAGAGCAAGAAGTAGAGGTTACCCCATTTTCTATTACCTAGAGGCAAAGATACACGATCTCATCTCCATTTGAGTCATCTCCCGATAATTCACTCTCGGGACTACTTTGAGTGGCCTTCATTGCCTTTTTCTTGTATTTTTCATCTTTTTGAGGCATCTTTATCAATTTTTCTTTCTTTAGAAATTTTACAAATTTTTGGGTGATCAAATCCATATCTTCATTCTTATCAATCTCATGATCATTTTCCCTTTTTCTTTGAGCTTGAGAATTTCAAGGGCATGTCTCCTCTTTTGATCTCTTTCACTTCCTTTTTCTTGTCTACTTTGACAAGCATGGCTAATTCCATTTCATGGGTAATGAGTGCTCCCATGAGTTGTTCAATTGACAAATTTGTCAAATCCTTCGCTTCTCGGATAACTGTGACCTTCGGTTGTAATTGCTTTGGTAAAGCCATAAGAATTTTCTCAATAATTTCTTCATTAACATAAATTTTACTAAGATTTTTCAAGCTATTGATGATAGTTGTAAACCGGGTAGACATATCACCAATAGACTCAAAAGGAAACATTTTAAACATTTCATAAGATTGAACAAGCAAATTAATTTTTGACCTTTTGACTTGGCTTGTTCCCTCATGAGTCACTTCAACTTTATCCCAAATTTCTTTTGCGGATTCGCAAGATGAAATTCTATTGTATTCATTTGGGTCTAAACTTCAATATAATAAATTCATTGCCATAGCATTCATTTTAATGAGTTTCTTATCGGCATCATTATATTCATTTTCCGTTTTTAGAATAGAAATACCATTTACAATTTTTGTAGGAAGATGAGGCCCTTTGACCACTATTTGTCATCAATCAAAATCTTGAGAAATCATAAAGATTCTCATTCTATTTTTCCAATAAGCATAATTTGATCCATTAAAACACGGTGGCCTATGTGCCAATTTACCCTCACTATAAGAGATGCGAAAAGTGTTGGTTCCATTTGGATTTTTACTCAAATTTTTCAAAAACTTTTGAAAATAGAAGAGCCGAAGCTCTAATACCAATTGTTGGCTAGAAATGGAAACCTTAGAGGGGGGTGAATAAGGTTTTAGCAGAAAATTAACCTTTTAAAAACTTTATAGAAAATTAAACAAAATCACAAACAATTATGTAAAGAAAGAAGGGAACAGAAACTTGCAAATCAAGTTTTCAAGTGGTTCGGCAATTCGCACACCGCGGCCTACGTATACCCCTCAAGAACACCTCTTGAGGATTCCTTTAATCTGACCTACTTACGGGTATAGATCAAACTGTTACAAGAGTCTTCAACTCTCCCAAAGAAGAACACCTCTTCTTTGCACACAAGGATTATTAACCCTCACTCTTTACAAATAAATAATATGGATACAAATGATAACTCTCTCTCTAGAGTGGATGGATACAATTATAGCTCACACAACAAATTCTTAGTGAGTGGATAATACAAATGAAAGCTCACTACAATTTGCTCTCTCAAGAATTACAATTGAAATCTAGAGCAAATTGATTTTTCACTTAAACTAGGGCTCAAATAAGAATGATAATTAAACAAGATGTTTGAATGATTTTCTTTCATTACCCAGCCCTTAAAATCACCCCTATATATAGTTTTTCAACATATATGACCGTTGGGGTGTTTGGATGGTGTAAAAATAAATTTTGGAAAGTTTAAAAAACTAGCTATTATGTGTTTCAGTGCGATCCAGTCGACTGAAAAATTGACCCAGTCGACTAAAAAGTTTGTAGCAATAACTACCTTTTCAAAAAATAGAAAACAATCAACTTTTTTACAATCCAGTCGACCGGAACAGTACCTCCGGTCGACTGGACATAACCTCTGGTCAACTGGACATGAAATAATTCAATCGACTGGTTTTTGTAGTTTTTCGGAGACTGACACATCTTTACTAAAACGGCCATAACTCCCTCTACAAAGCTTATTTTTGCAATCCGTTTAAAGATTCAGAAACTATATTCAAATACCTTTCCAACCATATAAAACTCAACATCTAGTTCTTTACCAATTAGATCAAGTTTGTCTTTAAAGATGACCCATCTGCAGAGGGTACTTGATTTTGACTTAGCCACTTGAAAACTTTTGTAAAATGAAATTATTTGAGTGGTCTAAGTATGTTTAGGACCTTGAAAGTGTTTTAAAGTATGAGAGAAAGGATCCTAAAGTCCAATTAAAGTTACTTGAGCCCCTATGAGTGATTGATCAAAATGCTTACAAGTAAATCCTAGTCTTCAACCAAGGATGAAATAATCTTCAAGTCTTCAAGCTTGATCCTTATGGAGCTCCATCACTCTTGGACTTCACCATATGCGATCTTATGATCTCAAACAAAGTTGAAACATTTAAATGCATAAATCAAGAGATTAGCACAATGAAAATGACTAGATTTATCATCATCAAAACAAATATAAATAATGCCTTAAAGAAATTCAAGTATAAGGGGTTCGATCGTTTGATTATCTATCTCAAATTTTGTGATATGACGATGGGATAATACAAAATAGTGTGATACTGTATGGGAATAATACACACATTAAATAACGAGCTTAATGCATTAAATAGTAGAACCATTTGTATAATGATGATTTAGCGTGGCAAACGGGAATGAGAAGCTAACATGCATGATAGTTGGTCTATCGGCCATAGAGGTCGATACTACTTATATTAGGGAGTATTAATGCGGTCACAAATATCGTATGATGTCGGGTGTTAAAGCCTAAGATACTGTGATAAGATCGGGACTACGTGTCAGGCTGTGAAATGGGACTACGTGTCAGGCATATATGTGGTAACGCCAGGATAACTTGTCAGCTAGCTGTGGGCTGGGACTACATGTTAAGCATATATATGGTAAAGTTGGGACTACGTGTCAGGATAAAACCTCGAGAATGTATCAGGGCGTGTTGGCCAGGCAACTAGGACTATGTGTCAGACTGATATGTGGGTTAGCAAGCTGGGATTGCATGCCAGGTTTGTTAGGATGTATGGTATGGGACTATGTGTAGAAATTATGCGTGAGAAAGTTGGGACTTCATGTTGAGTTGGTAAGTTGTGATGAGATGGGCTATGTGCCAAGTTAGGAAGGAATTGTTTGAGATATAAGGCTACGTACGCGATGTGGATCCAAGCATCCATATTATGTTTGGGATTGGCTGGGACAATGTCTGTTCGAATATATTGAGTTGGTACATATATGGATACGAACGATGAGATGGTCCTTTAACAATGTTGTTAATTTATGTATACTGCATATCTATAGATACTCTGTTAGTGTTTGCATTCACTCAGCTTTCGTAACTGACAGCGTTTAATACCGCTGGATATTCGACGTCCAGTTGGCCAATGTTATGAGGTTGCAGGTGAGCAATACGTGGCTAGGGGCTACGAGGATGAAGCGTACTATGGTGGACACTATTCTGGAGATGACTACTATGCGAGCGGAAGACCTGGTGCTCTGCTATAGTTTATGTTTATGTTTAAAGACTGTTGTAATAAGTTAAGTTTATAATGGCATATGTTGAGTTTATATTATAATAACCTGAGATTTTAAAATGGTGATTTAATATCAAATTTCATAACTCTAGTGAAAATTTGTAATTTTTTAGACTATATTTGAAATTTTAGTCACAAGGGTACTTTGTAATATTTACCTGCGATGTAAGTCATGACTTGAAAATTTGAAAATGAGATTTTTGGACTAAAAGGAGCGTATGCTCAAATGATTCACTTTTGGTATTTTAACTTTTGTCATAATTGGTACGATTAGTGAGATACATTAGTTTAAGTGGGGGTACATCGTGCTTTAAGAGTTGTACCTTGCCACTGACTAAAAATAGAACATGTTAGGTTTAAATTTCATCGTTGTTAACTCTCTCTCTATCTCTCTGTATCTCTCTCCTCTCACTGTAGAGCTTTGAATACTTAGGGTTTTGAGCACAAAACCTTGGTATCATCTAGATCTGTCGATCTTCGAATGAATCTTCGAGCTTTAAAGTTGTTCCATACGACGAGGAGCACACGTGGACACCATAATCACTTCCATCTGACAACTTATCTCGGTTAGGAAAAATGCAAAAGTTTAAAGGTAGTTCACATAACTCTTTAATATGATGTATTAGATGTTAACTAACATGAATCTAGAATACTACGTGGTTTGGTACATGTTTGACGTGCATAAAATCCAAACCTAGCTCTCTTGAAATTGTGCCTAAATGATCTAGATGCTTATGTGCTTTTCTGCTAAATGAAAGTTGAAAACATGTCTACTTGCTTTCATAAAAGTTTGATAACATGTTTGTTTAGAAATCCATGATTTCGTGCCTATGCTTAAGTTTGTGAAAGACTATTAATATGCTTGTTCATCTAGCATAATATTGTTCATTTGAATTTCATAAGCATGATTATGAAATTGGGCATGAACATATGCATCAACATGAAAATGCACGAAAAAAGATTTTGGGTGAAAGACCTCCATGTGTGGGGCTTTTGATTTAAAAAGGGGAAGATCTCCATGTGTGGGACTTTCGGATTTGAAAGATTATGAAAAACCTCTGCAAGAGGATTTTGATTTGAAGTATAGATAATCTCGGTTGTGGGTGTGAAATGTGAGGTTTGGATCCATTAGGAACGCGATCTCCTGGTCTTACAAACCATAGGAATCATAAGCTAAAGACCCGTATGAGGTGGTTAAAGGCACCCATAGCACGCTGGACCATAGACCGGATGTTTGTGTTGAGAGTGAGTGTTTGAAAAATGCACAAAAGACCTACAGGCAACATCTTTCTTGCTTCGGCAATAAATCAATGCATTCATGCATTCACTCATAGATTCCATTATAACATTGAATTATATGACTACGGGCCGTCGTGCTCATGAACTATGTTTAAATGATTTTCAGGTGAAATGGACAAAGGCCCTCAAATGATCGGTGGGCTATAGTCTTAGTAAAAACCCCGTGTGTGGGGAGTTTTGTTCTAATGTAATACATAGCTCATTTAGTGTAATTTAGCTCAATTTGAAACCTTCATTCCTAGGTTCGAATCGTAATAGTTACATGTTTTGATATTGCAATTTATGTATTCATGTGGTAGTTTTGTTATCGGACACTTGTTAGTCTGCTTTCCTCAAAACATGTATATTTGATTTCCTTAAAACCTGTTAGGACTTATTATATTCTTATCGGCATATAATCATGGCCTAAGCCACTATGCTCGTACAAGCTTGCATGTTTTATCATTATTATTTAGACTTTATCATACTGTCTATCGTGTGCTTGAGTTGGAAGGGTGTCCCCTAACTTCCACTTCCCTTGTATTTGAATTAAAATCATCTGCTTGGAAGTGAAGTGGGGTAAACATAGGGACTTTTGTGCTACATATCATTTTGCTACTACAATCCAGTTGATTGATCGAGAGTCCAGTCGACTGGATTCTGTCCCCAAGAGTTTAGACTCTCTGTATTTATGAAAACAGTTGATCGGGTAGCCTCAGTTGACTGAATATTTCATGCCCCAGTCGACCGAATTTATTCCAGTCGACCGGGTCAGATGTCTCATAAACTTTTTGCTTGAAAACCAGTCGACAGGACCTTTTTGTCAGTCGACTAGATTGGGCTGTTCAAATTAATGCTCTCTGTATCTTGCAAAACCAGTCGACCAATGTCCCGATCAATCGACTGGATCTACAAATTTTCAAATCTTCCTATTTTAAAAATGTTTTAATTTGACTATTGAATTATCTAATCACCCTAACTCCTATTTCCAGGTTTTGGGGCATTACATGCACAGTTTTTTGTTCAACAAAAAAAAAGTTAAGTTTGTAATCGGCATATGTTGCCATAATACTTTAGTTATGCTTTTGTAGATACTTATGGGATGTAATAGTTTAGTATCGAACTTTGGCTTTATATATCAAACTTATAAATTCCAAATGCATGGTTTAATCCATTACTCTAATGATTAGACTTTGTTGGTGGACAATGTGGTGATTTTCATCTGTCATGGCCTATGGGTCCAAAAAGGAATTTATTTTCTCTATTTTTGCTATTGCGGGGCGTGACACACATAGGCAAGACAACCTTAAACTCTAAAATATCCTAAATATGGCTTACGCCTTTTCCATAACTCAAGTGGAGTTAATTTATTCATTTTGTGTGGCACACGATTTAGGACATAATAAGCAGTTAAAACTGCTTCAGCCCAAAGACTTGAGGGTGCACTTGAATCTATCAACATGGCATTAGTAATTTCAATAAGTGTTCTATTTTTCCTTTCAGCCACACCATTAGAAGCAGGTGGGTATGGAGGTGAGGTTTCATGGATAATTCCTAATGACTGAACAAAAGAGTTGAACCCAGTGGATTCATACTCACGACCTCTATCACTTCTAATTTTTTTTTTTTATCTTTTTACCAAATGGGTTTTCCACTTTGAGAAGAATTTTTTGAACTCATCAAAAGAATCACTTTTATTTTTCCAATAAATATACATATTTACAACTAGAAAAATCATCAATAACAGTGATAAAATATCTATTTCCCCACGAGTTAATCTTCCTTCGAATTCACAAAGATCACTAAGCAATTCAGTGCTCCTTTCAACACTTTTATGAGGTCGTTTAGTAATTTTTTTTTCTTTACAACATGTTTCACATTTTTCAAAAACTTTGTTCAGCTTTGAAATTAATCCTAATTGACTCATTGTGCCAACATATCTATAATTTACGTAACATAGTCGAGCATGCCAAAAATTCACACAAGAGAGCGTGTAAACTAAACTAGTAGATGCTTTATTAATCTCAATGTTTAACTTAAACATACCATCACATGCATAACACTTACCCACAAACATTCCTTTTTTAGAAATGACATATTGATCAGCTTTCTCATGGAAGGTGTATAAAGTACATCTTTCAGAGTCAGCACCCTTTCAGATGTAAAGTTCAACTCGACTTCACCACTTCCAAGAACTTGGGTGGTATGAGAATCACCCAGCATAATAGTCTTTGGTACCTCATAGAGAGTGTATGCCTTGAACTAATATTTATCATAGCAGACATGCCTATTGGCACTAGAGTTTACCCATCATCCTTTTGTGCTTTACACCATGTTAATATTTGTAATCATTGCCACAAGTGGCTCTTCAGTAACGTTAGCCTGAGGTGGTGCTTCACGTTTTTAAAATTTGCAAAATCGAGCAATATGCCCACTCTTGTCATAAACAAAACATACATTCAAATTTGTATTTCCTGAAGGAGGTTCTTGTTTCCAATTCTTTTTATTTTGTTTCCCTTATTAGATTGAGGTTTATTACTATTTTTCCAAACCTTCCCTCGTGGCTTCAAATACACATTTGCATAATTATTTTTGGGCAAGTTGTTAGTTGATACAAAGTTTACCTTTGTGGTATTACCACCACCCTCTTGTGTCACAACTGCATCTTGGCCTCTTGCCCCCTCCTCTACGCGGATGTGTGTGACTAAGGTCTCCAGGGACATCTCCTTTTGCTTGTGTCGTAGGGTCTTTTGGAACTCTCTCCATGATGGTGGTAGTGTGTCAATTACTCCTAGGATGATTAGGTTATCCACAAACTTGACGCCTTCAGATCGAACTTCATGTGCGATCATTTGGAAGTCTTGTACTTGTTCGACTACGGATTTGCCTTCCACAATTCGGTAGCTATAGAAGTGACTAGTAGCATACTTCTTTGTACCAGCTTGCTCAGTGGCATACTTCATCTGCATAGCCTTCCATATTTTCTTTGTAGAGGAGTAAGTATTTGCATAATAATCATAGAATTGAACTACAAGACAGTTAAGAAGATAATATCAACATTTATACTCATCTTTATCATATTTCTTAATTTTCTCTTGTTGCTCAATGTGTTCTTCATCAAGCAACCCCTCACTGTCTATTTTGTTTGGGTTCTTTTCAGTGAGGACATAGGCGAATTTCAGAAGGTTGAGGTAGAACAACACCTTTCAACTCATTGCCATCTCTTGAAGTGGGCTCCTTGAAATGAAAAGGCTTGTTGAGATCTCCAACATTTTTGTTTGACTTCTCAGTTATAGGCTCCATGATTGAATCTCCTTAAAATTGTTAATGTAATTGCACAAAATATTTAAAAAGTACCATTAAAAAAATGGAATATCGCTGCCTCTCCAGAGCACCGACAACCAGTGCCACCCCTTCCACCATTGGCTATAGTTACACCTAAAGGTACTTTCAATCTCTTCCGCTCCGACATTGCTGTATTCTCCGCCTCTCTTTATCTCTCTGTCTCTCTATACTATAAGGTCTTGATTTTTTTGATGAAGGTCTTCATATCATACACGACTCTGGTTTTGGGATCAGACATTGATAACTCAAGAAACGTATAGAAATATGAGAGAGAGAGAGAGAGAGAGAGAGAGAGAGAGAGAGAGGTTGCCTTTGGCTTTATTCCAATAAGCTAAGAAGAAAATGATCCATAGTGGGGTCCAAACAGAATGATCAGACCCAAAATAGGAAAACTTTAAAGACCAACGTAAACAATCACTAGGGCATGACAAACCTAAAAACTAAATCTTTTTTCTCAAAATCGAATGCATATTAGTCAAATTAATTATTTTAGGGCATCAAATTAGGTAATTGTTAATGTAATTGAAGTAAAAATTACCTCATTGTGTTTAAGGTTTTTTCAATTGCTTTGGGGATTGTTACCTCATTGTTTTTAAGGTTTTTTCAACTGCTTTGGGGATTCTTTTTAATCACTTTGGATGATGGCTACAACTTTTGGTCTATTCTCAGTTACTTGCAATGAGCAGGAGAGGAACCTGATGAAAGTACAAACAAATGAAAGAACTGTCAAAATCTGGGTAAGGTTTTCACATTTTTTTTAACTCTGGAATTTTGTGGGCAATTTCAGAGATCTGTGCAATTTAAAACAATTCCATTTTCATTTCAATACGTGAAGGAAACAAATTTGGACTAACTTATGATTGGAAAAGTGATTTGCGTTTTGATCTTTCTTTATATGTAGTTTTTTGTGAATCTGTAATTTTCATTAGATTAATTTGTATTTTTTGCAGGGTAAGCCCAGTGGTCTTCGAGGTTTCAACATTGCCAACCATGTTCTTTCTCCTTTTCTAAGCTCTCTTTGTGTATATGCAAGCACATTTATAGAGAAGTGGAACTCTTTTTCCTATTTTAAATTAACATGATACCTATTGTAAATATTAAATGCACTCCATATTAGCCTTTATGATTATGATTAGAAGTTTTGCTAATTGTAGTAGAGGGTAGTCTTTGATTCGACATGATGAAGAGACTATGTTAGGAAATTATATTTCCTAAAAAGAGTGGGCAACATATTAATATCAATTATATTATAAGGGCTATTAATTAAATGAGCTTATATTATGTGGTCTAATTGTAGGAAGCCCATGGACTTTTACTGGGTATGGGTTTAATGAGTGGATACCAAATACTGACCCTGTTAGGAATAATGGGAATCCTAACATAACAGTATAGAAAGACATATAGGTTATGATCCCCAACATGTCAAATCATTATACTACTTCCTCTTCCATCCCATCAAGAGAAGGAACCTATTATAGAACTAAGTAGATTTGACTGACGAAGACATAACCGGTCATCATCGTTCTTCTAAGGTTTGGTAACTGGTACCATGGATACAAGTATGTATTCTACTATACATTATATCCTGATAATCTAACATGATATGATCCTAGGGCTGTGTTTCTACTGCTTTAGGGTTCTACAGTTTTATAGATTACAGATCTAACATGTGGTATTGGAGCAGTTATCTTGTTGATTATTAGGGATTTTATGTATGATGTTTGGTTGATTCATTATATATATAGGCCGATATATTGTTGATATATAATGACGGCACTTGTTTTTATTTTTAATTTTTTTTTGATTTAGCTAATTCCTTTTTACCTTGTATTGAGGTAGTTTTATTTAGGAGCAAAGGAATAGATACGAAATTGACAAGTGTTGATTCATGATATATATATAGAAATATATTTTAGATGGCACTTTTCGGTAATCATAATATTATTAAAATAATATAATTCGCTTTGTGCCGTGATACAACGGTTGATTCACAGTGTTCTTGAACTTTGATTCACAATGTCCATGATTTAAACTTTTACCTGATTCATGATGTCATGCTGTAATTGTATAAATATATGAATGAGACATAATATATACATATAGTATCATTCGGTGGATTCATGAACATCATACATTAGGCCCAACGTCATATATTCGGTAGTGCAGTATGTTTCAGTAGTGCACATTAGGTTTATTCATGATGTGATTTTAATTCATAACATGAATTTATATCTATGGTAGCTTAAAATTATGTTCCTCCTTCTGTTCATTAAAAAAAAAGAGAGGAATTTATTCGGTTATGCCCCCATACAATATGTCTGATATTTCAAATAAAAAAATTAAAATAATATGTTGCCAAAGTAACCTCTGTTGTGTAAAATTTATTTATTTTGAAATATTAAGATGGTATATCTATTATTCATGCGAATAACAATCGGCCTAAAGGAAGATTCTTAATTGGCCGAATGATGGGTGTACATGTGGTGTTAAATATGTGACAATTATAAAAATAATTATCCATGTGGGCAGTGAGTCAGCCCAAAGGAAGGCCACTGTCTGACAGGACATATTGTCAATATTTGATCACTACACGGGGAGTACAACATACAGTTGATATTTCTGTCAAAAGACTAAATGTCAATATTGTTCTAGGTATCCTGTGATGGGCCCACCATTAAGTAAATTATTTAATGTGTCATGCATGTATATATATAAAGTATTTATGATATGTTTATGTTATGACATGTTATTAATTGTGAGCATGCTATTTTATTTTATTTTGTTCTCTATTCAGTTTCTGCTACTGCTACAAATGTTTCTGCTCAAATTAGTGTTATCCCAATGCTGAATGGGGGAAACTTTAAGGTCTGGAAAGAGAACGTGGAAATCGTTCTCGGATGTATGGATTTGGACCTTGCGCTAAGGACATAACGACCTACTTCGACTACGAAAAACCCGAATGAGGTTAAAATTGAGAAGTAGGATCGCTTGAATCGCATGAGTTTGATGATTATGAAACGTTCCATTGGAAAGGAACATTTCAGGGCTCAATTACTGAGAGCACAAATACGAAGAAGTTCCTCTCTGAATTACAACTATATTTTGCTAAAAATGCAAAGTTGGAAACGAGTACCGTTTTGGCTATTCTGATTTCCATGAGGTATAAAGGAAAGAGGAACATAAGGGAGTAGATTATGGAAATGTCTCATCTCAGTGGGAAACTCAAGGCACTAAAGTTAGAGCTATCTGAGGACATGCTCGTGCACTTGGTTCTCATATCTCTTCTTGCACAATTCAGTCAATTTAAAGTGTGTTACAACACCTAAAATGACAAATGGACTCTTAACGAGCTCATATCTCACTATGTGCAAGAAGAGGAAAGAATTCAGCGAGGCAAGACTGAAAGTGCTCACTTAGCATCAACCTCTCAGAATAATAAAAGGAAGAGAGCTAAGGATGCTGCAGATGTGACACCTCAGCAGAAGAAACTAAATAAGCAAAATGAGGAATTCCTTTGCTATTTCAGCAAGAAAAAAGGCCACATGAAGAGAGACTATCCCAAATACGCCGCTAGGCGTGCAAAGAAGGGTAAGCTTCTCGCTTTGGTTTGTTCTGAAGTTAATTTAACATCTATACCTAAAGATACTTGGTGGGTAGATTCTGGTGCTATTACTCACATAAGTATGTCTATGTAGGGTTGCCTGTGGAGCTGGCCGCCACCGGTTATATGGTTCATTCAGACCCGAAGACCTCCCTTGATCCCGTGACCACTTCTATTCCTTGGACTTCCGTATTTATCGGATTCTTCCTCTACACCACCCTTATTACTCCCAACAATGAACCATTTCCCCGGTGCTCATTGACTACCACATAGACATATAAGCACATAAACACATATTCATGTATCAACACATATAATTTCCATAGAATTGACATCAACAATATATGTTTACTTCTACACAATAGTTACCAACTCTACTATCACATAAAGTTTAGAACATATTAAACACAATCACTTTTTGGTGTAGAAAACTCACCTTATACACAGATTTTATCCAAATTTACACCTAGAAGATGTTGAATTTCCCCAATTAGATCTCAATTTCCTCTCCAAGTAAATCCTACAAGAATTTCGGTAGACGGTGTCTCACCGATTAGTGTGAGCTACCAAAATCCAGCAATTTAAACAGAAATTAAGGTATAGAAAAATTCGTCTCACCTCCACGAGTCCGAAAATAGCTTCGATTTGTGAATCCGACAAAAGGCGGCGACGGAATGGCAGAAAAACGACGTCGGCGTCTCGTCTCCGTCTTTCTCTCCCGGGCTCTCTTTTGTTTGGTTTAATTTGCTGAAAATGGAGACTACTCCATCACTTGACACACACACATGCATTGAGCATGAGGTGTCTTTACCTCAAATTCCTTCTTTTTCATTTACACCCCCAATTTTTCTTAAGTTCTCATTATGAAATCCCCCAAACATTCTATTAACTACCCAATTATCTAATGAGTGTTTGTCTAAGTTTCGTATGGGTCCCAATGTGGGTCCCACATATTTTATGAAATTGCTATCGTACCTACAAATTTTAAATCGTTTTCATTTATACCCTTACTTGGGTGTCCAAACTAATGCTATCACATATCAACATGTAATATGAAAGCATGTAAACAAATATTCATGTACTCACATAAAATGCATTTAATCATTTAAAAATGTAAATTACCAATTTACCCTTCGCTGGGTTCCATTTCAATACCTGTCCCACCTCTCTGGGGACTTTTCCAACTAGTGTTCCTCTCTGAACACTTTTTACATGGGCGAGTCCAAGCCTCCCCTTAATCCCTTTTATACACTAATTATATTAATTAATGCATATTAACACAATAATTTACCCGTTCCCCGGGTACTGGTGTTACACATTCTCACTACTTTCTCATGCAAAATACGTGAACAAAATAGAATATAATCTTGTGTCATTGTACTTAGTTAAAGATATAAACTTATACATCAGTTTAGTAGTTCATAAAATAGGACAAAGTGTTGGATTGTACTTAGTTAAAGATATAAACTTATATGTAATTTTGTTAGTTCTAAAAATAGGACAAGAGTGTTGTTCACACTTGCAGCTATAACAATTTTCAAACTGGCAGGGAACACAAATTAGACCAGCTAAGAAAATGGAGCAAAGGAATAAGATTCAGAAACGTCTCTTCTTCATTATAGTATTTTAAAATGAATTGCAGGGATTTTGAGGGCTTAAATTTGAGTGTAACCCATAAAGTATTCATAGTGAATGCCCACTGGAATTATTTTTCCTACTAGAGAGCTCAAGCTAGGTTCTAGGTTGATTACAATGACAAAAAAGGTATGATACATATAATCATTTGTCTAAATTTTGCATTTTTAAAATGGGTCCGTTTGTTATGCAAATTTTTTTTTGGGGTGAAGATTATGAGCTTTCAAAAGTCTGCTGTGTTATTGTTTGGCATTTTAGTTGCTCTTCGTTTCATGCTTCATTAACAAAGTGAAGCTGTAATAAATCTCACTCAATGAACTATTGAACAATGCTTGAATTACAAGGGTTGATCAGTGAATTTTAAATTCTCAATGATGAACTCTAATCAGAAAATAACTTCCACTGGGTATTGAAGGTATGCTATCCAATTTCTGAATTTCACGTCACCATATTCTTAAATTCGCTCCCACCATGGTAATCTCTCTCTCTCTCTCTCAAGTTGATGCAAAAATGATGATTTTCATACGCTTTCCAGAAACGTTCAATGTGGGTTGTCCATATTTTCTTACTTTGTTGGTATTTCAAAGGTCTTCATGTCTTCAAATTCATGTACTTTTAGCTATTGGAATTTTTTTTTAAATTCATGTACTTTTTGGTGGATTGAATGAATTTGGATGCAAAATTGGGATTACAGTTGCCTTCTCCAATTCCTAAACCATACTCTGAATAAGGTTATGAATTGGAGATGTTTTTAGTCAATTGTAAGGGAAATTCAAAAATGTAAATATAGATATTAAAATTTTTTTTTTTTTTAATTTTTGCATTCCATGTTCTCAGCTATCTTGGTTCCCTTTTTTTTTCCCCCCTCGGATTTGAACAAGACTTGAACCAGCTTCTCAAGGAGTGGCTAGGCGGCACGAAGATCAGTCCTTGCAGCTAAAATAGGCAACAAGGAAATTGTCTTCAAGATTCCATTCATTATCATCCTTTATGAAATCCTACACAACTTAGGACTTTCTTCTCCAACTTTTGAAGTGATTGAACTAGAGAGAAATTGCTTCTGCGCATACAGTCATATTTATGGCATAATTGAAGACGAAACAGTTGCCTACAAAGGGTGTTGTTGCATTGAGAAGAAAGAGGCAGAAGAGGAGGCCGCAAGAACAACAATAGAAGAATTGAAAAAGATTTATAACTTCCACATTGATGACATCAACTTCAAAGACTACCAGCGCACACAAGGGAATTTTGAAGACTTAGAAATACTGTACGAAGACCTTTTAAGAGAATTTCGAGAAATAAAAAACAAACTGAACAGCCTTAATGCAATAGAAGGAACTGGAACACCGACAGTTGATTGCTAAAAGTTGGACGTCTTTGTTCACACAGTGCCCTTCAAAGCATTGATTTTATAACTATTACTTTACAATAGATGTTTGTTGTACTATAATTTGAAAGCACATTCCGTGTATTCTTTACTCACATCCTTATAAACCTTTGTGATTATCATTTAATGTCAGAGTCACTATTACATGTAATGTGCTTGATGTAGTTGTACATTTTCAATTCCTAGACACACTTTCTATTTGGATAACAAGTTATTTCCAAAATCATTCAACTACGCTGCAGCCGGTGCATAGCACGGGGTATCGACTAGTTAGACTTTAATTTAGAATGTTACAACACATGTTATTCGGTAACCTTTTTAGATAAATTTTTTTAGTATCTCTCTACTCCTAAAAACCAAGTCTCTTATAATGGAGAAATTATTTCATATGATCGTCACATCGTGACGGTTATTGTGATCTCTTCATTACAGTAGGACCCACCTATGACCGACAAAATACTCAAATGAAAGTGAAAGTCATACTGAATGTGACAGTCACACAAGATAATATACTCAAATATAAGAGTTCAGCTATGATTCAAATTAAGATTCATGTTATACCAATTCAAGTTCATGCACATATATATATGCTAATTTCATGAACAGTTATTTTCTCTCTTTTATCTCTAACTCTCTGTATATTCATTTTCCACACACACCAGAGAATATATGCACGAATGTGTCGTGTGCATGTGAGAGAGAATGTGTTCGAAAACAATTTGATATGATTATAATTTTTTTTTAATTCTCAGCAAAAAAAAAATGTTATAATTTTTAAATTTGTTCTAAATTTATTCTCAACATATGTGAGAGTAAGACCAACTTTTACATAAATGTCACTTATTTTGAAAATAAGAATCATGAGTTTATGGTGAATTCTTCATTACACCAAAGTGGTTTATGTGCATCTCCGACATAGCGATTTTTGATCAGAATTATTGCTCCCGATAAAAAACATTTGTAATTCCGTGATAACAAACATTTGTTCCCATCAAGATCACCAAGAATAGTTTCTGATTGCAAAACAAATATTTCTTATCGAGAATAATTATTTTTCATCCAAAATCACTATATTATAGGTACACCCAAAGCACCAGGGGTGTACCGAAGAGTTTTCCCAAGATTTTACATCTAATGTATCTATCGCAACCTTACCATCATGGTAGCTTTGTTCCTACTTTTAATCCACTTGATGACAGAGAAACTAGAAGATCCTAAAAGGGTATCAATGTGGAACCGACATTACTATAAGCCATAAGGATACTGGAAATCTAGCCTTGCAGATGAAAATCATTGTATTCTTGACTTCTTGTGTCTCATAAAATATCTACATTGGGCTATTCTCCAATGAAGCGAGGGGGTTTTGGTTCAGGGGAAGCAAACCGTTGTGCCTATGTTGCTATTCGATTGACCACCTTGCTACAGCTTGTTAGAGTAGGTTTTGTACTTTCACACATGTAATGTGTATCCAGTAAGAGAAATTTGTACCTTAAACAATGTATTTTTTAAAAAATTTGTTTGTTATTTATAATTTTTGTCTTTGTATTGTGTAATAATTGTTGTATACAATTTAATAATTTGTACCTTGACGAAATTAATTTATGCCTTGTAAAGAAAGTTTGTTTTTGAAAATTCTGAATTGTCTTTTTGATCCTGACACTATTGTTTTCTAATCCATATTTCTCCCTGTTAAATATATTTTTTGAACAGTATCTTTTACTTCTTGCATGTGGGAGCAAAAGTTCTCAAATTGTTAAATTACACTGTAGTCCCTATGCAAGATTTATTATTAAATTAACTAATATTAATAACTTGTTATTATGAATTAATTAACTTGTTAACTAATATTAACTTAATGTATTTTATTATTAATTAGAACTTGTTAATAATAAACAATACGTAAGAACAAAATTGATAGAGCTATCGCAATCGCAAAAGCACAAGCTGCCCCAAATAGGCATAATATGTTTGTATTTATAATCTTTGTTTGTACCTTATGTAATACAGAACTTAATAAAAATTTGTACTTTGTTGAAATATGTTTGTACAACATTGATAGTGGTATTACAATTTTGGGTTAAATACATTTTACCCCTGTGATTAGGTCCATTTTTACAACTTCACTCCTCTGTGGTTTAAAAATGGGCATACCCCCTGTAGTGTTGGACTAAAGTGACACTATTAAAATTTCTCTCAAAAGAGCCTCACATGGGGTAACACTAAAATTAACCTTACTAGGGGGAAAATTGCTAATATTTTTGGCCAAATTTAGAGTTTATCATTAGTTTTGAGGCAATTTCACTCTAGTCCAAAATCAGAAGGGATAATTTTCTACTTTAAACCACGGGGGGTGAAGTTAAAATGTGCCTAGCCACAAATGAGTAAAATATATTTAACCCTACAATCTTAGTTATTGTGATATATGATTACTATTCTAAGTATTAGAATTCCTAAACAAAATTAAGGAGTTGCAATTATATAAGGTGATAAGGGTATTGCTGAATTTTATTTGATTGGTGTTATTGTTATTCTGTTAATTAATATTTTTAAAAATCAAGGTGACAACACATGTTCCATATTATAATTCGATTTTACAATATATTATTGAGATTTGAATCCAATGTAATTTGTGTCTTCTCCTTGATCATTTGACATGGCCCAGTGAATATATTCTGAAAACGAGGGCCAATGATTATTAATCGGAGAATCTAACCGCCGATCTCTCTCTCTCTCTCGCTCTCTCTCTCTAACTAACTAACCAACTAACAAGCAGGGTCGGTTTCGGAGAAATAAAGTAAGCAATCGCTTGGGGTCCTCATTCTCAAAGGGCTCGTAATTTTAATTATAGATGTGATAAAAAATCAATTTTATATAAAATTATGTGTAAGTAGATTAAAAAAAAATTCACTTCAGGGGCTTTACCCTCGAAACCCTGTATAGCTTTAGGGCCTATTTTTAGAGTTCGCTTAGGGCCCCCCAAACTCAGGATCGGCACTGCTAACGAGTGTGTCATATATATAGTATATATATATTTTTGGGTTTTTGTTAATTTGTGCAGTAAGGACATATGTTAAGGTGTTAAAAGTAAAAATAAAGAAGGGATACAGTGTATTTCAATATCTGATGTAGGGTTCAGTATTTGTCTCCTTTATTTATTTATTCTTTTAAAACCTTAATATATGTCCTAAATATACATGTTAACAAAACCTATATTTATTTTCAACTCTCTCATTTAAAATTGATCGTTTAGGACTTTTATGATCAGTCCTTCGGTGTTATTTATATAATTTAGTATATATGACAGCAATTGATATTTAACTACAGCAAGGAATGGCACCGAAATGCTGTCCTAAAATTATGCTTGGGGCACCAAAGGATATAAAGAATTTTTACAAAAATGAGTGGAAAGTCTATGTGGCACACTGGGACCCGCCATGCATCAATTAACCATTATTATTATTAATTGTTGGCGGGTCCCAGTATACCACATAAACTTTCCACTTATTTTGTAAAAGTTCTTTGTGTCCTTTGATGCCCCAAGCATTATTACCAAAAATTTAAGGGTAAATTGTTACCTTCAATCCATCCAGCCCAATGCTATATAGCATTGTTGAAGAAGAATGTAGTACATTTTTGTATCTTAATTATTATATTATTAAGTAGTTTTTATTCTTGAGGGTATGACTTGGTATATATCTTGTAGACAAGGGGATTGCATTATTTGGGGTAGGATCCACCATTTTTTTAAGGAGTTTTTCACTATGTTGCGGATAGATCAGCGCAAATTTCACCCAAATGACTAACACGTCAGCATGGTACATGTGTCCAGAGCAGAGCATGGGCGGTTCTAGAAAATAAATTTGGGGAGATTTAATACGGGGGTTCGGTGGCAATATCTGCGTATATTTTTTTTGATTTATTTATACATATTTTGGACATAATACAACAAATTTATAATGCCGAAGGGATATGTGTTGGAGTAATTTATACATATTTTGAACCTAATATGACAAATCTATAATGTCAAGAGAGCTTTTATAATTTTTAGAGGTGACTTAACAGTAATATTTTTTAGTGTAAATCTATAATTTTCCAAAACTGTGGGGTGGATTGAGCTCACCCACCCTTCAATGTAGATCCACCCCTCATCCCAGAGTAAGTAAATTTTTTACTAATTATTTATATGTACTCCTTTTCTATCTATTAAAATTTTCTTATATGCTTCTAAGTGCACCAAGCCTTAACATTGGAGTAATGCAAAGATTGTCTAAGTGAGTCCACTATCACATACGTTGGAAACTATATTTGAGATGCAAAATTTTGAAAGAGTTTAACATATAGTAGTAGATATGTCATTTTGAAGCGGGCATGCATTGCTTTCTCTAACCATTGTTGAGTTGATTATGTGAGATTTTTGTTTTATTTAATAAAACGGGTTGAAAATATAACTTAAATGGATATGTGATAAGCGCTTTAATTACATGGGATATGGATTTTTATGACCCGATTAGTAAAACTTGTTTTGGATTTTATGAGTTTGTGATGGAAATGCCCAATTGAGTTTCTATATAAATCAGGATTAGGTTCCCTCTTTTCTCTCTAGAGATACACATTATTTTTCATCAAGATAACAGTGATAAAGGAAGAGAGTAAGAAGATGAAGCCCTAGTCCCAATCTTTCATCATCATCTTCTCGTACTTTTGTGATGGCAAATCCAGGTGTAAAAATCAATTTTGTGTTTTATGTTTCTAATATGTATTTGTCTAATAGATTATTCCTAACATATACATATATATATATATATTGATGTTAAGCTATGGCAAAGTGTGGACACAGTTGCTCACAAGCTCAAATGAGTCGAGCTTTCAAGTGATCGCGAACTTTCTCGCGAGCTTTTTAACGAGTGTTTTCGCGCGCCCATTAAAGCAATATAGTTTAATTTTAAATCAGCCATTTATCTAGCTTACTTATGATATTTGTCTTATTTTCTCTAAAATAATATATTTTTATAATAAAAAAATATATATATAAGTCACTATACAAGCTCTTTATTAAATCTATTAATGAGCTTTTTCACGAATTTGCTCGTGATACTTAATCGATCGTATTCACAAACTCAAATGAGCGAGCCCAGTCTAACCTTTATCACACCGAACTTCAAACTATTATTGAACGGGTGTGTTTGTATCCACCCCAAACTATGGCTATAAAATGGTAGGCACTTTATGTTACATCTTTGCGTATCTTTCAGGATCATAGTTGAAAAGCTCACACACTCTCTCTCTCTCTCTCTCTCTGCTGAACCGTGGGTTCTCTTGGCAAAGTCTGAGCTATATCTTCATTAGTCTAGATGCCTCTTGCCTCTTTGTTGTCTCCTCTTTGCATCAGAACCATGCGTTCTCTTGGCTAAGTCTGAGCTATATCTTTGTCCTCATATCACCACTTGCCGTGTGTATATCACTATTTGTGCACATATATAGGACTATAGGAGAGAGAGACTTGACCAACCGAGTTTCTTCTTGGGAGTGATGCAGATGGATCATATAAGATCTTCTTTAGCACTCTCTTGACCGAGAAATTTTTGTGTGCCACTGAGGTACCACCGTGGAAAGATGAGATGGTACCTTAGACCAATCAAATAATGACATGTGTCATCTTGGTAGGAGAATTCTCAGCATTTGTAACAGCACACTCACACACACTTTTTCTGACAGCACATATTAATGACACTTTTTCAACTTTATCTCTTACTTACTTATGTATATTTTGATTTTTGTTAACATGTGTCTTTAGAATATATATTACTCCCTCTGTTCTAAATAAGAGATACAGTGTGGGTTTTAGTTTTCGGTATGAGATTCAGAGTTTGTCTCCCTTATTTATTTTCACTTCTAGAAACTTAACATATACCCTAAAGACACATGTTAACAAAACTATTGTATTTTATATATATGTAGAGAGAGAGAGAAGATTTCTACCCAGTAAATTAATATAGAATAAATTTATGTTATTTGAGCCAAAAAAAAATACTTTTGCTCACTCTTGCTCATTCAGGTTTTCATTGGATAATGTGTCTCATTTCATTCTCAGTTTGTCCCTGTATCATTAACATAATTACTGAAATTGGACAAATGTAATTCAGTGAAGCCTGTAGTGAGTAAAAATGGGGTGATAAAAAAATATACAAAAAAATCCTAGGCACACAACACAATCTACAACATGGCTTTAAATGTGTTATACCCTGTGCTGTTTGAATTTTTCACACTTTTCTATGCACCACTTACGCAGCACATGGTACATGCATTTGAAATACAAGGGTTTTGTTAAGTTTATAGAAGTGAAAATAAATAAGGGAGACAAACACTGAATCTCATACAGGAAACTTAAACCCACAATGCATCCCTTATTTATTTCCACTTTTAGAATCTTACTCCGTTCCAAATAAGTGTCCAACTTTCCTTTTTTGGATGTCCAAAATAAGTGTCCACTTTTGATTTTAGACAAAAATGTGTGGTTGATAATGTGTCACCCCAAAAGGTGACTAAACAACCATCACAAATATTGTTTTCTTAAACTGCGTGCAAAAGTGTAGTAGACACTTATTTTAAAACAGAGAGAGTAATATATATTCTAAGGGCACATGTTAACAAAACTAAAAAATATACAAAAGTAAATGAGAGATAAAGTTGAAAAAGTGTCATTAATATGTGCTGTTAGAAAAAGTGTGCGTAAGTGTGTTGTTACAAATGCAAATGCTGAAAATTTTCCTAGCAAAATGACACGTGTCATTATTTGGTTGGTTTATGGTACCATCTCACCTATCCACGGTGTTACCTTAATGGCACACAAAAATTTCTCCTCTTGACCCCTTAATTTGATCCCCAAAATCCTACACACTGCACATCTAATCAAACGAAAAAAATGAGTATTTTTGTTCATTCAAAAAATGGTTCATCAATGCTCATCTAAGCATCCCATTTGTCAATGCAGTATGACTCAAGATTAAACAACATTTGCCAATGGGACGCATTGGTGAACCATTTTTGGGTGAGCAAAAGTATTTTAAAAAATTAGTTGCAACGGTTATAAAAGTGACGTGGTATCTTAAGCTAATTAGATTTCTTTATCAGTCTATTGTCCCAACTATTTTTAGGAGAATTTCATTCCAAATCAACAAAAACTGCTTCTATACATTAGTAATGTTATAGATGATGACATGACATATCTGTTACAACCATTATTTACTCCTACTCAATGTTGCTCTTATGATTGAAAAAAATATACATTAAAAAAAATACACACACACAAACACAGAGTGTGGGCTCATTTTTGGCACAGCTTCTAATTTTGCGATTAATTGAAAAAAGAAAGAAAAGAAAAAATAAGAAACTATTTTTGACCTTAAAGGTTGCTTTTCGCCGGTGACAAATTCTATGATATTGACCCCAATTTTTTTCTAGATTAATCACAAAATGTAGTTTATCAAACCATGTCATTTTAAAATTTAAATGTTTATAATCACTTATGAACTCCAAAAGATATAACCAAAGACCCTTTATCTGTTGTGAATGGTCACGAATTGTGAAATCAATAAACTAACACAATAGGTAATGTTATGTGCACATAAATATTTAGGTCCTTCATTTTTGAGGAGTCCATTCTTGCTTACATGCAACCTACCAAAATTAATAACTCAGATCTTTATATACACATTTTATGTGGATCAATCATTACTCTATCACAATAAGTTTTAACACAGTGACGTGACAGTCATTGGAAAAAAAATTCTCACCTTCCTTTAATATACTCCCAAAAAAAAATAAATTAGAATACGTAATATTTATGAAACCAAAATAGAAGAAATATAAATTGTTGCCTATGACGTATGATCCTTTCTTGAATGTTGAACAATAAAAAAATTGTACGTTTTCACCTTACATGTCATAAATGAATAAATTAAGGTTTATGTCATAAATGAATAAATTAAGGTTTATGATAGAAGATGAAGAGTAAAACTTCATTCACAATCTTCTTACAAGTACTTTTCATTCACAACCTATAAAAGTGTGTGTATTTTTCTCCTGTGTTATTGTAGCATTCACTGATATCACAGTATGACACAAGAGAGAGATAAACACACTTTTGCAGGTTGTCGTTGCGGATGCAAAGTTGCGTGAAGGTTGTGGGTGAAGTATGTTAGGTTCAGGTCACCATGGAAGAAGAGTCATAAAATAAACATGAAATCTGTAAGGTTTTGAGGCGCGTGAATAGCTTTTAAAGAGTGATTTGCCTCCACTCACAAAGAGTTTGCTACAGGGTTTCTAGAAATCTCCTCCAGGATACAATAAAGTCCGAAAATCTACCAGATACCAATTCTGAAGATTTTTCAGGAAAACCTCTTGGAAATTGGTTTCAACTGACATACGAAATGAATAAGAGAGAATACATATTTAATATCTTTCACACATGTCACTTGTCTAATATAGACCACTTGGTACCTAATTGGTTATGTCATTTCATTAGGCATTATATCTTTTCATAACCTGTATCATAGACGTGCACTTCTTAAAAGATAGTGACTTTTAATCCAAAAGGCCCCGCCTTTCATATTTCTCTAAGTAAAATAAACCTTCATATACCTTTTAATATTACAAACTATATCACTGTATATAAAATATACAACAAAGTATTACTCGGAGGGGAAAATCATTTCTATGTAAACCATATAATTCATTGTCACGCCTACAACAATGGTCGTGGACCCATGGGCCTGCTGGGCTCAGGCTAAACGTCCTTATCCAGGCTCTAAGGAGAGAGAGAGAGAGAGAGATTTATACGGATAAGGATATTGAAGCTCACAAAGAACTTATGATAGGTTTTGATAAGGATATGGAAAATTTTGATGGACAAGTTCCATTTGGATCACTTATTTGGGAAAACATTTGGAGGACCTAATGTGGCCTCAAAACATGGTCATGGTGGCCACAAAGAGCTCATGTTTCCGTAATTCTTAGCTCCACATCCGAATCATTTGTCAATTGTAATGTGTCTTTTCCACATATACAGCAGACAAGATATTTCCAAATAGAAGGGAAAAAAAAAAAGGATAAAATTGGAATAAAAGAAACATGTGAACTATTTTGTTCAAGAAAAGGAACCCACAATATATGCTATTTTTTTTAATTTATTTTTAAAAAATATTATAGCTGATTCAGAAAATAATCAGTTTCACAAAAGTAAAATTTAAAAAAGAGAAAATGAGATCAAAAATTTCAGAGCCAAACTGCAATCCTCCACAATGTATGATAATTCAATGTGCGAAAAATTGCTGATTTTCCTTTGCAGATTAAACTCTAAAATACTCGCAATTCGCAACCACCAAACCTTCCGCAAGTCACCAATTCAATATGATTTAAGGCATATTACACACCATTGGAATTCCAACGCACAACGTTTTAGTTCAGAATTCGTCCAAAGCCAGCCCCCATTATAGACGATTTTGTGCTTTGAAGTACTTAAAAAGAAGGGTGAGAAGAGATCATTGGAAATCATAATGCACTCAAAGCTTATCTCTTTCTTCACCATGAGACAAAAGGGCGTGCGCATTTGGTTATCGGGGATTAATATTGAGAAGCCAGTTAAGTCAAGGAGACAAGTTAGTAGTAGGATCTGAGCCCACACCAAGCTATCAATAGCATCCGAATTCCGAAGCCAGTTATTAGTAGTAATCCATTATTTCATTTTCATAAATTGATCTCTTGAACGTCTTTGAAGTCCAAATTCGTCGTTGAGCGAAACCGGCGGTGGACGAGTGACATGTATATGGCCCATTATGGTACCTCAGATTTTGATCATTGGGTTAGAAGGCACTGGGCCGGTTAGTTCTCATGATTTTCTTGGACTTCACAAAGCCCATTATGAGTTGGGTCTCATTTAGGCCCTATAATTACTTCACTGTCACTGGATAAAATAGCATCGTATCAGAGAGAGCTTGCAGCCGTTGTAGATCAGTCGGTTTGTTTTTTTTTTTTTTTTTTTTTTTTTTTTAAGAAAATCTTTCAGTGTTAAATCGAACCGAACCACAAAAATAGCACCTAATCGAACCAAAATTCATCAGTTTGTTTAAAAATCTAACCGAACCGTTTCCACCCCTAGTTGACACATGCTCTATTATCTAAAATTCAGTTAGGGTATGTTTGCTTCCATGAATTCGAATTGATATAATTCACACAATTTATAAGGCATTTTAATGTATATATTCATCATCTCGAGTTAAGTGGTTTATAGCCGATCTGAGCTCATGTATGTTTGAGCTTGTCTTATTCATTAAACGAGCTTCAAATCTAGGATTGAACTTGTATTGTTTATTAAACAAATCAAAATTTCCTTTATCAAGCCTATTCATGAGTTTTTTCACGAGCCTACTAACGAGCAAAACTACAAGCCCTTTTAATATGCCTAACTCATGTATATCCTCCAAAATCACATAGTTTATATAATAGATGCATAGGTAAATTGCACTTTTCATCCTTGAAGTTTGGATGGTTTGACACTTTAGACCCTAAAGTTTGTGTCATTTTGTTCCCTAAAGTTTGATAGCTGCAACAAATAAGTCCAATTATCCCTTTAGTGATGAATATCGTCATTAAAAGTTCAAATTTCATTGAAAAAAGTTTTCGAGGGTTCAAATTGCGACTCATCCCAAACTGAAGGGATCAAAATGTCACATTTAAAAATTTAAGGTCAAAAGTGCCAAATCACCAAAAATTTAGGAGGCGAAAAGTGCAATTTACCCTAGATGCATAAATAAAAGTCATTATACAAGCCATTAATCAAGTCTATTCACGAGCCTTATTTAAACGTGTTCATGAGCTCTATCGAGCCGAGTTCATGTGTGTTTGAGCTTGTCTCATTTATTAAACAAGCTGAGTCGAGCCGAGCCGAGCTAAGCCGAACTGAAGATTTATCAAACATGTTCGCGAGGACTTATGAGCGGCTAGACTCATATACAGCCCTAGCCATTTGGTATACTGATAACTATAATGTAATGCTAAAACACATCAATTATAACCTCTTAAAAAAAACCTAAGAATGCTCTGGAATGAAACATTTGAAGAATCAGCTACACTCCTTGCAGGCCCAAAACCAGTCTCATTCGCCATACAAAGATCACTACCCTTACTACTTTGATACACAACTTTCTTTACCTAGATATCTGTTGGGTCGAAACAATCACACGCAAACAATATATGAAACACAGAAAGATTAAAGAGACACAAAGAATTATCACGTGGTTCGACAATGTGCCTACGTCCACACCGGAGAGCCTGAAATTTCCACTATATCAAAACGAATTAGGGTTACATCATATATATCTCCTATAGGTACATGGCAAAATCCCCAAAATACCCATACCGTACCGCGGGGGCCTACGCCCCCCGCACCCCCCACCCGACTAGTCCATACCGCACATAACTCTTGTCAGCATTCCGAGAGGGCCCGGCTCCATGGCTACGCTTCGCTCTGCCATGGGCCCCAGGGTCCCTCTCCTTGACTCTTAGGCCTACTGTAACGGACCCATTACAATATGAGCCATACCCAACAATCTCTACCTTGGCGAATATTAAGCCACCTTGAAGATCACTATTACATGCTCCACCTTGAACTAATAAAGGGTAGGGGTACTCCTCCTCTTCAACAAGAAGAGACATTGATCAAGTCCAAGCAATGCTTGAACTTTTCTGTAGTAACGGGCTTTGTCAACATATCAGCAGCATTGTCCGCCGTATGAATCTTTTCGAAAAGAATATCACCAGTAGAAACCAATTCCCTTATCTTGTGGAACCTCACATCTATATGCTTAGTTCTTGCATGATACACCTGGTTCTTTGCCAAATAAATGGCACTCTGACTATCACAATGCAACTGAACTCCACCTTGATCAACACCAAGTTCTTTGACTAAACCCTTTAACCACAGCGCTTCCTTTGCAGCCTCAGCTGCTGCCATATATTCTGATTCAGTTGTAGATAAAGCCACAGTAGCCTGTAAAGTAGACTTCCAACATATAGGCCCACCTGCTAGTGTAAACACATAACCTGTCATCCAGATCACCTGTATAATCTGCATCTACATACCCCACAACTGAAATAGAACACTGCTGTCTCTGAAACATAATGCCATAATCTGTCGTACCTTGCAAATATCTGAAAATCCACTTTACTGCCTTCCAGTGTTCTCTCCCTGGATTTTCCATATATTTGCTAACTGTGCTGACTGCATGTGCCAAATCAGGTCTAGTGCAAACCATTGCATACATCAAACAACCTACAGCATTGGCATACGGTACCTTGGACATATCTTCAATTTCTGCTTCTGTCTTCGGGCATTGACTAGCAGACAACCTGAAGTGATTGGCCAATGGTGTACCAACTGGTTTAGTATCACTCATACTAAACATTTCTAGCACCTTCTTCACGTACTTTTCCTGAGAAACCCATAACTTTCCAGCCCTTCTGTCTCTCCGAATTTCCATGCCAAGAATTTTCTTGGCTACACCCAAGTCTTTCATTTCGAACTCTTTACTAAGCAATGATTTCAGTTTGATAATCTCTTTCACACACTTAGCAGCAATTAACATATCATCAACATACAGCATCAAGAAAATGAAAGAACCATCATCAAGAACCCTAAAGTAAACACAACAATCATACTCACAACGACTGTAGCCAATCTAAATCATGTAGGAATCAAACTTCTTGTACCACTGCCTTGGAGACTGCTTCAGCCCGTACAGAGACTTCTTCAGTCTACAAACAAGATGTTCTGATTCTGGTTGCTTGAACCCCTCTGGCTGCTCCATGAAGATGTGCTCCTCCAAATCACAATGAAGGAAAGCAGTCTTCACATCTAGCTGCTCCAACTCCATATCACAATTAGCTACTAACGCAAGCACTGACCGGATGGAAGTGTGCTTAACCACTGGAGAGAAGACCTCATTGTAATCAACCCCTTTCCTTTGCCAGTACCCTTTTGCTACCAATCTTGCCTTGAACCTCTGCCCTTCCTTTTCTGATACTGCTTCCTTTTTCTTGTAGACCCACTTGCACCCGATTGCCCTCTTTCCCTCAGGAAGTTCCACCAAATCCCAAGTCTTATTCTTATGTAGTGACTGAGTTTCTTCTGCCATGGCCTCCACCCACTTATCCCTCTCTTGACAACTAATTGCCTCCTGATAAGTTGAAGGTTCTCCTCCACTAGTAATAAGTGCAAAAGAAACAAAATCATCATACCTAGCTGGTGGTTTCGTCGTGCGTCTGGGCCTGTCTGTGGCTATGCTATGATGCTCCTCTACTGGATGGATAGTATTTTCTTTGTCTACATTAAGCTCCACCTCTATGACCTGTTTGTTGTTGCTATTCTCCTCTGACTGATGCTTCTGATCTTCTAAAGAAGTTCTCAACATTGAGTTTTCATCAAACACTACATCTCTGCTAATGACCACCTTCTGAGTTTCAGGATCCCAAAGCTTATACCCTTTCACCCCTTTCTCGTATCCAAGAAAGATGCACTTCTTTGATTTCGGGTCTAACTTTGACCTCTCCTCACTCGGGATATGAACATAACCAGGACACCCGAATACCCTCATCATAGAGTAATCCACCTCCTTCTCTGTCCATACCTTTTCTGCTACCTTGCCATCAAGCACTGCTCTAGGTGATCTATTAATGATGTAACATGCCATACTCATTGCCTCAGCCCAAAAACTCTTGGGTAGGCCAGCATTCAGTCTTAAACACCTTGCTTTCTCTGCTATAGTTCTGTTCATCCTCTCTGCAACACCATTCTGTTGTGGTGTTCTTCGAGCTGTAAAATGTTTCTTGACCCCATGCTCCTCACAGAACTTCAAAAATTGTGAATCCTTGTACTCTGTACCATTATCCGTTCTGAGGCACTTAATCTGTCTTCCTGTTTGTTTCTCCACTTTTGTCTTCCATAGTCTGAACTTAGCAAAAGTTTCAGATTTATGCTTCATGAAGTAGACCCAGACCTTCCTCGAGTAATCATCTATGAAAATTACGAAGTAATAAGATCCACCCTTTGATTGAACTCTTACTGGCCCCCAAACATCCGAATGAACATAGTCAAGAATACCCTTACTGCTGTGAGTAGCCGTCTTGAACTGCACCTTGCACTGTTTCCCAAGTACACAATATTTGCAGAAATCCTGTTTGCAAGATTTTACTCCCTTCAACAGATTTCTCTTATGAAGCTCCAGCATACCTCGCTCACTCATGTGACCAAGTCTCATATGCCACAATAAAGTATCATCAATACTACATTCTGCTGAAGTTGTTGGTGCAGCTCCACCTACAATCGTGCTTCCCATCAACTTGTAAATATTTCCTGCAATCTTCTGACCCTTCACTAAAACCATAGCCCCTTTGATCACCTTCAAGACACCCCCTTCTGATTTAAATACACAGCCATTGGAGTCCAAGGTACCCAAAGAAATTAGATTCTTCCTTAAATCTGGAATGTGTCTCACATCACCCAAAGTCCTAACAACACCATCAAACATTTTAATTTTAATGGTGCCAATACCAATGACTTTACAAGATGCATCATTACCTATGACAACATTACCATAATTTACTGACCTGTAGGTATCAAACCAGTCCTCATGTGGACACATATGATACGAACATCCAGAATCCAGAATCCAATCATCCACGAAGCGATCAGTTGCCGATAACACAGAAAGCATATCTCCATCGCTACAATCCGAACCATCCTCCACCACATTCGCTGAAGTAGTGGCTTTCCCTTTTCCGTTGTCCTTCTTCTTCTCATTATTCTTCAACTCCGGACAATCTCTCTTCATATGCCCTTTATCATGACACTTGTAACATTCAATATTCTTCAACCACTTTTCCCTTGATTTCGATCTAGACTTATTCCTACCAGATCGATTCCCTCTATCCTTACTTCTTCCACGAGCCTGATTACCCTTTGCTACCAGCCCTTCTCCCTGAAACCCTTCAGTATTCTGTTTTCGTTGGTTATAAGCCAACAAGGCTGATGTAACATCCTCTAACTCCAGAGTCTCCTTTCCCCATAAAAGGGTTGTAACCAGATGTTCATAAGAAATAGGAAGAGAACTAAGAAGAATTAACGCTTTATCTTCGTCATCAAACTTGACCTCAATTCTCAAGAGATCACTGATAATCTGGTTGAAAACATTGATATGCTGCGCCAAATCTGAACCCTCATCCATCTTAAGCCCGTACAACTTTTGCTTAAGAAACAGTTTATTTGTGAGGGATTTCGACATATACCTGCTCTCCAGTTTCGTCCATATTCCAGCAGGAGAATCTTCATCCAGAACGTGATACATAACCGAATCTGCAAGACAAAGACGAATGGTACTGACCGCCTTCAATTCCAGATCTTCCCAATCCTCGTTACATATTTGCAGGCTTCTTCGATTTACCGTACAACGCCTTAACCAGACCCTGCTGCACTAATAGATCTTTCACCCTTCGCTGCCAAAGACCGAAGTTTGAAGTTCCATCAAACTTCTCCACATCAAACTTTGAGATCGAAGTATTCACCATTGTTGCGACGATTAACCTGCTCTGATACCAATTGTTGGGTCGAAACAATCACAGGCAAACAATATATGAAACACAGAAAGATTAAAGAGACACAAAGAATTATCACGTGGTTCGGCAATGTGCCTACGTCCACACCGGAGAGCCTGAAATTTCCACTATATCAAAACGAATTAGGGTTACATCATATATATCTCCTATAGGTACATGGCAAAATCCCCAAAATACCCATACCGTACCGCGGGGGCCTACGCCCCCCACACCCCCCACCCGACTAGTTCATACCGTACATAACTCTTGTCAGCATTCATGGAGGGCCCGGCTCCATGGCTACGCTTCGCTCCGCCATGGGCCCTAGGGTCCTCCCCTTGACTCTTGGGCCTACTGTAACGGACCCATTACAATATGAGCCATACCCAACAATATCCTTATTCCCCCCTCCAGTATTACCCCAGCAACAACCCTTACCTTTTTCTCCCTCGTATGACACCACTGGAGGAATGTTCAATACTGCTGCTTTCCTCCCTCGAGATCCCAAGCCAGCACGTCCAAAAAGAAAGCCACCAGCACCGCTCTCAACTTGCCCATCCACTCCTACAGACCAAACCCCTACCATCACAACCCCGACTCCAACTGCCAAAATGATTGTTGAAGATCCTCCCATTCCTTATAATCCACTCACCACTCTTCTCCAGACCATTGCTACAAAAACACCTTCCAACCTTACCTCTGTTCTGCTAGATTCATGTCTTGACTCCCCCAATGATGATGATTCATGGTCACTGTCAGCCACAGACAAAGATATGCCCCATCATTATATCACAAATTTCCAGAAAGAATTTCAACAGAGGTTCAAATGGTAAATCCTGGATCGATCCCCACGTGTTGAAGATGTCATTGATGATCCACCTGCTGGCCCTGAACCAGACAATGCACAACAAGTGCCAAATCCCCAATCATCAACAGATTTCCCATTTCCTATCCTCCAAGCCAAGGTTTTTCATTTGACAATATTCCTCCTTCCAAATGGCTTGACAAATTTTTGAGCTCCATGCTTGGTGCACTGTAGAACTTCTACAACCAGGCTCTACCACACACACAGTGATCACTAAATGTCTATCACGATTCCATGGTCGCCAGCGACAATGGTACATTAGCCTTGGAGAATACAGACAACTCCAACTTGTACAAATACCTTCCATTGATGATTTTCTGAATATAATTCATACTGAATTCCTTGGAATCATGGACATTCACAAAGATCAGGCCCGTGAAGATTATCTTCGGATGAAATGTTGTTCCTTCAAAAGGCACGACCTAGAAAAGCATTACGAAAAGATGACCAAATTATTTTACTTTCTAGGTGGAATTGATGATGTCAATCTAAAGAAAGCTTTTCTCACTTCACTACCAGATCTTCTTGGCACAAAGACCTCTCGGCTTCTCTAGACAAAAAGGCAAACAAATTGCTCACATGTGAAGAAATATGCTTAACTTTTCCATTTTAAAATGAATAAATTCGAGTTGCATGATTAGTTTCTATATTAAAATACTTAACAAATTGTCGATTTTCCCATTCAGATCCATGGATGGGCAAACAGACCCTTATAATTAGCTCATATGATATATGGAAAACTAGAAATTGTGGTGGCCCTGACTACTATTGAACAAATAAAGATTGTTTAAACCTAAGTTTAATCATACTTTTATAGAAATGTTTTGTATCATATTAATATTTTGGTACATACTTAATTTAAGGAAAAAGATATTGTTGACAGAGGTAATGATTTATTATAGTCGAATGAGGGGGAAATGCAAATGGTTTGAAAAGTGAGGGGATTTTCAATTTTTTAAAATTAATTAATTTAACAAAAGTAGTGAAGAATGCGAATAATTAGGGACCCTTAGAGAACGAAACAAATCAAAAAACTATAATGCTGTCACGAAAGGCTAAAGTACTACAGCAATCACTAAAATATTTGTTTAAAAACTTTGAACACTAAATTTGTATCCATATAGATCACGAATATTAATGCTATATATGCTTCCCAAATATCATTTGGGATCCTCTTGAAACATAGACGAACTAAATCATCACATTTTAGAGCACTTAATTTTGTTGAATCATCATTCAAAAAAAAAAAAAAAAAAAAATTGTTGAATCAAGTTAAGAGTTAAGAGCTGTTTGATAAGTTTGAAAATTAAGTATACTGAAACTTAAGTGCTGAATTTTAAGTGTTGAAAATTTTAAGTGCTCAATGGTTTAGCTCTTTAATGATCCTACATTGTAGAATGGGAAAGAATCAAAACATTAATTGATCAGGATCAATTCAAAATTTTATGCTTAATAAATCAATGGGTTACAGTATGTGTATAATAAGAAAGTACTTTGGTTGAGAATAAAATTAGATTTTACGAATGAACACGTTTTTCTTCTCTCATTAAATCAAAATATGGAAATAATTACAGTGTTTGACTGGTAGTCCCACTTTATGATAAGAGAGGTGCACAGGGAGGAGAAATTATCTTGTGTGACCATCACATCTGTGTAGCTTTTTTCTGATAAAGAGACAGTCCACTAAAATCTGTATTTCTTACCTATTGGCAAAGGCACCCAAATTTTTGGGTAATTCTTTGGTGACAACTTTCATACAACTTTTATACAATCTTTTAAAAGATGTGTCTATCTCTCTCCTGTGTCACTGTAGGGTCCAGTGACATCATAGGAGAGAGATAGACACATCTTTTTAGGAGGTTGTATGAAAGTTGTATGAAAGTTGTTACCAAAGAATTACTCCAAATTTTTAGCATGTTTACGAGGACACGTCATAGAAAGTCATACAAAGACTAAAGAGAGTTCTTTAAAACACCCATCAAATTTCTTTTTGCTACATTCGAATATATATTATGCAATAAAGAAGAGTACATGTAGCATATTAAATTGTACCATGCGTGAAAGTACAGAAAAAAAAATTTAATGGGTCTTCTTTAGGATCATTCAAAGAACAAATTCAAAATAGGTATCAACGAAAACCGAAGAATAAATGTAAATGGACCAAGCCGCAAGGAATCCAAATACAATGGTTAATAGAGTAATTATTGTCACATATCAATGTCAATTAACACTTTCTATATCTAACAACGTAACTTATGAGTCCTCTATAATTAGTTGTGTTGCAGGTTTGAAGTTGGAACTTTGACAGAACAAGAAAGAAGTGTGCCCTCTCTCTCTCTCTCTCTCTCTCTCTCTATGAATAAAATGGCAGAAGGTGAAATGTCGTGGCTTCCCAAAAATGTTAGTGACAAGGCTTGTGATCGTCCAAAAGTAAGTAGTCTTTTGTCTTCAAACTCTTCTCTCTCTCTCTCTCTCTCTCTCTCTCTCTCTCTCTCTCTTATACATTAAATACGTTATTCTTGTGTGACTTCTAAAAGAATATTTGAGACATGAAGAACATGGTCATCCAATCAACTACTTATACTTTCGGAGCCACTTTCAATAATGATACTCATACCAAACTCTCCTTCTCCATCTTTTATATGTCATTTATAACAGTGTTTGTGTGTGTAGACATAGGGGTGTTTTGAATAATAACATCATCTCAAAAGTAAACTTAATTTAGAGGAAATCATAGTGACTAAAAGCAAGTTGCAAATTGCAGAGTATACAATAAAAAGCTTAATTTGAAAGTGAATCTCGGTGAGCTAGCGCTCAGTGCACATTGGGTGAGCGTACTGGCTGAACACACTGGGTTTTTAAGTCTAAAAAATATGTGGAGCACCAGACTGACCCACGCCCCATCCTCACGTCCCGTTGACCCGTGAATTTTTTAGTCTTAAAAGTCCAGTGCGTTCACCAATGCACTTACCTAATATGCACTGGAACCTAACTCTAATATATATATATATACATATATGAAGGGGTTAAGTACGCGGTTGAGTGAAATAATGACAATATCACTTCTGCATATGCTAAGTGAAATGTTTTGAGAATTTTCGCGGTCATTTTCTCAGACAACTAATTTAGAGACTCGACATTATTCAATGGGTTTTTAAACTTTCTTAGGCTTAGTTTGGCCCCCATGTGGCTTTTTAAAAGGAGCTTATGAAATTTACTACTAAGTTGTTTGATAATTTTGTACTAGTGACACACTACTCTTCAAAAATATATCATGAAACCAAAAAGCCACCTTGAGCTTTTAAAAGCTCCATTCTAGAGCTTTTAAAAGCTCCCCCAAAAAAGCCCTAAGTTCAATTTTTACAAAGCGCATAAACTAGTTACCAAATGAATTAACATGAAATTGTGCTTTAAAAAAGGAGAAGCACCAAAAGGGGGGCCAAACTAAGCCTTAGTAGACTTTTCTTTTTCTTTTTTGTCAAAACTTTCTTATTAGACTTTAGTGCATCTAGAAATTTACTTGACATCCAAATGCTTCATCAGTTACACTATATGTAATGAAATATGTTATAATAACCCGTTTGATTCATGGATTTTTTGGGTGGATTTTGATTCCATCCTAAGATTACTAGTAATATTAAAATTTATCCTTGTTTGGTTCATGAATTATTCATTGAATTGTGGGTTTCACTGGATTTAGAATCTACCCATAGGTGAAAAATAGGGTGGATTCTAAATCCTAGCTTAGAAGTGGTATTCTCAAAGATTACTGGGGTTTTAATTTTCTAATGTTATACTACCTAAACTAGCCCTTATATTTGTGGAAGGTCTAAGTTAGGCTATTAAACTATTTTAACTTAGAGCATAAATCTATTTTTTTCTTCAGAAACGCCTACATCTTTTAATTTTATTATTTTATTTTTTTTATATTGCCAATGGTTGATTATTTATTCATTAGATGATTTTGTTGCAATTTGGCTTCGTATAAGTGATTACATAGACTTTCGAATATGTTGTGAATTAAATCTTCTAAAACTTTCCTATGTAATATTAAAACGTTAGTTTTCTATTTTCTTTTCTTTTTTCCCATCAAAATGGTGTCTTTTCACTGCCTGCATGAATCTAATAATGCCAATTCGTAGATTTAAATCATCATTTTCTAAATAATACTCCAACTTAATTTAGAGGTGTAACAATTTGAATTTTAGCTCATAATTTATTTTAGCCCTTAAGGGTAGCTTAGGTATTTAACAACATTCATATTTCATTTTCCTTGACACAACCAAACACTGGATTCTAATCTAGTTAAAATTTTAGTCGTGAACCAAACACTTTACAGGGATTCAGATTCTTGGTAAATTGATTACTAGCATTATGATTCCTGGTAATCAGAATCCACCTAAAATGATCCATGAACCAAACGGGCCTTTAAAGTTCTCCCTCTGTCCTATATTAAGAGTCCTTGATGCCATTTTTTGATGTCCCATTTTAAGAGTCATTTTTGAAAAGTCAAAGTACTTTAATATACACTTTTCAAATTTGTCCTTTATTACATCTAACTCTTCCCTCTTTTTTTTTTTTGATATGATACTATAATTTTGAATTTCAAAAGGGCAATGTTGAAAAGTTGAAAATCTTGCCAAAATCAAGGTTGTCCCTTTAATAAGTTAGAATTCCCAAAAGAGACTCTTAATATGGAACGGAAGGAGTATTTGACAATCATAAACAGACAAGAAAGAGTGATGATATAGTTCCCAAATTTATGTCCCATGTTTCCTTCTTGGTCGTTGACCTATTATTGCTTCGATAACACGTTTGGATCTTAAAAATATAGTGAGTTGACTTTCAGCATCCAGAATTTGGCCGAAAACTAAGCCTCTGAGTTTTGTGTTTCCTATAGTTATAAGGTTCTGATTTCTGGGTTTTGCCTTTGGAAGCTTGTGTTCGTAATTGTCTCAAGATTAAGATTACATATTGTATACAACTTATGAGTTCCTATCAACTGTTGACAATGATTAAGTATCAATAGAAACACTCATGATCCATCAATGGGAAGGCTTGAATTTGGCGGTTCCCAAGTGGATTTGAATTTGGACATCTCCTTGTTAGCATTTCCTTCCAAACTTCGGTGTTTTTGACCATCCTCACTAAATAATACACTGATGTCAATTGGAATTTCTTTTAGGTGTCCCTATTGTACTGCCACTTATGTCGGCAAGCAAATTTGGAACTCAAATTTAGGAACCATACATGATAATTCAAGGAATTGTATTCCCACTCCAAAATTGAACTAATGTACTCCATGATACTACTCACATACCATGTAATACAATTCAATCAATTAATGCATTCAATGGAGTGCATTGATTTATCCATGGATGGAGTGCCAATAGCAATTTCCTACATCTACTATACCAAAAATATTACTTACCACTATTAGTGTTTTGGGATTTTATCACGTGTGGGATATTCCCAATGATTTGGGAATTGTTGATTGATCTTAGATTCTTATTTTAGTTGGGTTTTATTTCTTTTGTGATTGCGTATTATGGTAAGTGTATCTTTTATTACTTGTCCAACGAGTATTGGATTGTAAACTCTATAAAAAGGGACGGTGCATAGGAGTTGAATTAAGGAAGCAATTGATTATATCTAATTGAGGGGTTCTCCCCTCATGATGTGTATGTTCTAGGGTGAGAGAGACGATGATTCTTTTGTGATTATGTGGTCATCTACCAGCCGTTTCCCCCCACAATAAAGTACATTTCTCTTGGGCGTGGATGTAGGCATGATTTTACCAAATCACAAAAATCTATGTTTTCTTTGGTGTGCATGCTAATTACTATTAATTTGTTTCTATATACATTTATTATGGAAATTTGTTTCTGCATTTAAATTCCCAACATTATATTCTAAGATTTTGAGACAAAACAAAAAATGCATATGATTACTTGGTGGAACATATTGTATCCCTACTGGCTTGACAAGTTATCTCCTTGAAACTTATTCATTAAAACAAACATAAAGAGTAATTGGTAAAACAATTTATTTCCCAAGTACAAGACTTAGCTCCTAGGTGGCCACGGGCAACGCCTTAGGGGAAGATTTGAATTCTCCTAATTATAAAGGGTGGTTCTATTCACATCCGTCTACTTTGCTCTTTGCACTTATCATTTAATGTATTTTCTTATTACCACTTTACTCTTGTACAAAATGACATATAAGGACAAATGAATAACATGTATTTAAAAATTTTATTCTTTACACTCACCTATCTCAAAAACCTTAATTCCTACATTTGCTCCACAACAAATAAGTATTGAATGAAACTTGCCGTTAAAAAAAAAATGTATTGAATTGTATTTGAACATATAAACATATATATACACACACACACACATAACACACACATATATATATATATATACATAATACATAAAGTTGTATATACATATTCGAAGACATACATATATATATACATATACGAAGACATACATATATATACATGATACACATCGACATGTATATACAATTTAAAAGACCTTAAATCTATATCTATATTTCGAAAATCCACTAATTCCATGTATCCATTTTTCTTACCATGATACATAAATCGATTCAATTCTTGTAGTAGTTGGCAAGGATTAATGGACTTGATTTGTATGTATCTTAAAGAGTGAATTTGTGTACATATTGGCCATTATGTATAGTTGTATATCTATCTAATACACAATACATATTTGATTAGGGATCAAGATCCTTTTGTTTGTATGATTATTGTATAATGTTATTGTTTGGTGGAAATAGAAGAGAGTAAGAGGAAGGTGGTTGTGGTGAGTAATAAGAATGATTTTGAGTTTTTGGGATTAGGGTTATCTTGGAATGAATGTAAGTGTAAATAACAAATTGTTTTAACTTGTAGTAAACTGGTAGGTGTAAAGAGTAAGAACCAAGTTCCTTGTGGCCGAATGGTAAGCTTCTTGAGTGTACTACCCAAGAGGTTTAGTGTTCGAGTCATGGGGAGCCTGGCCACTGGAGTATTCACCCGACGCCTCCAGGCCTCGGGGGATTAGTCGAGGTGCGCGCAAGCTGGTCCGGACACCCCCGATTACCAAAAAAAAAAAAAAAAGGTGTAAAGAGTAAGTGGGTGTACAAAGTAAAATAGGCGGGTACGGATAGAATTTCCCATTATAAAATAAATAAATAAATGAATAAAAATCAAATAGGATCCAATAAGTTTTTTTTTTCTTTTCTTTTGTAATTAATTTTCCAAGGGGTCACTTAAATGCCGGTGGATTTATTACTCAACCAATTATATTTCACGACCAGCAAACAAAATCTGGGTTGAAACCACATCGTACACCAAGAAAGGCCACAAATTGGGCAGCTGGTGGGCCTGGAATGCAAGCTATTTTTCTAGACTCTGGCCATGGATCTTGCGGCACTGGAGTTTTCCTTCCCCGAATACAAGGCACTGACTTCAATCCAAGCCAAAAACCAGGTACTACCAGTCAGTTTGAGAGAGATGTATATATATATATATATATATAATTGGCAGATGCGTTCGGAATAATAAGTTTGGAATGCATTCTTGTTAATTGAAATTAAGTTGTTTTGACCAAAAAAAGAAGTTAATTTCACATAAAAAAAAAGTTACCTGAATTTCACGTAACTTTTAAATTATAGGGACTTGAATCGGTTAAGTTTCACTAGTCATGGAGTTTTGACTTAAAAAAAAAAAATAGAGTAACTTTTAAACTTAATTAATCTAAAATTAGCGACTTTTCACTAAATTTCTATTTATTTTTCTAAAGCCTTTTTTAAAAAACTTAAAAAGGCGACCATGTTTTGCATAACTATATACAAGTAGAAAATAACTCATGGTCTAACCCTTTCGTTTTCTTTTAATTTCTCTCCTTGCAATTATTGACTCATATACATACAGTAAATATACATATATATATATATACACGGTAAGGCTCTTAAGTAAACATGGTCATATTTTTTTAGCTTAAAACAACTCACGGAGTAGCGTGCGGGTTCTTTTAGGCTAAAAAATATGTTCACTCAATCCTATTCACTTAAAAGTCTAACATATATACATATATATATATATCATTTCTGTATTAAAAACATCATTATTCATAGATTAAATGTTCACCGTTATGTAGCTTGCTCTCTTGTCCTCCTTCCTTGTCGCATCGTGCATGCTCTCAACCTCAACGTGCATGAACTCGGCTTGCATATAAAATCTCATAATGGTAAGCCTCTGTTTCCTTTTTTTTTTTTTTTTGTGGTCAATAAATATCTGGAGCAGTATTTCATATCTAAAAGCATGTTTGGAAATACAGACAGTAAGATCAAGTCAATGGAGATCCAGGAATGAATGTTAGAAGAGCATCCAAAAATATAACAATAATTTTTGGCGGCCAAACATATAATAAAATTTTAAAAAAGGTTAAATACAATTACACTCTCTGTGGTTTGGTTGATTTGCACTTAGCCCCTGTGGTTTAAATTTTGGCATTAATACTCCAGTGGTTCGGACTAAAGTGCACAGTTAAAATTTGCTAATGGAGTAAAGCTAAAATGATCAAATTACCCCCAAGTATTCATAACAATGTTAACAATAAAATTTGTTTACTTCAATTCATTTAGGGAGAAACATAAAAATGTGCTTAACTCAAAGAAAATTATTTATGACTTATTTTCCTTTTAGTATGACTTTCAGGGGCAAAAAAGTCATTTTACCCTAAAACTGTTAATTTGGATGGAAAAAAGTCATGGTTGCACTTTAGTCTAAATCATAAGGGGCATTAGTGCCAAAATTTAAAGCACATGGGAAGTAAATACAAATCAGCAAAACCACAGGGGGTGTAAGTGTATTTAATCCTTTGAAAAATTGCTAATCTCTCTTTGGAAATTAGTAACATTAAAAACTTTGGGGTGGGCATGGCCACCCTAGCGCCCACTAGTAGACCTGTCAATATTGGACCAGTTTTGGATCCAGATTCAATCTGGGTCCATTCTATTTATGCGGATATGAATTATATATTGGAATTCATAAATTCATATCTGATCCGAATTTGTGAAGAAATTTGACTAGCGGTTCATATATTGATTTAGGCAATCAGATTTGACAAAGACATGGTCCGATTACTCTTATGAATAGGTGAACGATATAAAGTGCTTTGATGAGATAAACGATTTGAGTTTTTTAATATTAGGATATATATATACAGTCTGGATCTTAAGCGGACCTCAAAAAACAGACCTAAAAGATGGACTGTGTAAAAGGTGAGAATTTTTTACTTTTTTGTGAGAAAATTCAAAAAGTGAGAAACTCTCACCTTTTACACAGTCCGTCTTTAAAGTCCATTTTTTGAGGTCTGCATAAGATCCAGACTGTATATATATATATATTTAAACACTTTTGAATTGTCATTTTAGATTCGATAACCGGATCAGAATATCCAAATCCTAACAAATCAGGATATAGACCGAACTAAGGCAGATTCGATGGGTAAATTAACCGGATCTGTATAATAGAATTACTCAATAGATCAGATCTGGATCATGTGGACACGGTTTGGATCCGATCCGTTTACAGGCCTACCCACTAGTTGTGCCAATGGATCAAGTTTAGACCAAGTTTCATTTTTGCTAGTTCTTCTAAAAAATAGAATATATATTTATATGCTAATAAATCATTTGTTGCGGCATTTTTAAGCCAGACACGAACTCATATGCATTTAAAAGACATGTACACAAATTCAAATTTGTTGACAATTTTAAGTCGGACATGAAATTTAGTTGGCTATACAATTCTGCATCAGATGTTAGCCCATGTTCCCTCCCATATGGCCGTCAAGAATTATGCAGATTCAGTATGTTAACAATGCATCTATGGAAAAATGTCTCAGTTTCCTTTTACTTCTTTTTCTCTTGAAATAATACATAGTGATTTGTGGGTTGCTCCTATTACTACGTACAATGGTTTTAGATAATTTGTGTCATTTGTTGATGACTTGACAAGATTTACATAGATTTATCCACTTACACACAAGCCACAAGTTTGTGCCACATTTTCTCAGTTTAAGTTGTATGTTGAAAACACTTTCAAAACCAAAATCAAAATCCTTAGAACTGATGGATGAGGAGAATATAGAAAAATTAAGCTGTTAACTCTTCTATCTCATAATGGTATTCAAAATAAAAAATCTTGTCCTCATACTTCTCAACAAAATGGTGTTGCCGAGAGAATGCATCGACATGTTGAAACTTGACTGATTAGTCTTTTGTTCACAGCCTCTTTGTATCCCAGATACTGGCCTCATGCATTTGCTACTGCTACCTTTCTCATTACTAAAATGCCCAATCCTAACACTCAAAACAAATCTCCTTTTGAGCTTCTCTTTCACAAAATTCCTAATTATACCTACATCAAAACCATTGGTTGTGCTTGTTATCCCTCACGTAGGCCTTATAACAAACATAAGATAGAACCCAAGTCTGTCCAATGCATATTTCTTGGCTATCCTGCTGATTATAAGGGCCATTTGTGTGTCCATCCTCAAACATATAGGTTTTACATTTCCAGAAATGTGGTCTTTGCTGAAACCATCTTCCCAGCCATCACTTTTCCAACTACCACCTCCTCATATTACACCTTTTCTCCTCTTCCATGGATTCCTTCTACTTTGCTTCCTGTACTGATCCCCCCACTTCTACCTCAAAGTTTATGTCTCCATCTACATCTACCCCTTCCCCAAATTTCTGTCCACCCATTCTTCTCCCTGGGTCCTCTGTTTCTATCCCATTTATTTTCTTCCATCCTATTTCCTCTTCCCCTCCACCTCTTTCTTCTAAGTCTTCAATACTTACATCTGAATCAGTTGCTTCTCAGCCCCTTCTCCTCATACTCCATCTACTCTTTCTTATCCATCTGCCCCTCCCATTCATCCTATGCAGACCAGATCCAAATCTGGCATTTCTATGAAAAAGGTCTTTCTCACTCAGTCTGCTTCATCATGTGAGCCTACCTATTTCACCACAGCTTCTAAGAATGGAGGAAAGCTATGGATGAAGAGTTTACATCATTAATAAAACAGGGTACTCAGAGTCTTATTCTTTTCAACACCCCCTCCACATAAAAATTTATTTGGTTGTAAGTGGGTTTACAAACTCAAGCATAATGCTAGTGGTACCCTTTCTAGATATATAGCTCTCTTGGTGGCTAAGGAGTTCCATCAAGAATCTGGTTTGGATTATGATGAAACTTTTAGTCCCGTGGTAAAGCAAACCATTATTAGGCTTTTAGTCCCGTGGTAAAGCAAACCATTATTAGGCTTGTTCTTCAGTTGGTTGCTCAGTTTGGTTGATCCCTTTGCCAGCTTGATGTTAAAAATGCATTTTTGCATGGCTCTTTACATGAGGAAGTATACATGATGCAACCCTTGGGCTTTATTGACCTCTCCACACCTTCCTATGTTTGGAAATTAAACAAGGCCATTTATGGCCTTAAACAAACCCTAAGGCCATGGTTTGACACTTTTACTACTCAATTGCTTCAATTCCAATTTACTTACTCCCAGGAAGACACTTCACTCTTCATTTGACACCCCTTGGTTCTTCTCATACCTTCCTCCCTCTTATATGTTGATGACTTTATAGTCACTGGTAATGATCCCACATATTATATTCAAACTCTCATTCATAAACTTCATTGCTCCTTTGACACGAAAGATCTGGGTCCCTTACACTACTTCTTTGGTTTGGAAATTTCCTCGATCTACTTCTATTGGTTTTTTTGTTAATCAAACCAAATATCTCAATGATCTTCTCATTCGGGCTCAAATGCAAGGTTGCACACCTTGCAAAACACCTTGTTCAACCTCTATTAGACTTGGAAAGACTAATGGTATCCCTCTTTCTGACCCTACTGGCTACAGAAGCATCGTTGGGTCTCTCCAATACTTTTCATTCAGCAGACCTAACATTTCTTTTGTTGTTAATCATGTTAATTTTCCAGTATATGCATAATCCAACTGACACACATTTTTCTGCGGTAAAAAGGATTTTGAGATATTTGAATGACACTCCCAATCTTGGTCTTCATTCTACTAAATCCTTGAATTTAGCTCTTACAACTTTTACCAACGCAGATTGGGCTGGTGACTCTTCTGATAGGAGATCTACCACTGGTTTCCTCATTTATGTGCCTTGGCTCCACAACAATTAGTTGGGGTGCTAAAAAATAATCCATGGTGGCATCTTCTTCAACCCATGCTGAATACGGAGCTCTTGCTGTGCAGCAACCAAATTGGTCTAGATAAGAATGTTACTTTGTGATCTTCAAATCCCACTGTTTCAGCCTCCCCTTATTTATTGTGACAGCATTTCTGCTCTAGCAGTGTTTCACACGCGAACTAAACATATCAAAATTGATTTTCACTATGTTCGTGAGAGAGTGCTGCGCAAAGATACTTATTGTTGAATACTTTGCTAGTGAAGATTTGGTTGCTAATGTGATCACCAATGGGTTGTCTTCCTCACAATTTATCATATTTTGTGACAAACTGTTGCTCCTCAAACTCTCATCAGTTTGACAGGGGGTGTTAGAGCATCTGATTCAGTTGTGATTGATGACATGTCCAAGAGTCGGTTACAAGTGGTTCCCAATGAGAAGTTGTTAATCCAGCTGTCATGTATAGATTAAGGCTTAGTTTGGCCCCAACGTGGCTTTTTAAAAGGAGCTTATGAAATTTATTACTAAGTTGTTTGATAATTTTATACAAGTGACACACTACTCTTCAAAAAGACATCATGAAACCAAAAAGCAACCTTGAGCTTTTAAAAGCTCCATTCTAGAGCTTTTAAAAACTTCCCCCAAAAAAGCCGTAAGTTCAATTTTTGCAAAGCTCATAAATTAGTTACCAAATGAATCAACATGAAATTGTACTTTAAAAAAGGAGAAGCGCCAAAATGGGGGCCAAACTAAGCCTAAGTCGGTGACTAATAAGATGTTTTGTATCTATATATCTTATCTTTGTAATCTGTTTTAATTCAATGAGAATGAATTTCATTTGTTGAAGTTTCTATATTTTTATGGCTTCCGTTTCTAATTCTTCACAGTAACTTAAAAATGATTACTCAAACATTAACTTATTTAGTTATTCTGTAAACCACATAATTGTTGGGGAAAAATGCGGAAATCCCCAATATTAGGAACAACACTTCCTAACCTTGTCTAGTGTAAATTAAATAGGCACAAATAATATCCAAGCCACAATGAATAAATTCCTTTCACCACAATCAATATAATAATAATGGGGCACCCAAGCAAGAAAATAAATGACACCAAGATTTATGTGGAAAACCCTCCAATGGGGAGGGGAAAAACCACAGGGCAACTCCGAAAGATTCCACTATATCAAAATAAGGAATACACAATGTTCTCTCAAGTTTTTGCCCTAAACTTGAGGTATTCAATCAACTAGATAGAGTGAGTACAAGGGGTTACCTCTTAGGGTTAACTATACCCAAAGGAACACAAGCAAAGCTTCTTCAAAAATACCTCTTGATTTTTGGCACACAAACAAATCCTTGAAAAACACCCACTATTCTGTCTCCTTGAAGTTGCCGCCGCCGCAGAGCCTGAGCACAAAAACCCTCTCTGCTTTTTGTATTGCTGCGCCGTATATATCTCTATTGAAGATTCTCAGCATCTCCAATATAAGGTCATTAGCACCTTTGCTAGAAACACAAATCATGGGCCACGGGCCCACAAGGCATGATGTCTTAAAAACAAATAAACTAATTCTCATGTGTATTGACCATTTAACCCATACACATGGTACCCAACAAACCTCCCCCTCTATACACATGAGAGGAGGGAACACCCAAACTCGACCCCTCACTTGGAGTCCATTCCGGCTAGAGCTTTACAAAGCTCAAGCTTCTCTCTTGTCACGCCCTTAGTCATCATATCAGACGGATTCTTGTCTATATGAATTTTCTTCAACTTCATTTCTTGCTTTTCCATCACCTCACGAATCCAGTGGTAACGAACATCAATGTGTTTTGTACGGGAATGGTATGTGGCGTTCTTGCTCAAGTCCATAGCACTCTGACTATCACAATGAACCACATACTCATCTTGCTTCAAATCCAACTCTTGGAGAAACCGTTTCATCCATAACATCTCTTTACCTGCTTCAGTAGCAGCAATATACTCAGCTTCAGTGGTAGACAAGGCAACACATTTTTGCAACTTGGACTGCCACGAGACAGCTCCCCCCGCAAAAGTAAACAAAAAACCCGAAATAGACTTTCGGTCATCAATGTCCCCTGCCATATCTGAATCTGTAAACCCTTCCAAGATTGGTTTTGAACCCCCAAAACATAAACATAAACTCGAAGTACCCTTCAAGTAACGAAGAATCCACTTGACTGCTTCCCAATGCTCTCTTCCGGGATTGGAAAGAAATCTACTCACTACACCAACTGCATGAGTAATGTCTGGCCGTGTACAAACCATCGCATACATAAGACTCCCTACTGCCGAGGAGTAAGGAACAACTGTCATTTCTTCTCTTCCTGCACGGGTAGAGGGACACAAGCTTTTACTTAGCTTAAAGTGACTCGCAAGAGGAGTGCTAACTGGCTTAGCATCTCTCATGTTGAACTTTTCAAGCACCCGTTCAACGTATTTCTCTTGTGACAACCATATCTTCTTGGCTTTCCTGTCACGAACAATCTTCATACCCAAAATCTGTCGGGCCGGGCCTAAGTCCTTCATATCAAAGGACTTGAACAACTCTCCTTTAAGCCTGCGAATCATATTGACATCTTGTCCAATAACAAGCATATCATCAACATAAAGTAAAAGCATAATAAAGTTATCATCCGGGAATTTCTGCACATAAACACATTGATCTGCAGCGGTTCTCTTGAACCCATGACCCACCATGAATGAATCGAATTTCCTGTACCACTGTCTCGGAGCTTGCTTAAGGCCGTAGAGACTCTTCTTCAACTTGCAAACCAAGTGCTCTTTCCCCTTAACTTCAAAACCCTCTGGTTGTACCATGTAAATCTCTTCCTCCAAATCACCGTGAAGGAAGGCAGTCTTCACATCTAGCTGCTCAAGCTCAAGATCCATGCTAGCTACCAAACCCAAAGCAACTCGAATAGAACTCATCTTCACCACCGGTGAGAAAATTTCATCAAAATCAATGCCATGCTTCTGCCCGAAGCCCTTGACAACTAAACGAGCCTTGTACTTTAGTAGCTTGTCACCATCCTTCTTCAACTTGAACACCCATTTATTTCTCAACGCTTTTTTGCCCTTAGGAAGATCAACCAACTCATAAGTACTGTTCTTATGTAAGGAATTCATCTCATCTTGCATAGCCTGTACCCAACTGCCTCTATCTCTGTGAGACTGAACTTCCTGAAGACTCTCTGGCTCCCCCTCATCTGTAAGCAAAATATACTCAGAACTGGAATACCTGACTGATGGCCTGTGCTCTCTAGTCGATCTCCTGACTGGAGGTATGGTAATCTCTGGTTGAGGGGGCTGCTCCCCCTTCTCAACACCCTCTGTATCTGGCACATCATCATCATCCCCAAATTCTGGAACATCTGTAACTGGCTCATACTGTACTTCTCCCCCATCTGTGGCACCCTGTGATGTGGAAGGAACTGATGTGAGGTCTGGAGCACTACTCGCTCTAGGATGTACAGGTCTCTCAAAATCTGCCAAAGTCTGATGCTCGTGAACAATCACGTCTCTGCTTCTGATCACCTTTTTATTTTCTGGATCCCACAACCTGTACCCGAACTCTGGATCTCCATAACCAACAAAGGTACACAGAATAACTTTATCATCAAGCTTAGATCTCTGCTCCTTAGCAACATGTGCAAATGCCTTGCACCCAAACACCCTGAGATAAGAGTATGAAATATCACCACCGGTCCATACTTTCTCTGGAATCTCAAAATCCAAAGGAGCTGAAGGAGACCTATTAATCAAGTAACAAGCTGTGCGAACTGCTTCACCCCAGAATGACTTAGGCAGCTTAGCCATTCGCAACATGCATCTGACTCTCTCTACAATAGTGCGGTTCATCCTCTCGGCCACACCATTGTGCTGTGGGGTACGTGGAACTGTCCTCTCATGCCGTATACCATGACCTGCACAATATGCTTCAAACTCTTTTGAAGTGTACTCTCCCCCGTTATCAGTACGAAGGCACTTTAAAGGTTTTCCTGTCTCTTTTTCCACCATGGCATGGAACCTCTGAAAATGCTGAAAGACCTGGTCTTTTGTTTTCAGAAAATACACCCACACTTTACGTGAAGCATCATCAATAAAAGTAAGAAAATACTTATTACCGCCCAAAGACTCCACCTCAATGGGACCACAAACATCAGAATAAACCATATCAAGCAACTTGGTTTTTCTTTTACTAGAAGCATGAAAGGAAACTCTATGGTGCTTACCAAATAAGCAATAATCACAAGGGTTAAGAACTGTACCTTTGGCAAAGGGAATGAGGGACTTCTTTACCAGAATCTGCAACCCTTTCTCACTCATGTGTGCCAACCTCCTGTGCCACAAATTTGGTGAAGACTCATCCTCAATTGCATTGAGCCCGCTTGAACACACCTTCACATGAGTCTTGTACAAAGTACAACAAAGTTCCCCTTTTGCAACAACTAGGGACCCTTTGGTGAGTTTCCACTTTCCGCTCCCAAAATGGTTATCATAACCCATCTTATCTAGTGCAACACCAGAAATCAAATTCAAACGTAAATCAGGAACATGCCGAACATCCTTCAATGTCAAAGTGCAACCCAGGCTAGTCCGAATACACACGTCACCTATCCCCTCAATCTTGGAATAGCTGGTATTACCCATCTTCATAGTACCAAAGTCACCAGCTTTGTACGAAGTGAATAACTCTCTCCTAGGAGTAGCATGGTAGGAGGCGGCTGTATCAACAACCCACTCAACATCACTATCTGTAACATGTAGGCACTCCTCATCTCCAAATGAGAGTACCACCACATCCTCAGAAATTGTAGCCGTAGTATTCTTGTCTTCTGACTTCTTCTCATTATTTTCTTGTTTCTGGTCTCTCTTACGAATTCTACAATTTTTGTTCGTGTGGCCTTCCTTGTTACAACAATAGCATACAAAACCTCCTCTCGCCTGTGACTTGCCTCTGTTGTTCTTGGACTTACTACGATCTTTAGATCCTTTCCAAGACCCTCTGTTCGGATTCCTACCCCTGTTCTCCGTGACAAGAGCATGTGTCTGATCTGTACCCATACCCTTTCGCCTGGCTTCCTCATTAAACATGCTATCTTTAACAATCTCCAAAGTCAGCTTACCATTGGGAGCTGAATTACTAAGAGACACAACCAACGTTTCCCAACTATCAGGCAAAGAACTCAATAAAAGCAAAGCTTGAAATTCATCATCTAAATTCATCTTCATCGTAGCCAATTGATTAACTATACTCTGAAAGTCACTCAAGTGCTCGGCAACGGAATTCCCATCTTTGAATTTCAAGTTCACAAGCCTTCGAATCAAGAAAGCTTTGTTTTGCGCGGTCTTCCTCTCATACATAGAGTCATAGACTCTAATTTATTCCATAAACTTTGTGCATTAACTTCTTGGGCAACGTGGTGAAACACGGTGTGATCAACCCATTGTCTAATTTGACCCACTGTCTTTCGATTTGATTTTACCCAATCCGCATCGGACATAGTTGTAGGCTTGGCTGTATCACCCTCAATCGGATCATACAAATCCTTACAATAAAGGATATCCTCCATTCGCGGTTTCCAAATTGCATAATTTGAAGCCGTGAGCTTAATCATTGAATTTGATGATTCCTCCATTTAATTACACAAGACAATAAATAATAATGAACCTTAGCTCTGATACCACTTGTTGGGGAAAAATGCGGAAATCCCCAATATTAGGAACAACACTTCCTAACCTTGTCTAGTGTAAATTAAATAGGCACAAATAATATCCAAACCACAATGAATAAATTCCTTTTACCACAATCAATATAATAATAATGGGGCACCCAAGCAAGAAAATAAATGACACCAAGATTTATGTGGAAAACCCTCCAATGGGGAGGGGAAAAACCACAGGGCAACTCCGAAAGATTCTACTATATCAAAATAAGGAATACACAATGTTCTCTCAAGTTTTTGCCCTAAACTTGAGGTATTCAATCAACTAGATAGAGTGAGTACAAAGGGTTACCTCTTAGGGTTAACTATACCCAAAGGAACACAAGCAAAGCTTCTTCAAAAATACCTCTTGATTTTTGGCACACAAACAAATCCTTGAAAAACACCCACTATTCTGTCTCCTTGAAGTTGCCGCCGCCGCAGAGCCTGAGCACAAAAACCCTCTCTGCTTTTTGTATTGCTGCGCCGTATATATCTCTATTGAAGATTCTCAGCATCTCCAATATAAGGTCATTAGCACCTTTGCTAGAAACACAAATCATGGGCCACGGGCCCACAAGGCATGATGTCTTAAAAACAAATAAACTAATTCTCATGTGTATTGACCATTTAACCCATACACATGGTACCCAACAATAATCGATTTTTGTGTTACCCAAATAACCTCTTAACTCTAGTCTTGCGCTATACTTAATTGGTTATGTGTTAATCATTATCTATATATGTTCTTTCTATGCAGATGGGAATTTAATTGGCAACAAGAAGAGCAAAGAGACATCAACGCAGTGCTACATCGTATCACAAAATCGCAGTTCTTCCCCAGAAATATTTCTTCCAAAAGAATGGACTTACTAGCTTGCCAAACACCGCTTTAGAACTTTACACAGTACATAAAAAACACATGCTTTAGTTTGTGTCGATGTTGTGTTTACTGTTTATACATATATTGAATGCAATATAATAAAAACAACCGCAAATGATTAATTGCTTGATGCAGGGCCATATTCAAGAAATTACTTCAAAAATTTGATGTATTTTTATTTTATTGTGATTTTTGTTTTTTTGTTATTTTTTTTATTTCCTAGGATTTTATTTCTATGGTTTAAGCTATTTCTAGGCCTCTAAATGCTGAAAGCAAGTCTAAATAGCTAGGTTAGGATATATGTTCGGAGTATTTTGAGAAGATTATGACTTAATTTCCAAGTTTTTAATGGTCATAAATTAGGATGTCAAAAAGGAAAACAAAAATTCCATTCCTTTTACTTCTTAGTTTATTTAGGTTGTATTTCCTTTTGCTTGTTTTTTTTTTTTTTTTTTTCGTAGGACCAAGTTTGACAGTATTATAAATAAGGTTGTAAACCAAGTTTTGTAGGACCAAGTTTCCCAACTCGTCCTGCTCGTCTTCCGTTTTCGCGCTGCATCATTGCTTTTTTTTTTTTTTTTTTTAAAGTTAAATATCATCTACCTCCCCTATGAAGGGGCATTAAAATATAAACATCCCCTTACGTTTCAGCAATCTCAATTACCTCCCTATGAAGGGGCTGATTCTATGAAGCATCTAGCTAGATTCACTTATATGAAGAAGTGTTACTAAGCTCTTTAGACAGATGATTTAGAAACACCTCATGTAAAAAAGACAATGGATGATGTGGCATTGTGCACTTTTTTTCTTTTTTTTTAATTGCAAAACAAACTGACAGATCTGTTATGTGGTCAAGTTAGCAAACTATATCATACAACCCATGTGAGCGTATCTCCCCATCTATTGATTGATAGGATCCGCGAGCAGGCAGGTGCCAACCTTCATTAATACAAAGAGTTGAGTAAAGATTAATACAATACATGGTCTGTCTCAAAAACAAATTGTGGTCAACTTAGCATTTTCTTAATTTATAGGAAGTAAATAAAAATTAGAATTATGGAACAATGTAGGAAGAGAAAACGAAGAAAAATGAAGGTAAAATTGGTGGGGGCTCTTAAAATCATTGGTACATCATGTTCCTTAAATGTTATTGAATTTATTGTTACAGATATCAACTTTTTTTTTCTTTATTCTCATTGACGACACACTAAAGTCTTGTACTGCTACTGGGAATATTATTAGAAATTAGTGAGTTCTCTAAAAGTTATCTCCCTCCCAATCCCCCTCTCTCTTTATATATTTATATTAATATATATATATGTGGATATGCGGCTCGGGTCCACCCCGGGGCCCTTTTCCCCTCTCTTCGGAAAGAAATAGAGTGTTTCTTTTCTCTTTTTGAAATTCTTGAATGGTCTATGAAAACAGATACAGAGTCACCATTTGTTCTTTGGGAAACCAAGAAACCCAATTTGACTCACCCAAACAGATAAAGGGTACCGACCATTCATAACCAAAGAACTCGGCACGGGATTTTGGTACGAGAGAGAAAGGAGCCTTCACAAAGACTAATACACCCTCAACTCGCCCCGTCTTTCAACGGATCTCAATTAGCATCCAAATAACCATTTAGTACTAAGTTTGGTTCTATAACTAATATTATGATCAACCCTGCTACAGTCACCGAAAAAATACACTGAAATAGTGCACCAAATCATCGGTGCCGTCCATTTCAATGGGACCCACGTGTGCAGGGTGTGCGTCCCACTGAAATGGACGGCACCGATGATTCGGTGCACCGGTGCATTTTTTCGGTGCTCCAATCATTTCTCTATTTTGATAGGTATATTACATTGCATAAGAATCTTGAATTGGAATATCAAAAGATAAGATATCATTCATTATATCGATTTAAGCCAAGTATCACACAATGGAAAGGCGAAAGATCACACAAAACAAACCTAGGAAAAATCGTCTAATCATATATCAAGTAATCAAGTTTTCTCAATCCAGGGGACATGAATTGTTCTTGAACAAATAATAAAAAAAATCAAATATGCTTAGCAAACTAGAATGTATGCATGTTGATTCTTGAGAAAAAATGACCTCTCAATCTCCGGGATAGACGAGAAATGATGATTTGATCTAGGGGAAGCATGAAATGTTTGATCAATCTCATTCTTTATAATCCTCTTGGATAAGGAGTCACAAAGACTCCAAATCTTGCATGTATGCAATGTAAGGTCCTAGAATGGGCAAGATAGTAGTGTGCAAGCTTAAGTGTTCGTGGGATTTTCTAAAGTGATTTGAAAGCATGAGATATGAATTAATGCATGAAGAGAACCATTATACGATACAAGTAAATATAGTATAAAATAAATCCTAAGACATGAGCTAATTTAGAATGCATGTAGACATCTAATCAAAGACTAAAAGTAAAAAAAAATAAGCTTACTATGAATAGTGGACAGAATATTTGAACCATCTTGTAAAACTGGAAAAGTGTGGTTAGAAGCACTCTAAATTCTTGAAATTTTATGAAGATCATCCCTACTGAGTCTAATTCACATAGGAAAAATCCCAACTTCCATTGATGTCATAGATTGTGAGAAACCATATAAATAAGAGAGGTTACTCAGAAATAGAATCCGCACAATCGACTGAAATGTAACAAAATCTTTGAAAATGAAAAATACAACATTTGGTGCTTCATAATATATAGAAAGTTCCCTAACACACTGAAATTTAAGGAAAAAATGAGTTGGGACCACTCTTAGTGGAAAAGTTTTCTGGAAAAGAGATTGAAAGTCAACCAAAGCTGATGTGACAGAACAACAGAATGTTTTAGAAGAATGTTTGGGTCAAAAAGGAACTCTTCCAAGTGTTTTAAAATTAAACCAAAAATCATGGACTTTCTCTAATGCGTTAGGAAGACTTTTCAAGTGGTATCATGATCATCCATTGAGTATTCGACTCAGAATAGCATTTTCAAGTTGAGTTACTCACTATTTTGGGGGGTTTTTTTATTTAGAAAACAAGCTTTTATTTTTTAGAACTCACAATGTGGGGTTTAAGAGGGGCTTTAGAAACTGATGCTTTGAAAGTGTATCTTCAACATCCAAATGAAGATAATAATCACTTAAAATGTCAACTTCTAATTCACTTCAAGAACTCCTCAAAATGTTTGCAAAAACAAGGTATTCATTGGAAAATCAAACCCAATAATCCGTGAAAGTATGATACATGAGAGGATGGATGGTGCACATGGTACATATGAGAGAATAGGATGTTATTAAACATGGCAAAATGATGTTCTTTGTACGTATGACAAATGAGGATACATGAAAGTATCATATCAAGAAACAAGAGTCAAAATCAACAATCTATGAATAGTGTCCAGAACAGTGAGCTGATTTTGTAAACTCCATCACAAATACTTAAAATGCATGAGTGAAAGTGAAACAAATCATGGATGACCCTTAATGTGTCTATTAGACTATGGAAAAAGCCAAACTATAATAGCTATTACAGATTAAAAGAAACAAATCAGAATATACACATGACTTAGAAACAAAGGCTGCACTTTTGATTGATTTTTTTATGATTTTGTACAAATAGGAAACCAACTCTTATGATTCTCAGTACATACCAAAAGTTCAATAACACATTTAAGTTCAAATAAAAAAAATAGAAAAGGCCATGTTATATGAGAAAAAAACCCGAAATAAATGCAAGAAGTCAGACTACAATCTGTGAGAGAAAAGACATTGTTAACATGAACTTCTAAAATCCAAAAAACATATTTCTACATTTCTAAAATTGATGAAGCAAAATGAGGGTGAACTATGATGTATTAAGAAGGTTTTTCAAGTGGTTTCATCATCATATATCAAGCATTTAATTCAAAATAAATGTTTGAACCTCAGTAACTCACTGTTTTGCATTATCATTGTTAAGAAAATCCATTTAGTTTTTGAAAAATAGTTTGGGTTTTTGAATGGGGGAATGAAATAGATGTTCAAATCATGAACTTAAACTTTTGAGGAGATGAAGTAACCATCTAAGAACTTGAAAACGGTAGAAATCAAAAGATGAAATGAGGTTGAGGGAAAGATGATGCAAATGATAAAGAAATCAAAATAGAAATGAGACGAGGGATAGATTATGCAAATGAAAATGAACCAAATTAGAAATGGGGGTTGAGAAGAGATTGTGCTAAAATAAAAAGAAATCAAAATAGAAATGGGGCTGAGAAGGGAAAATGCAAGTATGATAAAGAAAAATAAAAATAGAAATTGGATTGGGAAAGAAGAACAAGTATGTAATCAATGAATCATCAATGGTGGAACCACAAGCATTCAACCTCTCATTTATGTTTGTATGTGGCTGTAGATTGATCTCTAACTCATTGAAAATCAAAGAAGATGAAGAAAATGAATTGAAATCTTGTAAATACAAGTTTAGTTTTTAGTAAACTAATTGAAACTTACATTTGAATTGGACTTGGAAGAAGAAAATCTCTATTTCTCCCTAACTCTCTATCTCTCTCTCTTTGGAGCTTCCATGTTCCTCCCCAAATGGAAGAAAATGGGTCTCATTTATAGGCCGGTTTGGGGAGGTATTTTGGATTTTGAAAAGTCTCTAATTGATCCAAAATGTTCAAAATATCAAAACTATGTCATTTTGTTTATTGAAAATTTGAATTGGAACAAAACAATTAAACAAAAATTACAAAAAAAAGTAATAAATCACTCAGACTGCCGCCACGGCATTCGACCAATCTCGCCGTAGTAGTCAACCCCCCAGTTGACCAGATTTTGCATTTATGTCCTCCGAACTCCCAAAATTTGCGAAATGACCCTATTTCTTCCAAAGTTCACAGAAAATTCATACGAACTCCGAATTGAGCTAGTGATATACCGTTGGAAAGACATTGACATATACTTTTCATAAAAAAAATAGTTTGAACTTGGGTCATTTTTGAAAGTTTTCCGGTATTCACGATAAAAGCCAATTTGATCGCTTTTTTTACCTTCAGAAATTCATAATAAATTCAATTTAAGTCCAAAAATTATATGCGATATACCGTTGGAAAGATATTGACCTATAGTATTTGATAAAATTAGATTGACTTCACAAAGGTGACTTTGACTTTTGGTCAAACTTGCGGTCAAATTAGTCAAATAGTGGATTTTCAGGAATTTCCAAGAAGTTCTGGGAGCCTCTAGAGATTGACATTTCAGTTCAATTTTCTTTTAAAGAATATTTTAAGTCTTTTAACATAAATTAGAATGATTTCAGAGCTTTCAGGCTATTTCAAAAATTTTCGGTCAAACCGAGGTCAAGCCTTGGTCAAACTGGAACTTCTAGGATTTCTGGGAGTGTCTGGGAGTGTCTAGGAGCTAATGTTTTCAAACCTCTCTTCTAATTACTTTTCTGTTTATTTTGAATGACATCAATGATTTCTGAGCTTCTGGACCAATTCAGAGAGTTTTTGGATTTCAGGGGCATTTTGGTCGTTTCTGCCAATTCTTTGAGTTCATAAGAGTTAGAGGCAATCTCTGAAAATCCAATCATTCTAATCATCAAGCTTTGATATGCTTGTGGCATCCTAAATCTGTTAGCCGACAAAATGGGGTGTCTATAGTTTACCCCTCTTTGGCATGAACTTGCGAGGCAACGCATGTCACAAGTGAGTCCCAAAGCCTTGAAGAGACAAGTCTATTGGAGACTAAAGATTTAGGATAAATCCGTTGCAAAATACAAGGAAAAAGATGATGTCGATACTGGTCGTGCTTTGCGTGAGCTGCCTACGGACGTAGTTTGGGCATAAAGGAGTGAATCAAATATGCAAACACACAACAAAACAGGCAGATGCTATGCTAGGAGGATGCTGTGCAATGCATGGATATAATATGTATCATGTAATGAGTCCTGCTATGTCTAATGTTGTTATCCTAGCATTAATTGGTTGTGTGGGTGTGCCTCTCCAAGCAGACTTGTATTGTGCTTGTGCATTGGCTCTAATGTAGTGGTTTACTCAAATGGGGACACCAACATTTTGGAAACTCTGGGTCTCTAAACACACTTATGAATTTTCGGGACTTTGGATTGCGATCTTTACAAGCGAAACATTCGAATGCGGGGCCCTTTGAGGATAATCATCAAAGGTAACCGACGGACTTAGAGCCTTGGATACTATGTGACAGACAAGGAGCCCAAGATAACTGACGGACTGAAAACCCTGGATACCATGTGACGGACAAGGAGGCCTAGATAAATGATGGACTTAGAGCCCTAGATATCAGACGACGAGTAAGGAGCCCGAGATAACGATGGACGCGAAAGTCTGGGATATCAAATGACGGGTAAGGAGCCCGAGATAACCGACAGACGCAGAAGTCCTGAATATCAAATGAAGGGTAAGGAGCCCAAGATAACCGACAGACGCGAAAGTCCTGAATATCAAAGGATTGGTAAGGAGCCCGAGATAACCGACGGACACGAAAGTCCTAGATATCAAACGACGGGTAAGGAGCTTGAGATAAATGATGGATGCAAAAGTCTTGGGTATCAGATGATGGGTAAGGAACCGATTTGAAGTTGGGTCACTTTGGAAAGTGTTGCGGTATTCGCGGTAAAAGCCGATTTGATGGCCTTTTTCACCTTCAGAAATTCATAATAAATTCAATTTAAGTCTAGAAATTATGTGTGATATACCATTGGAAAGCTACTGACCTCTAGTATTTGATAAAAAATATTTCAACATTGCAAAGGTGAATTTGAATTTTGTCAAGCTTGAGGTCAAATCAGTCAAATAGTGCATTTCTAGGAAATTCCAAGAAGTTCTGGGGGCCTCCAGAGACTGACGTTTCTATCCTATTTTCTTTTAAAACATATTTTAAGCCTTTTTACATGATTTAGAATGATTTTGGAGCTTTCGGGCAATTCAAAAAATTTTGGTCAAACCGAGGTCAAACCGGTCAAATAGGAACTTCTAGGACTTCTAGGAGCTGATGTTTTCAAACATTTCTCTTTTAAAATACTTTTCTGTTTATTTTGAACAACATCGAATGATTTCTGAGCTTCTGGGCCAATTCAGAGAGTTTTGGGATTTTAGGGACATTTTGGTCATTTTCGCAAATTCTTTGTGTTCTTAAGATTAGAGGCAATGTTTGAAAATCTGATCTTTTTAATCATTGAGGTTTGACATGCTTGTGGTCTCCTAAATCTGTTAGCCGACAAAATGGGGTGTCTACAATATATATATATATATATGTGTATATACGTATAAGACTTCATAAGTGGGGTATTATTTGTTTCATTGCCTTCTTAACTTCCATAATGCTTGTTGTCTTTCCATTAGCATTTTCCTTTACCAGAGATAAACCAAATTTAATAGATAAAACAAAAATCAGTTAATTTTTAGAATACTAAACAACAACAATTGTCAATATGTAAATTCGTTTAGAACTTGAGAACTATACATATACATAGAAATTTCCCAAATTTGAGGGGACCAAGGCCCCCCTTGGCCTCTTAATAGCTCCATCCATGCTCACGGGGGGAGTAGTGAAAACAAGGGAAAAATTGTATTTTTACTATTTTCACTGTTCCTCCTATGAGAGGAACAGGACGCACAGTTCCTAAGGAACTATGATGAAGATTTGTTCATACTTAGTTATGTGTTAATCACTAATCATTAGCTATATGTTCTTTATATGGAGATGGGAATTTAGTTGGCAACAAGAAGAGTAATGTGGCATCAATGTAGTGTTACATCGCATCACAAAATAGCAGTTCTTCCCTAGAAATATTTCTTCCAAAAGAATGACTTACTAGCTTTTCCAAACACCACTTTAGAACTTTATACAGTCCATAAAAACACATGCTTTAGTTGTTGGAAAAAAGGATTTCCCTACTAAAGGATATGTAATCTTTAGGCTAAGTTTAAGGTGGGACTCGCTCGTCTATTGGGGTGGGACCACATTGGAATGCATTCTCCTCTGTGTGAAGATGAACATCATATATTTATATGTGGAAATTCATTAAGGGATGAATTAGAAATTGTCATTCTAAGTGCCCATGTGAACATTGGTTGAGGAGGTGTTGAAGTGGGTATAGAATTATCTTGTCACATATAGGAAAATTACAAGGAAGGTAGAGAGTATATATAAGCTAGGTTCCTTACAAGGGGTATGCCCCTTTGGGGTACCCACTTTTGTTAAGGGGGGAGGACTTAGGCTAACCATGGTCCGCCACACATGCGCGTACCGCCGTCGCTATTTGTCTGTCGGGCTAGGCTCTTGTGTGTGTGTGGGTGTGGTTTGAATTATGTATATTCTTTTTGTAGAAAATTCATTTGAATTTTTCCAATTAGAATTTGAATAATTCGTACCTGTTTATTTCCCTCTGAAAACTGTTGATTACCAACAGTCATATCTAATTCACACCAGTTTCTGTGTCTTGTTTATATTTCTATTCCAGATTAAGATTATGTTTCAGATTATACATATTATTTTAATATAACATATTGTCATTAGGGAATAGCAATCTTAAGACGAATTTTATTTGTTGTTTTCTTTTGAAATCTATTTTGTCTTTCAAAATCTGTTTTACTTATTTATTAATGAAAATCAAACATGTTTCGTAAAATTTATTTTTTTCAAAATGGCAACTCAGTCTACTAAAGTTTCGACCGTGAAAATAAATCATGGTGAAAAATCTGAAAAGTATAATGGAACAGATTTCAAACGTTGGCAACAAAAAATGCTCTTTTATTTAACCACATTGAGTTTGGCTAAATTTCTTCATGAAGACCCTTAACTACAAGAAAACATGTCTTTGGTGACGGAAAAAATTCATCACAAAAAAGTGCAATTCCGTAACAAAAAGTATTTGTGATGGAATTGCACCTCTTGGAAAGGATTTGTGCCCGACACAAGTTAGGGGCATCACAAAAAGTCTGTGTCGGGTCAAATTCCGTAAAAAAAAAACATCTATGATGGATTATGTATCGGATTTGCGTGTGACACAAAAAATAGTGTCACATATGCTTATAATTTGTTACAGTTATTTGTATTGACTCGTAACCGTCACAAGTAGTATTTGTGACGGATTTATGTTCGACACAAATAGTAGTGTCACATTTGATTTGAGGCACTTTATTAATTGTGTCGACTCAAAACTGCCACAAATTCTATTTGTAACGGATTTGTATACTTTATTTGTGTCAACCTAAAACCATCATAAATACTATTTGTCCAAAACGTCACAAATGCTATTTGTGATAGAATAAATAGTGTTTGTGACAGAATTTTAAAAATTGCGACCACAATATTACCAAAACCATCACAAATAATATTTGTGACGGAAATTTATATATTGTAACGAAAAATTATTATTTCTCCATCACAATAAATTGTAACATACTAATTTTTAATGACAAAAAGCACATAGAATTTAAAAGCATATTAATTAAAGATAAAACCAGATACAATAAAGAATATGTTCATACATAATTGTTTCATAGCTGATGACATTAGTAGAAATAAAAATAATCTAAATAAAGTCTTTACGCTCACAATTGATTCTCATCATGATCTAAACCCTCTAATCTCTCGCCACAACCTGAAACATAATACGAAAGTTTAATTAAAAATATAATAATGCAGCCACCTAGAAACCCAAAGAGCAAGACAAGACTAAAAACACAAATAAAAAACTATCCAAACAAGCAACACAAGAATAAAAAATTAAAAAATTAAAAAAAAAAAAAAAAAGGCAAAGATTGCTAAAATAAATCGGCCGAGTTTCCTCTATATCTATAACATTCGAAAAATTTCATAAACATGTGTAAATAAATTTAGGGTAAATTACACAAACCTCCCTTGAGGTTTGGTGAAATTACACGGACCTCCCCTCTATATTGCAAATTTATACAAACCTCCCTTGAGATTCGAATTTGCATTACACACACCTCTCCTCTAGATTGGAAAGTTTATAGAGACCTCCCTTCTTAATTTGTTAATGTCAAAAATACCCTTAGTTATAAAAAAAGCCTCTCTCTATCTCTCTATGGTATATACATATATACATGCATACATACATACACACCATATATATACATATTTGTATAAATATATCTATTCAATACATATATAAATAGATACTTGTATACATCTTTGATGTGAGTTTGGTATTTTGAGTTTAGATCTTGAACAAATTGATTTAGACTTTAAATCTTAGGAACAAATTAGTTTTTTGAGTAAATTGATTTTGAGCTTAAATCTTAGGAATAAATTAGTTTTTTGAAAAAATTGATTTTGGGTTTAAATTTTTAGTTTTTGAACAAATTCATACTCATTCATATATATATATATGTCTGTCCATATATTATGTTTGTACTTGTATATGTATATATACACACAGGAGAGAGAGAGAGAGAGAGAGAGAGAGAGAGAGAGGTGTGTAGTTAAGTAAAATGGTAAACAAAGTAAGGGTAAAATAAATTCATATGTTAGAGGGCAAGTCTGTGTAATTTTGCAATATAGAGGAGAGGCCCGTGTAATTTCATCAAACCTCAGGAGAGGTTCGTGTAATTAACCCATAAATTTATTAAAACCCAAAATCAACATACAACTCTTTGGCACTTTTATGATCCAGCATACTAAATTTTATTACAAAATTCTTATCTCAAAGTACTACCAACAACATAATGAGTCAAATGTTAGCTCATGCTGTACAATAAACAATTGAAGATCACTAACCCTAATTGTGAATGCACCACAACTCACAATTCTACTAATTAATACAAGATAATCCTTGCTTTGAACATTCATGAAGAGAAATAGAGAGTGATTGTGTAGAGAAGAGAGCAATGAGAGAGAAATGTGAGAGACAGAAACGAGCGAGAGAGAGAGAGAGAGAGCGAGAGAGAGAGAGAGAGAGAGAGAGAGAGAGAGAGAGAGAGAAAGAGGAGTGTGTGTGTGTGTGTAATACCCCGTATTTAATTTTCGCTTTTTAGTCAAGAAATATACAAGATTTGAGATTTGTACAGTATAATTTTTACATGTGTATGTCATCGCGTGAGCTCAACACATACAAGTATTTCTCACTAGAACTTGGAGCCAAAGGAATTTCGTGTGTAGTAGTGTGCGTGTGCTTTGTGCGCGCGCGTGCGCGTGTGTGAGTGTGTATAAATGAACCCAACCCCCATACTCATTCTAACAACCCTCATTCTCTGAACTCTCTCAACTGTCTCTCTATTGTCTTTCTCTCTCACATTATCTATATACATACACATATATATACTCAAGTTGATACATAAGAGTAATTGATTTCCAAGGCCTTGATTGGAATCTCTGTATAACTTTCTGTAATCCGAATTGGTAATTAAGTTTATGTACCTCTTCTAATGTTGATTTCAGTTAGCTAAAGCACTGTAGGTATGTATATATATACACGTAATTTATAGATATATATGTCGTTAAAGGTCTAAAAATACCGAGCAGAAAAACTATAACAAAAACTTGATTTCTTTATATCAAATGAAAGGTCTCGATCCCACGAGGCTCTATTTCAAATTTCAAAAGCTAATTCTTTACGATCCCGACGAACGATCAAATCAAAGTTTTGTCACCATTCAATTTTTTGATATAATCGAGAGCTATGATTCGATTTGTCAAATTCTGATTTCATATTTGGAATCTACATGAAAAAATGGAGATTTTCATATATTTGAAAGTACTTTTTGATTAAGTTTGAAAAATAATTTTTGTAACAGAGCAACAAAAAAGACAACAATGGCAGTCTGGTTAGTGGCTCGCGAGCGCGACTCGCGCGAGCAAGGGTCCAAGCGAGCGGCGCGCACGCGCGAACTGGCTATTTTCTGAAATTGTTTTAAAATGCCCACGTGGTCTTACTGAGCATAATTCGCCCAAGAGGCCCGCGCGAACAACCTGAGGTAGTTTGGTAAAAACTCCTGTTTTCTTGTACTTAAGTCAGAATTGAGCTAAGGGGCCTTGTACCCTTAGATTTAAGAGTTGTACTTCACTTTAATAGTAGTTGTACTTGTGCTTAGAAGTATTGTACCTCACTAATGTGCTTATATCACTGTACATAATAGATTATAACATACTGGGCTTTTTTGAATTCTATTCTGTGTAATTAAGTCTATCGCCGGTGAATGGTAGTTCGGTATAACCCTCAATAAAGTTGTATAACGTGTACTTACATGTTTATATGAATTCATATATTTTATGTGTTTACTTGGATGATTTCAGCATGTCTATTGTGTTGCTTTAAATCGAAAGCATGTTTTGATATGTAATTTATGAAATGTTGAATATGTCTTGATGCTTAGAGCTCGCATATGTCATATCATTTCATAAGCATGAGCATGAACACTAAAATCACGAAAATGATTTTGGGATGAAGACCTTAGAGGCTTTCGATTTTTGAAAAAGGAAGACCTTTGAGACTTCCAGGTTTTTAAAAAGGAAGACCTTAGAGGCTTCTGTGCATAAACCCTCTAGGAGGGATTTTGTTTTGAAAAGATAGAAATCCCAGATTTGTGGGTAGGCGTGTGAGATGGGTACCACTAGAAACTCGAATTGCAGGATGTGCTGTAAGAAACCCCCATAACGTTGAAGGCTAGGCCTCCGTGTAATTCGTAAGGCCCAAAGTCCCGCACGTTGAAGGCTAGGCCTCTGTGGACGGGAAGCCCATGGTACGGGTATTGATATTGACGATCGAGGGTGAGTGTTTGAAAAGGATAAAAAATATTTTTCATGCATGACATTGGCATTCATTGCACTCATGCATTTTATATAGCAAATGTTATTATGTGGTTATATGACTATACAAGCCTTTATGGCATATGGACTATAAAGCCTTTCTTTTTTAGGTGATATAGATAAGGGCAAGGCGCCCGAGATTTGATGAACTTCCGCTTTGTTTGAAGGCCCTGCTTATAGGATTTTTTTAATTTAAATGATGTAATAAATTCTGTTTCAAAGGGCATGTTATGTTTAATTGGACAAATGTTAATCCACCCGCTTTTAAATAGAATGTTAGCTTAACTCTGATTTTCCGCTGCTTATCTTCAAAATGTTTTGTTGCAAGAAATGATATTTTCTAAATGAAAACCAGATTCTATTTTATAAATGTTTTCCAAATAAGAAACATATACTACATGTAACCCTCGGAGTCTAGGACTCGGAGAGTTACCGATTGGTGTCAAAGACTACTGTTATTGTTTATTATTATACTTCCGCCAGTCGACACCCCGTTGCTGAGACTCATGGCGGGGTGGGGCATCACAGAATGGTACCAAAGCATAACCGGGTCGAATACTTTGGAGCGCCGGGTTATGTACTCGCTTGTATAGTTTTGTTGACATGTTAGACATTTTAGTTGATAAACAACATACGATTTGATATGTGTTAACACATTATTTGATAACTTGAGGTGATAACTGCTTACTTGTTATGTTTGACATATACATGTACTGTTTAATACACTTCGTTATTAGATCATGTTGTGTGATTCATTTACTCAATTTGATCTTGTTATAGATATGCCACCGCATCGTAAAAATCACAATTTTGAGGTTGAGGCTGATGAGCAGATATCAGCTACTTCGGTCCTAGTTAGAGGCCGAGGTCGAGGTTGTGCTCGAGGACGTGGTCCAAAAAGAGGCTATGGTCAAGGTCAAACCTGTGGCCGAGGTTGAGGTCAAAGTCGTGGCCATGGTCGAGGTCACGCACCTGAAATTGTATTTGTGTCTGAAGCCTCTATAGGACCGGTTGACATTCCTAATGGACTGCAAGGGTTACAGAATGTAGCTGATGTAATTGCAAGGGCAGTCAGAGATGCTATGCCGCCTCCTCCCCCTCATGCTCCTGGAGGTGAGACAAATCCTACTAGAGTTCAAGAGCGGCTGATTACCAAAGATTTTGATGCTAAGAAGCCGCCACAGTTCCCTGGTAGCTCTGACCCAGTAGCTGCAGAGGATTGGCTTCAGCATATCACGAAGATATTCGAATTCATTGATCTTCATGAGGATGCTCTCTGAATCAAGTTGGCTACATGCTTATTTTTTGGAGAAGCTACCCATTGGTTGGATTGCGCTGTGAGTGTTCATCCACTTGCTGGCATGACCTGGGAATCATTTAAGCGTATTTTTCTCGATAACTACTTCCCAGAAGTATAGAGGGACGTAGAAAGGGCTGAGTTCTTTACCCTTTAGCAGGGGGATATGTCAGTGACAGAATATGCTACGTACTATGTTTTCTACCTTGGCTGGTTTTGAGCAAGAATAGTTGGTCAGAGATCATTTCAAGGCTTTACGCTTTGCCTCTGGTATTCGACCCTATATTCAGAAAAGTCTGGCTAGCACGCCTATTACCACTTATGCTGATATTTTGACAAGAGCGTTGGCTTTTGAAAGTGTGGATTTGGATCTGAAAACGGCCAGGGAGATAATTACTCCAGCCAAGAGCACCGGTCACTCTAAGAAAGCCAAGACAGAGACTAGGTCTCAATTTCAGTCCCAACCTCATGAACAGCAACAACAACGATCCCATTGTCCCGCACGTTGAAGGCTAGGCCTTCGTGGACAGGAAGCCCATGGTCCGGGTAATGATATTGACGATCGAGGGTGAGTGTTTGAAAAGGCATGAAAATTATTTTCATGCATGACATTGGCATTCATTTCACTCGCGCATGTTATATAATAGATGTTATTGTGTGGTTATATGACTATACGAGCCTTTATGGCTTATGGACTATAAAACCTTTCTTTTTCACGTGATATAGATAAGGGCAAGGCGCCCGAGATTTGATGAACTTTCGCTTTGTTTGAAGGCCCTGTTTATGGGATTTTTTTAAATTTAAATGATGTAATAAATTCTGTTTCAAAGGACATGTTATGTTTAATTGGACAAATGTTAGTCCACCCGCTTTTAAATAGAATGATAAGCTTAACTCTGATTTTCCGCTGTTTATCTTGAAAGCGTTTTGTTCCAAGAAATGTTATTTTCTAAATGAAAACTAGATTCTGTTTTATAAATGTTTTCTGAATTAGAAACGTATACTATATGTAACCCTCGGAGTCTAGGAATCGGGGAGTTACCGATTGGTGTCAAAGACAACTGTTATTGTTTATTATTATACTTCCGCCAGTTTTTCATGTGATATAAAGGGGTGTTTCACGGTTGCGGGTGGGAGTGAGAGGAGGGAAAATTTAGGGAAAAATGACTTACAGAGTGTGTTTTTCATAATTAATTAAGGGTTGATTAATTAATTAACTAGTATTAAACTAATTTAATTTATTTGTAAGTATAATTTTTGTACGTTTAACTATTAAACTTATTTTTTTATTTTGCCCCCAATTTTTCCCAGCCTAAGATTTGTTTGACAGATAGGTACGTTTTCGTCACGAATAAAATATGTTTGTGTCAGATAGGTACTTTTCCGTCACAAATAAAACTTTGATTGTGTCGGAGAGGTACGTTTTCATAACAAATAAACTTTATTTGTGTCAGATACATTTCCGTCACAAAAATCCATCACAAAAAAAGTATTTGTGACAGAATTTTATCCGTCACAAAAGGCCCCATCTTTTGTAGTGTCTTTGGAACTCACTGAAGGAGAAACCAATAGAACTGTTGTCGATGCATGGAAACATTCAGATTTCTTGTGTAGAAATTTTATTCTGAATAGTTTGAACAATACTCTATATAATATGCATTGTAAAATAGAATTGGCAAAGGCTATTTGAGAATTTTTAGACAACAAATATAAAACTGAGGATGCTGGTATGAAAAAATTCTTAGTTGGCAAATTTCTTGACTATAAGATGTTGGATTCAAAAACTGTTATTAGCCAAATTCAAGATTTTCAAGTAATCTTACATGATATTCATGTCGAAGGGATGTCTCTAAGTGATTCTTTCCAAGTGGATACAATTATTGAAACTGCCAACTTGGAAAGACATCAAGAATTATCTCAAACACAAACATTAAAGAGATTAATCTTGAAGAATTAATAGTGAGACTAAGGATTAAAGAAGATAACCGTGGTTTTGAAAAAGAAAAGTACAAATTCTTCTATGGGAGCAAATATCAATGTTGTGGAACATGTAGAAATAAAGAATTTGTGGCTTGTCAGATGAAAATTGTTTTCTCACTTTTCACTTTTTAGATTACAACTGTGTATGCATATATATATATACAAATGATACAATGACTAGCTAGCTCCTAAGTCAAACAAATGACATTATGACTGCAATAATAACTTGATTCTTGATCACCACAATATCAACACCAAACACAATATCAGCACCAAACGTATAATGCCTTGATTCTGAGCACCACAATATCAGCTCAATCTTGACCACAATTTATGACCACAATAACAATCCAATCTGGACCAAACCAATCTTGACAATTATGATTTAATTTCAATCTTGACAATTATGATTTAATTTTAGGTGGTTCAACCACCCCCCCCGCAAACTCAACGGTCCTGGACGGATGAGTTTGGAGCGAAGAAAGAGAAAACGTTGTGTGGGAAGACCCTTGGTAAACAAATCTGCAGTTTGATCCACTGAAGAAACAAATTGAACTCGACACAACCCCGATGCCACATGCTCACGAACAGAGTGATAATCGAGCTCGATGTGTTTAGTACGAGCATGGAACACTGGATTGGCGGCCATATAGGTAGCACTGAGATTATCACAGTATAGTAATATAGGCCGAGTAATAGGGAACTGTAGTTCCTAAAGCAAGTGCCGAAGCCAAATAATCTCAGCACAACAAGTAGCAAGAGAAAGATATTCAGATTCAGCACTAGATCGAGATATTGTAGGTTGCTTCTTAGCACTCCACGATATGAGATTAGACCCCAAATAAACACAAAAACCTGAAGTGGAACGCCGGGTATCAGGTCAGCCTGCCCAATCAGCATCAGAATAGGCATATAGAGTGCAAGGTTTAGGTGACGCACGAAGAAGAAGACCAAGACCAATGGACCCTTTCAACTATCAAAGGATACGTTTTACAGCAACTAAATGGGAAGCACGGGGGACGCTCATAAATTAAGAGACATTGTGGACCGCATAAGCAATGTCAGGGCGAGTTAAAGTAAGGTATTGAAGAGTGCCAACCAGATGGCGATATTCAGTAGGATCAACAAGAGAATCACCATCAGTTGCAGACAGTTGAGACTTGGTCGAAACAGGTGTAGAACAAGGCTTGCAATGAAGCATAGAACTCTAACGAAGAAGATCCAATGTGTATTTAGTCTGAGAGAGATGAAGCCCAGTAGTAACAGATGTGACTTCAATGCCAAGAAAATAATGAAGAGAACCCAATTCTTTTATGTCAAATTCTTGTGCCATAGTGCTAGTAAAGGATTTAATAAGAGAAGAATCACTCCCGGTGAGAATGATGTCATCAACATATAAGAGAAGAACTAGAGTCACACTTGGCTTGTGATAAAGGAAAAGAGAGCTATCTGCCTTGCTTTGTATGAAACCAAACTTGAGGAGAAAGGTACTGAAACGTTGAAACTAGGCTCGAGGGGCCTGTTTCAATCCATAAATTGCTTTGTGGAGATGACAAACATGGTGAGGTCGTTGAGGATCAATGAACCCTGGTGGTTGAGTCATAAAGACTGTCTCAGTGAAGTCCCCATGAAGAAATACATTTTTGACATCCAATTGACGAAGAGACCAGCCAGAAGAGAGAGCCATGCTGAGAACTACACGTATGGTAGTGGGTTTGACAACTGGGCTAAAAGTTTCATCATAGTCAAGCCCTGGTTGTTGATGAAAGCCTTTAGCAACCAACCGTGCTTTGTAGCGCTCAATAGTCCCATCTGATTTTTGTTTAACTCGAAAGACCCATTTGCTTCCGACATTATTGAGTCCTGGTACAGGTGGCTCCAAGGTCCAGGTGTGATTTTTGAGCAAAGCATTGAATTCTTCTGACATGGCATGACGCCATTCAGGAAATTTAATAGCCTGAGAGTAACAAGTGGGTTCAGAGAAGTTTGTAAGTTCTGATGAGAAAGCCTTGGGAATTGGATACCAGAATATACCATCAGTATAAGTTTTGTGCTTTTGAACACCTACTCGCTGGCAGGTGACCATATGGTGTGGATTAGGATTTATTGGAGGGGACTGAGGGCGGTTGGGTAACGGGCTGGATAACAAAGGGTTGATGGGTAGCGAGTTGGTGGTGGTCTCGACAGTGGTGTCAGCTTGAGTAGTATGGGACTCAGACTGAGATTAACGAGGTGAAGAAGGACTACGGGGCTCGGCTAAAGATGAGGGATGAAGTTGATGTACAGGAAGGGAGGAAATGATAGGTATGGAGGGAACTTGGACAAAAGCAAATGTCGTGTAATCCGTAGGGGAAGTTGATTGCATATGAGGTGATGGAGAGGCATATGGATAAGTCGATTCATCAAATCGTACATGACGAGAAATATAGACCCGATTGGATTTGGGGTCTAGGCAACGATAGCCCTTATGTCGAGTGCTGTAGCCAAGGAAAACGCACTCGATAGAGCGAGGTGATAGCTTGTGAGGGACATAGGCACCAAGATGAGGATAACAAGCACAACCAAAAGTACGAAGGTCCGTATAGGAGGGGAGAAATCCAAACAAGGAGTGGAAGGGACTAGACCAACTGAGGAGAGGAGTAGGAAGTCGATTAATTAAATATATGGCAGTAGAAATAGCCTCGACCCAGAGAGTAAGACGCATGTTGGCTTCAATGAGAAGAGTACGACCCATTTCAGAGATGTGGCGGTGCTTACGTTCAGCAACCCCATTTTGTTGGGCAGTGTGAGGACAAGACAAGCGATAGTGTATGCCTTTTGTGCGACAGAGAGCAGATACTGACTTGTTATCAAATTCTCGACCACCATCACTTTGAAAGATTTTAATGGTCCGATTAAATTGAGTAGTGACAAAGGCCAAGAAGTCTCTAAAAATTTGGAAAACCTCACTTTTGTGTCGCATTGGGAAAAGCCAAGTATAGCGAGAGAAATCATCAGTGAATAATACATTATAGCGGAAACCAGACATAGATAAAATAGGAGACATCCACACATCAGAATGAATAAGATCAAAAGGAGCCAAGGCATGTTGTTCATTAATTGAAAATGGGAGTTGTGTGGATTTACCCATGGCATAACTCTTACAAAATGACTTACGAGAGATAGTAAATTGAGAATCTAACAATTTATTGGTTCCTAAAAATGAAAGAACTTTGAAAGATGGGTGGCCGAGTCGATTATGCCAGAGTGTAGAGGAAGTGAGAGCGGAAGACAACGCTTGAGGTGGAGAGCAAGCGGGAGAGAGAGGGTAGAGCCCATCCTTACATTGGCCCTGAAACAAGGTTGCACCAGTTTTTAGAGATGTAATGGAAAAATCCGAGGGAGTAAAAGAGAAACGAACATTATTATCTTTAGTAAACTTAACGACAGACATCAAATTTTGACGCATTTTGGGAACATGCAGAACTTTATTTAATTGGAAAGTGGATGAACCAAGGGGAAGGGAAATTGCACCAGTATGTTTAATAGGAAGAGTCTCACCATTACCTAACTGAACCTGATCAGAGCCACTATACTCGGAGCGGTTCGGCATGGATCGGGTATCACCAGTCATATGATGTGTTGCACCAGTGTCAGGGTACCATGTGGTATCCGAAGGCTGAGAAATTTGAAGGCCAGCAAAGGCGTTTGGTATAGAATCATTCTGTTGGGAATTATTGTACCTTTGATAACAAGTGGCGGCAGAGTGGCCGATCTTGTTGCAAATTTGGCAAACAAGGGGCATTGGTGAAGAACCTAAAAGTCCAGCATCATTGGAAAAATTGTGAGAGCCGGGGGATTGACCACCACGATAGCCACCACGATACGAATGGTTTCCACGGCCTGAGGAATTTCCACCACGATAGCCGCCACGCCCACGAGAATTTCCACCACGACCCTTATAGGAGTTGCCACGATTAGATCGGTCATGATAGAAGGCCGGAGCAGGAGTATTGGAACCACGAGTGGTGCGTTCCGAGGGGTTGTAAGATGTGAAAAGAGCTGTGGTAGTGGCAGACTCGGTGGGAGTAGGAGTGACGACTTGAGATTCATAGGAACGAAGGCGTGCACGAAGGTCGGGAAATTGGGGAAGCGGAAGAAAATTTAAGATGGCCGTGACAATCATAGCAAAATCAGGACCAAGACCACGTAAAACTGAGGATACCAGATCAGTATTGGAAACATGTTCGTTAATAGAAGCAAGAGAGTCAGAGAGAGACTTGGCATGTTGAAGGTACTCAGAGATGGATTTGGAACCTTTGGTAAGAGAGAGAAGTTGGAAGCGTAGGTGAGTAGCGTTGGCGATAGATTGTTGAGAAAAGTGACTGGCTAGACATTCCTAAGTTTCACGGGAGGAAGAACAACCAATAACCAAAGAAAGAATAGGTTCGGTAAGGGTGGCGGTAAGAAGGCTCACAAGCGTTTGATCAATTTGGTACCAAGTGGTATAGGCAAGATTGAGAGTACTGGTAGAGCCATCGGAGGTAGGAGGTAAAAATTATGATGGGGCTGGATAAGAACCATCGATAAACCTCCAATAATTTTGCCCGACAAGGAAGGGGCGCATTTGTTTGCACCAAAGCAAATAGTTGGTGTCATTGAGCCTAACCGTGACCAATGTGGTGATGTGGGGAACAGATAAGGAGGTTGTGGAAGAAGAAGATGAGGAGCTTTGAGTTGACATGGTGCTAATTGATGAGGGTAAGTTCAAGGATAAGAAGTATTAGAGTTTAGAGGGAGGTCGTTAGACCCTCTGATACCATGTAGAAATAAAGAATTTGTGGCTTATCAGATGAAAATTGTTTTCTCACTTTTCACTTTTTAGATTACAACTGTGTATGCATATATATATATATACAAATGATACAATGACTAGCTAGCTCCTAAGTCAAACAAATGACATTATGACTGCAATAATAACTTGATTCTTGATCACCACAATATCAGCACCAAACACAATATCAGCACCAAACGTATAATGCCTTGATTCTGAGCACCACAATATCAGCTCAATCTTGACCACAATTTATGACCACAATAACAATCCAATCTGGACCAAACCAATCTTGACAATTATGATTTATTTTCAATCTTGACAATTATGATTTAATTTTAGGTGGTTCAACAGAACAAGGTTCCAAGAACAAAAGGAAGCATGATGGTGAAGGTCCAAGTCAAGGAGCTAATGGTCCTAAAAGGTTCAAAGGCAAGTAGTACAACTGTGGCAAACCTGGACATCGTGCAAAGGACTGTTGTTAGCTAAAAAGGAAACAAAGTTCGCAAGCAAATGAGATAGAATTAGAGAAGCTTTCTGATAATGTCTCTGACATAAACCTCTCTGCGGTTGTATCTCAATGCAATTTGGTTGGTAACACCAAGGAATGGTGGGTGGATACTGGGGCTACGTACCACATTTGTTCAAACAAATTAATAAATGTTTTCTACTTACAAGCCTGTGGATATTGACAAACAACTCTACATGGGAAATTCTTCTAGTTCCAAGGTTAAAGGACATGGAAAGGTTATACTGAAAATGACATTGGGCAAAGAACTTACTCTCAACAATGTGCTTCATGTGCCCGACATTCGCAAGAACTTTGTTTCTGGATCGTTGCTTAGCAAGAATGGTTTCAAATTGGCTTTTGTTTCTGATAAGTTTGTACTTACTAAGAATGAGATCTACGTAGGAAAGAGATATCTAAGCGATGGGCTCTTTAAGATGAATGTTTTTTTAAGGTAAATACCACCTACCTCCCCTAAGGTGCGACTTTAATATAGATACCTCCCTCACGTTTCAAGAATCTCAATTGCCTCCCTTATTTTTGAATTTTTGTATCATAATTCGTTAAATTTCTACATGATGTTAAAGGGAAGGGGAATCTAATACTAAAATTAAAAAATAAGGGGGGTAAGTGAGATTCCTCAAATGTTAGGGGAGGCATGTATATTAAGGTCAATCCTCAGGGGAAGTAGGTGATGTTTACCCCAAAAAAATAGTTTGTAATTGAAGTAGGGTTAAACAAAGTTATCAGAAAAACTACTGACGTGGATAAGCAAAACTCTTCTTTAATTGTAAAATTAAGGGCATACTTATAGAGAGCATTTTTGCTCACCCATTGCTCACCCAACTTTGTCACTGGCCAATGCAGTGGGATCCATGATTTTACACCATTAATTAATTATCATTTAATCCTGAATCCCACGGCATTGGCCAATGGGAGAGTTGGGTGAGCATTGGGTGAGCAATTTTTGGTGCATTCATACTTCTATAGTTGATTCAATTTTTAAAGTTGTCGAATCAACCACTAAGAAGTTAATGTTTGGACACTATTTTGTTTAAAGGTTCATTCAAAGAACTGAAAAGAAAACACTTTTCTTTGTAAAAATATTCGGGCTAATTCTATGAAGCATATTCTAGCTATATGAAGAAGTATTACTAAGCTCTATATACAGATAGGATTTAGGCAATAAATTGTGTTCCAAATTGAGGTATAACATTGTTTACTTGCCAAATTAGTATTTGAAAATGTAATTCTAGAAATTTTGATTTGGATCAAGCTGATTAAGGCATGATAATTTACTACAGCGACACTATGGATACTGGCATTTGGGCATGCCACATTTTATTTTAAAAGAGTCGCCACTTAATTTTTTTAGGAAAGCTAAGAAACCATAACGAAAACTAATCTTTTGTGAAACCAAAGATTTACTAGGTCCGAGGACTATGGAATGAGAGAGGAAGCTAGGAGCCCGTGGGGACTAAAACACCCTCTATCATCCTATCTCACGATAGGCCACTACTCAACATCCTTATAATCAAATTAACAACACACATGTGTCCTCAAATAATACATATATATGTACACATTAAAAGCATGTTGAAAGAGGTGTAAATTTGCTAAAAGAGGCATCCATAAGTCAAGTAATTCAAGTAGCGAGCGAATGATATGCAAGAGAGAACTAGGAAACTTACCCGGGTTCCAGCTGCGAATAGGAAACATGCAATGCATGCATAAAAGAAAGCCTAGAAAAAGGTCTCTATTCACATAAGCACACAATGAATAACCTTAATCTACAAGGTGCATGTCGCACATAGAAAGTTGTAAATTCAATAAAAATCAAAATCAAATGAATTCGAAAGAAGAGTGAGCGACTCACCTTGGGTGCGCTACAAAACAAAGGTTAGTCCACATGGATGAATATGATAAAATTGAGTTTCACCTAGATCTAGCGGATGGAAAAAGTAACAAAGCCTCGAGTAGTGGAAGTTATACCTATCAAGGAAATCACACTGTTTCTATGGATAAACAAGTCTCAACGGGAAGGTCCAAAGAGACCTTAACCTATAGCCAATGTAATGTCAACATAGAAGTGTCATGATCTCAACATGATTGGAAAGAATTCTCAACTAAGTTAAATCAATTGCAATTCTCCACTATAATCAACATTCTATCCTTCCTAAGAAACAAGTATCATCCTAAACCATGATAATTGTCACACCCCGATTTTTGGACAACCAAAAATTCAATCCAGAGTATGTATCCAGACTAATATTCAATTTCCAAAACACCGAGAGTGACACCCTCACACAGGCTAATAGATAATTATTGAAAACAGTATTTTATACTCATTAAATAAGGGCAAGTGATTTTGTGCTAAAAAAAAACTCTTTATTATTAAACTTGAATTCCCAAACATTCATTTTTATTATAAAAGAAATTAAACTCCATTCCACATATTATATCCTTTCGATTTACAAAAGAAATATTATGTTCATTCAATCAAACCCTCTTTACAGAGTTCAGCGGAAAGAAAATAAATAAGCATAAAATTTATACATCCATAGGTCAGAGCAACTACAACGTTCCCAATACCCAATATATAATCCTTATTACAATTATACACTTGTGGCCTACACTGCTAGAAATAAAATCAAGTACAACAAAAAATAAGTACAACTCTAATAATAAACAACACTGCGACAATCTCTTCACCCAAACAGAAGCTCCAAAGAAAATCTCCAAATACTAAACCTGCACATACATTCGACTACGTTTCATATAGAAATGCCCCGAATGCATTACGCACCCGAGTCAGTATATAAAATACTGGTATGAGTTAACAAAAAAATATAAAACGAGTTTTAGGGAACAACGGTGTCCCATAGACTCCCAAAAGTACTCACAAAGAAAAACATAACCACCTCATATCATACAATATCGTTGCACAAAAAAAAAACAATGTCATCACACATAATTCATGTCGGGTTAGAACAGTAGTTCCACGCACATTCAGGACAGAACGGTAGTTTCCTTCAATGTGGTGGCAGTGGTTCCCAACCCGAATAATACCAATTGAATACTTACCCATCGAACATCTATGGTGAGCCAGCCCTGCATAAAAGTTAGTGGGCCCACCATCCTGTAAAATATAATTATCACAGTTCTAAACATACCCACAATTACTTTCTGAATTAATGTCCGTTACAATTCAAGAGTCTGTCATACTACCATCAAACCCATAGTTCAGTAGCAGAATAAATTCATAAAATACTCGCATCAAAATCCTCCAAACATAATCCAAAACTTAACACACAATCTATGGTTATCACATTCACGCTCAGTCACAACGATTACAACACGAAAAATTATTAGAAAAGTCGATTACTAAGCATCCACAACTTTCTACAATACTACTACAACAAGAGGGAATTAATTATTCAAACTTCTAAACGTAAGAATAAAACACAAATTATTTTCTTTTATTACACCTTATGTTCACCACCTCGGCCACCCATCCATGGTCTAGCCTACACATATATCCCATGTGTCTCCTAACGTAATGCTAACTCCCACTCCGGTCCCAACTCCCATGGGGTATCACTAGGATTTGAGTATACAGCGAAAGACTAGTCCTTACGTTCTTGACATCAATAAACAATGTCTAAATACACATGAAATAGACCAATAAGCCGGGCATAAGGCTTAAAAATGAAGAGACGGGTCATCGACGTAGTCGCCATCTAATCACACAAGGACGGGTCATCCACGAAGTCGCCGCCTAAAATCATAAGGAGCAGTGGCGAACTCTAAGGACTTTTCTAACGTTCATACATCCACATTTTTCACAAAACTCAATTTTGTAAGAGATTCATGTATCTCAAATCAAATATCCGTTAAAATCATATTAATAGCTATATGTTCACACAGATTCATAACCCACACAAAATCGCACAGCCCCAATGTCACAAAGCTCAACTATACATGAGAACTCATGTCTCTCTAAGTACAAACAGATTAATTCATATTAACGAGCACGAAATCACACAAAAATATGATGTAGCAAATACGCTTATTTTAACTTTCATAAAACTGGCACTGTAATATGCGTTTTCTGCCCAAACGGTGCAGAATTGGGAAAAACACCATTAGACGAAAGTTGTCCAGAATTGCGTTTCCTACATGCTAGAGTGGACAGAATCATGAAAACTATAACGTATGATTTATTATGAATTTTCTACTAAAATATGATCCGTGAAAACCTCAAACCCGAAAATTGAATAATTGCTCAAATGTATATTCAAGACTCATCTATAAATCTCAAATCACAACTTCAATCATTATAAAAGAAAACCTAAATCTCATAAATTCATAACCATACTAATTCAATATTCTATCCATTTAAATTTCAATCAAATGAGATTGAAAGAAAATCACAAGTTAACTCACCAATTTAGGGCTTTAAGTTTGATGATGATTACACAAACCAATGGTTGAAGTTCCTCTTTTCTTCTCTTATTCTCTTCTTCTTCTTCTGTGTCTTTCGACTGCTCTATTTTTCTCATGTCTCTCTTTTTTTTCTTTTTGTTATCAAAACCTAGGAGGTATATTATCTGTATATATGATACACCAACATATATTATAACACAAACACATAAGTAAACATTGAATTCCGTTTTTTGGCTTAAGGCCTCACAAAAAGGCTTCATATGGGCCTAAAAATGCATTCTAAAGTGACAAATGATTAGCCCAATGGGTACCCATGACCCCGGGCACTTAATTTAAATGTTAAAAACACAATTCAAAACATTCACGGGCCTATAAGCACTACCCGAAACTAAACTCGTTATTCTAAAAAAAAATATAACTCGATCATACAATAATCTATCGTACGATTTAATTAAAGCTTGAAATCTCATCTTATAATAATAATGAACCATTAGAAAAAAAAACGGGAAAATATTACTGGTATTACTAACAATTTAAACTTGCTTACTAGCAATTAAATTTATGGGTTCTACAAACTTAAAATTTCAAATGTGTGTTACTGACGCACACCCAACTAATATTTACTAACGACAATTAATTGAATAATTAGTCAAATCGATCACTTAGAAATTTTAGGGTTGTTACAATAATGAGGGAGCATGGGGACTAAACATGAATCACTTGAATTTTGAGTCTCTGGACGTAGGTTCAATTAGTTATAGATAAAACAAAATTTGAGCCTTAGGTCTTTTAAAGCATCATTTGGTTTCAAATTAGCAAGAATCATCAAATTAGTCTTTGGAATTTCAAATTTACAAAACAGAAACAAAAACTTCAAAAATTAGAAAATAGTGCTTCCCATGGTTTGATCTGGATGATTTTCACATTTAGTTTCTAGATCAAAAATAAAATCGAAAATTAAATGGTTCAATCTCTGCGAATTGGCCATGAGAAAAGGGTCATCCAGATTTTATCACCTCTCTGTCCAAGATTTATCTAAACTAGCATATCAACCCTAAGACACTCAAATTTCTCAGAGATTTTCACTAATTCATCAAAGTCCATGGGAAAAATATTTTGAAACCTAAATAACTTGATTAAGGTTATGATTTACTCATTTTAAAAGAGACTCACTATTCTAGAATTCTGGATAAAAAGTGACTTGTTTACAAAATCCATAATCAAATCATCTAGACCACATAACTGAGATAAGACAAACATCACAGTAGTAGATCTATATATTGTGAACATATTCCAATTGGTCTCATTCAAATCCAATGGATCGTGATTTAATTAAAAATCCTTGATCATAAATCGTCATTGAAGTCACTGCACCATTAATGAATTGATATTCATGGTTCAAACCAAACTTGATCTATAATTCTAGAGAAAACCTAGCTCAAGTATGGTTATGATCAACATAATAACATCTACTTATCATTGGGATTCATTGATTTAGCCTTGAAGGAACCCCAACATAGACCTCATGAGAGAATCTAGGAATGGGCTCTAAGGTCTTACCTAATCCTATGAATGAACTTGAGCACGTGAATTCACTCGAGTCTAATAACCACATCGTAAAATAAACTAGATCTAAGTCTAATTCCTCTGCCAAATTAATTTCTTTGAGGATAAAGAACCCACTTTCCATAGAATTCAATGAAACATGAAGAGTTTCATAAATTTCAAATGAATGAATCAATGCCATGATATAGGCTTAGATCCATCAATTATTCATAGATATGATTTAGATAAACTCTAATCCTCGTATAATCATAAAATTAAAGAGAATTAGAGGATCTAATCTCAAAAAATCCAAATATAATATAGAAGATTCTATGAAATTCAAGAGAAGAGCATGAAAGGGATGAGATGAAATCCATCCTAATTTGAAAGATCTAAGATGAAGTCTATTTAGAAAATGTGTTTTATGGAGGATTGATGATGATCTAAGAATAGATCAATGATAATTCAATGGAATTCAATCGCAATTCAAGGTGGTATGTCAATAGAGGTGTCAAATGAGTCAGGTTGGCCCGGCCCATCCTGCTTTTTTTGGGCCAAAAGCCCAGCCCGGTCTAGTTCATGGCCTGGCCCAGCCTACGTGGCCCTGACCATTACATCTGGTCTGGGGGCGGATACCTTCAATGGTGTCCACAGCCCGGCCCGGCTAGAAATGGAGCAAAAGCCAGGCCCGGACCGACGTAGACCTATGCCATCGGTCCCCCCTCCCCTCCCCTCCCCTCCCCTCCCATCCCAAACCCGATTCGGTGTTAGGTGAAGCCTGGCCCACTAGCCTGGTTGGGCCCACTTTGACCGAGCCTGACCTGGCCCATTTGACACCTCTATATGTAAAGAAGGGGATGGAGAAGAAACTTTTTAAAATGTGTAAAAATCCTAGTTGATTCTATGAATTGTGATACAATATGACATGGGATAAGGGAATTACGTCTGAATTTCCTCAGATTCTGAGTTGATGTGCTTGGATTTTTTATTATCTTCAACAATTCTTCATGCTCTTCTTTTATAGACCAATTGAGTGAGTGTAGACGGGTCAATTTAGGGTGTTTTTAGCATGCAAAGTGTGAATTAAGGGTGCTTTATACGCACTAACAAAAACAATCTCGTTTGATCAAATTTGCTCATAGAAACTAAAAAAAAACCGCTTCAGGAGGCGGCACTCACTAAAGTGTCTGCGGCACTTGCTGAGTGCCGTACCAGTGCCAGTGCAGAACTAGGCGCGGCACACGCCTGGTGACTTTTTTTTCATTTTTTTTTGCTTCTTTCTTTTCAAGATTCTTCAAAATTCTCAAATAAATTCTGTTTTTCTAATAAAAAATGTTCTTTTAGAAAAGGGTTTTTTTATCTATTTTATGATTTAAGGGATGCACTTATTGTTATTTTAAAGCCAATTTTCTTTAATAGTAGTGCTAAGAAAATGGAATCTCAGCCCCTTTTATTCGAATGATCCTCCATGGTAGTGTTTCTTTTTGTGCATACTTTCGTATCTAAAATCTTTCCAAGCATTCTTTCCTTCTCTCTCTTTTGAACTTTGTAGACTTTTAGTGGTGGGGGAGCTTTCTGAAGAGCATGATTCGTGAGGAACCCAAATCTTTGTTGAACGTTATCATCATTGATTTCAGAGGTAATAATCCCTGAAGTTCGATAGTTGGTTAAAATTGGGGTGTCTGCAGACACCTCAAATATTCACTTAAAAAGGACATTGGATTTTTTTGAACAGCAATGCAAATTATATTGATCAAGCCATACAGGCCGAAAGGAAATTACACCCCGACAAGTGAAAACCTTGCAATAGACCCCCTCAAGCACTCACTACCCCAATCATACTTACTGCTAAAACACAACAAAAAACCAAGAGACCTCAAAATGAACAAGACCCCATAGCAGCAAACTAATTATAGCCCCAAAGACACTAACAATGAACATGCACCAGCCCACTTCAACATAAGCATGAACATAACATTTATGGCAGCAAAAAGAGATCTCAATTCCACATCAATATGACCATTGCCTGCATCCATCGCCATTTACCACAAGAAAATGAATCAACATAAGGAGAACCAAAGCAACCCATATTAAAAGATCAGTAGCTTCATATGCTTGTCAATCTGAACATTCTATTAGCATACCCAGCATAGCAACCAACTCAAGCTATCCTTGGAATGGAAAGCATTCTTAAAATTTGGCCCCTGGCTTCCATACACCCCCATTTGATAAAATACATATCAATTCCAGCATCCAACCAGCAAGGGCCGCAATTTTTCAGCAGAATTCAACCCACGAGTTATAAAACTTATTTTTTCGAATTGATCACAGCTACAAAGAAACCACTCCTGAATGAACATCGTGAGACAAAACGCAGCCACAATCTTAGAAAACACCAGCCTTAGGACACAAACTGCATTGTCATCATCATTATCAAGAACGAGATTGACTCCATTGTTCTTGAGGGCGTTGACGATAGCCCAAATTTAGTGCGGTTCTTGGGTCTATGTTTATTTTTTTTTTCCCACAATTTTTGTTTTTTATTTAGTTGTCTTCCTACTGCTTATTTCAGTTATGCTACATTTAGCATTTTTGGTTGATAGTTGGGCTTGCATCGTTATTCAAGTAATTATGCTTATTGCTAATTGATGCGATCATTGTAATTAGCGCCATGTTATTACAAGTACCTCTCTTACTCCCATAGCACTAAACCAGGAAAACCATTAGTGTTCAGGTTTGGGGGAGGTACTGCTCAATTTTTAAAATAAATAGCATGACACCATTTGTGTACTCGCATCACTTCAAACTACATTTCAATGCATGTCGTCATTAACCAATATTGTTACTTTGTGTTTAATGTTTTATTAACAATAACTAATAAATTATTAGTTATGGTTAATTTTTGTTTTCAGGTTTATAGTCGCAAGATCTATATAACATTACCTCATTCTTCGAACCATCATTCCAAATCCCACTATTATGGACTACCCAATCTCTCCACCCTCTTCTCCAGATAGGCAGTCTAGCGAGTCTAGTCACCACTCTGATCAAGGTGTATCCTCAGATGACCACTCACCTAGATCTAGTGTACCAAAAGCTAAACCCTCTAGTCTAATCGACCATGCCGGTTGTGACCCATGTTCATGGTACCATCGTCGTCCTTACGTTCCTATTCCTATTTGTTCTAATTCTTCTGAAGATGAGGATAGTTTGGTAAGGACCCCACACTTATAGATGGCCCCTATGGTGCACCCCCGACTTCCTCGGAGTCCTCATCTTCTTTTGATTCGACCGATCATTCGACCGATGACGATGAGGACGAGGATGAAGAGGACGTTATACAGAGTCTAGGTGATGCCTCTTCTAGTGAGCCTACTGAGACCATTGCCGCTTCGCTTGAGGTCATATATCCATATAGAAATTTTTTGAATTATGTCATAGATGTTGTGAGATAGGGTCCTGGGTACCCTGACTAGTCCCCGGAGGATATAGTTTCCATTTTTGCCCCATATGATGGACCGGAGGATGATGAAGTAAGCTTAGCACCGGAGGCAGACATTGAGGATGAGGTGATAAAGCTACCACCCTTTGATGCTGCAGAGCATCCTGACTGGGCATTGTTCGATTCCTATAGATGCGATATCCCGTCGCCAGCATCATCAAATGTTTTCAAAGGAGTGGACATTCTTGTGGTCTTCTCCGTGGAGTTCATTCATATCATTGACATGTTCCCACTTGCATAGGGACATACAGTGATATGGTTTAGGGGAGTTTTATGGATTCTTTTATCCTTTTTCATTTTTATTACTGTTTCTTTTAGTTGTTAGTTTTCAGTAGTTATTTCTTCTAGTTAGTTATTTATTTCTTGTTTAGAAATAGTTACAAAAAATAATGATAATTTTTGTTTGTTAAAGAAATTTAGAAGTATACTAATATTGCTCCAACATATAATATTTTGATTAATTGACAAGATTTCTTTAGAAATCGAGGTTGTGAGAGTTCATAATTCAATGTTTACTATAGTCGTGAAAGTATGTTCTTAATGTCATGTATCATTGGAATCGTATTTTCATATCTTTAACTTGCAAACTTTCTTATTGCACTTGGATACATGTTTAATGTGAACTATAATATGATTCGGATCTCTATAAATAACTTATTGTGGAGACTAAACCCTATGAGCCGTTGAATTATTCTTTATTTTTAGGGTTATAAACATAATATGTTTGTCGAATCTCCTTGATATAGCACATTAATGTGTTGATGATAGTCTCATTATCCTTGTTTTGATCGATAGTCGGGTTGGTATTGTGATCACCATGTTTAACAAAACATAAAGCCAATTCTTTCCTTGATATCATAAGAATTGAAGAACCATGCAACTTTAGGATATGTTTCCCTTGTTGTTTTTCACTTTTTGACCTTTGACCTACCCCCATTAAATAAAAAGTATAACCCTAGTAGCCCTTTGAGCCTTTATGTAAGCCTTTTTCTTTTAATTGCCCATCTCCCTACTCACTCCGATATGGAGTTCGCCGATAACTAAATTCTATTACCAAAGTCCGCGAATGGTTGAAAATGGTCTCTCAAAGAAAAGTAGGCTAGTAGCGACTAATTGAATAAAGTGAAGCGTGATGTCTAAAAGAAAAGTAGAAAAGACGAATGAAAAGAGTTTTAAAAAAATAGAAGTATGTAAGAGAATTTAATTAGTCATTGTAGTAATAAATGCCCAGGTGTTAAGATGTGACTGTTTGAGGCCTACTCTTGGACTTCCTGATTATCCCTATCTTTCTTTTCTTAAGCCTCGACCCCGGACCAACATTTTGTCCCATGTTAAAGCCCTATCTGATCTTAGGGAAGCATGGTTTGGAGGTAGAAATTATAAAGAAGGGGAACAAAAACATGGTGATGACTATATATATATTTGATGATTGATATCCTATTCATGAGACTACGTTTCTTTTGTGTCACGCGTCTTTCCGTGTCATATATGAGCATTGTTGTTTTTTTAATCCGTTAGCTCACATATACCCGAGAAATTACACTTGTTTCTGAGTGTTCCATTTTAGAGTGTAATTAATATGTGAGATTTGTTGTCGAAGCATTTTTAGAAAGTTATCCAGACTATATATATTCTAAGTTTATGATAGGCGCGCATTCACTTGGCTACCAGTCACGCACGTGCGAGTTGTTGATACATTCTATTGACTCCTTTGATACATGTGCTTGAGGCTATTTTCATGATTTGGGTGGACGCTTAGTGATGATACTTTGTTGACTAAATGTTCTATTTGAAATTCTGTTGATCATGAGGGATGTTGGATGTTGGGTCCTGGTTTAAATCATATCCTCTTCTCGATACTACCGGGCTTGTAGCTATGGTAGATCTTAAATATCCAATCATAAATCTCAAAGTAGAAAGTGTAGAGCCCCAATGAATGGTTAGTGGTGGATTTGTAACTCTAATCTCGTTCACATATATTAAAACAACTTTAAATGTTATTCTTGTTTACTTAGTTTAATTTCAGTATTTTTGTATTTCAATAGTCTCTATGGGTTTAACCTTTACTTCCACACTATAAATATTTTAAAGTAAAGCATACCTTTCTTCTTGATTCTGACAAGATCATGTAAAAATGATCATCCATCTCCAACGGAGGATATGGATTCATCTGAATTGCTGCCCATTCTAAGAAACCAAGGGAAAAAGACTGTACTTGAAATTGAGCCTCCTAAGGTAAGATCCTACTATGAATTTCTCAATGGACTTGCTAGGACAGACATATACTTTGATGAACCTGTTGAATCCTTCTCATCTGTTAAGGAAGATGATGTTGCTGACCCTGAACTTCTTCCCGAGCATGTGACTAATACCCTAACCCACTTTGCCCCAAAATCACGTTTCCCCAGAAATTTCTTAAAAAAAGAAGGCCCCCCTAGAAAATAGCCTCATTATCTAGCTCCTGAGCAGATCTATAGGCTTCAAATCCCTCCTTGAAAGGGTAAAAAAATTGTGGAATCTCCAAAGGGATCTAGATATGGAGGATCTTGAATTTGGCTTCTATCTCGTTAAATTTGACATAATCAACAATTACTGGAAAGTCTATTCCGGTGGCCCATGGGTGATTTTGAATCACTACCTTACATTCGAAAGTGGTCCTTCAATTTCAAATCTTGTGACGCAGTTGAATCAACCACTACTGTTTGGGATAGACTTCTCCAACTTCCTATCGAGTATTATAATGATAAGGCCCTGTTCATGATTAGGGAAGCTTTTGGTAGACCGATTAAAACTGACTATAACACAGCTTTGTCCGTTCATGGCAAATTTGCTAGAAATTATATTGAAGTTGATTTGCTAAATCCTTTGATTCCCAATTTTGAGATTGAATCTAGAACGTTCTCAGTGGAATATGAGTACCTATACTCAATTTGTTTTACGTGTGGGTGCATTGGCCATAGAACAGAGTTTTTCCCTCATACCATGGTTTGAGATTCCTCCCCTGCTACTGTTTCAACTAACACTGACGGTAACCAACGGTCAAAAATTCCCAACGAAGATGAAGCTCAGACCCTAGGCTCTTTCGATTCATCCTTTGGGCCTTATGCTAGTCTAACCTCATAGGCCCAAAAAGCCTTCAAAGCCCATGTATGCTCCCTTAGGGGCCCACTACCCCAATACCAGACTCCAATCTAGGCCTAGAGGCACCCTAGAGAGGAGCCCAAGACCAATCTAGCTGCTAATAAGACTTCTTCAACCTCTACGAGCTATTTGGAGCTTATCTCCAACTCCACCCTTTCCCACACCCATCAGCTAACCCCCTGTCTGGTCACATCCATCCCCTTTAGATACCCATGATCACATGGCCTTAGATTCTCCCACATGCCCTCTAGTTGTCTCCATCTGTGCCACATCTCAATAGTGAAATACCCTTTAACCGTGATCCTTTTGCTTCACTTTCTCCATCTAGGGACCTTCCTTCCTAAGACAATACCCCGAAACAAGCTATCCCCTTCCAGAAACATCTTGAGTATAGAGGAACTAGACAATCATTGGCATGACATTTTTCAGCAACCTCTACTGCTGACGGTGCCTGTAGATCTGGAAATAATGAGCTCTATTCAGGTTCATTGGTCTATCAAAAGCATTCTCCTAATCGCTATGGCGCTGTGTCAAGGAGAAGCTGAATTCTGGCATTATAATGTACAAGTGGGGAAAATAACCTCTACATTCGTCGATCAAGTTAGAATCAACCAAGTGATGGGTATGAATCTCTTATTCCCTGTTCTTGTTATTCCCATGCATTTTTCTATGAAGGTTGTTACTTGGAATTGTCATAGTGCGGGTAACCTGAATTTCCAAAGAGTTATGAGGGACATTATTCGTCTCCATAACCCCGAGGTTTGTTCTTATGGAAACTAGACTTTTATTTGATAGAGTGAGCTCGTTCTTCAGTGACTGTACTCTCCCTGATTCAGCCCTTGTTGACTTGGTTGGTAGATCTGGTGGGATCTGGCTTCTTTAGGACCCCACTCGAGTCAACTTTAACATTATTGAGGAAGATCCCCAAGTCATTCATGCTATAATTTCCAAACCCAAATTTAATGATTGGTCTTCTCTGCTGTTTACGGTAGCCCTAACCCTCACAACCGTAACCTTCTTTGGAGAAATCTGTAGGACTTTACTCATCCTTAGATTAACTCTTGGATGGCAGTGGGTGATTTTAATGACTTCTCTCATCCTAGTGAGAGGTGCAGTAGCAGAAACAACTCGAGCACCCGACAACGTTGCATCAAATTAAATGCCAACATACAATCTTGTGGCCTAATGGATCTGGGGTTTATTGGACCAAAAATAACCTGGGCAGATGGTACACGTGGTGCTGCTAATACTATCGAACGGTTAGACAGGGCCTTGGATAATTCGGCTTGGAGGATGGCTTTTCCCGATACTTCCATTGGTTCTCCCTCGCATCTACTTTGACCATAATCATCTTCTTATTAACGTCGAATGTACTCTCTTACCCCTTTTATTGCTTCTCATCCTTTTAGTATGGAGCCTAGTGGTTCAAAAATCCCAATTTTGAACGAGTTGTTGAGAGCACCTGGAGGAAGTGTAATCACAACCTTTTACATTCCACGGTGGAAATCGCCAAGGATGCCAAATCTTGGAATCATAATGTATTTGGTAATATCTTCAGGAACAAGCATAGAATCATGGCTCGTATTGATGGTATTCAAAAAGCTCTCAGTAATAACTTTTTGCACAACTTATTTTTCCTTGAGAAAGATCTCCGAAACCAACTCCTTAATATCCTTAAGAAAGAAGAAATTCTGTGGTTTTAGAAGTCTAGAGTTAAGTGGCCAACCCATGGTGATAATGATACTAATTTTTTCCACCAAACCACCATTATTAGTAGGAAAAAGGTAAAATTGAAGTTCTTATTAATGATCGTGGGAATTGGACTTCGGATCCCAAGGAAATCTAGAGTCTTGTCTTTAATTATTTCTCTAACTTTTTTATTGGTAACCAATACTTGGTGGATATGTCTCTCCCTATAGTCCATAACAGATTGTCTGATAGGGATAGAGATATCCTTGCGTTGCCTCTTTCTGATTTTGAGATTAGAAAGGCTATCTTTGATATGATTTCTTTTAGTTTAAATCCTGGGTTTTATCATAAATATTGGAACATTGTTGGCCCTTCCACCACCAATTTTTTTTCCAGATGTTAATTTTAAGGAGTATATATTCCTAGCTTGATCAACAAAACTTTCATTACTTTGATCCCCAAAGTGGATAACCCTGATTTTGTGAGCAAGTTGATGCCTATTAGTCTCTGTAATGTTAATTACAAAATCTTGAATAAAGCCCACACTAATATTAAGACCTCACCTTAATAACCTGATTAATTACAACCAATCCAGTTTTATCCCTGGTAGAAATGCTAATGATAATATTATTGCTACTCAAGAAATCATACACACTGTGAAGCACAAAAAAAGGTAAGAAAGGTGGTATGATTTTGAAAATTGATCTGGAGAAAGGTTTACGATAGACTTGACTGGGACTTTCTTAGTGCTACTTTACTTGCTTTCAATTTTTCCCTTAATTGGATCAGCCTTTTAATGAATTACGTCTCTACAGCTTTGTTGTCTATCCTGCTCAATGGGACTCCTCTAGACCCCATTCTCCCTACTAGGGGACTTAGAAAAGGAGACCCTATCTTCCCTTATCTCTTTGTCCTGGCTATGGAAATTCTCTCTATCATGATTAATGATAAAGTTGTGAATGGGAAATGGAAGGGGCTCAAAGTTTCGAAAGGAGGCCCCCTTTTAACTCATCTTTTTTTTTTTTTGTTGATGATTTGATTCTCTTTGCTGAAGCAACGGAGAAGAATTGTGAGACCATCATGGATACTCTAAACTCTTTCTGTCATATTTCGGGTCAAAAAATCAATTTTTTTAAATCTAAAATTTATTTTTCTAACAGTACGCACAATAGCCTTGCTCATTCTCTCTGCAAAAAGTGTGGTATCTCTTATACAACTGACCCTGGGAAGTACCTGGGTGCCCCATTCCTCCACTCGAGGGTTGGACGAAACCATTTTAGTGAACTGATCACTAAAATTCAAAAAGGCCCTCAATTTGGAAGTCTAAGACTTTGTCTACTGTTGATAGGTGCGCGCTTATTAAATCTACCACGGTTACTATTCCCACTCATTTGATGCAGACTACGCTTGTTCCTTTTAACATTTGTGATAAATTGGATAAACTTAATTGTGATTTCCTATGGGGGTGATAATCCTAATTCTAAAAAGATTCATTTAGTTTACTGGGACACTGTTTACCACAAGAAAGATTCTGGAGGCCTTGGTATAAGGAAAAGAAGAGATATGAATTTGGTCCTTCTGTCTAATTCTCTCAGGCAAGAACTCTATTTGGGTTAATATTATCAAAGCTACATGCCTCAAAGATGATAATATAAGGTACTGGATTAAAAATAATAGCATGTCCAACACCTGGAGAGGAAATCTGGTAGCAAAATAGGTCCTTGTAAAGGGGACCAAATGTGTTGTTAGTAATGTGCCAAAATCTATCTTTAGGATAATTGGTGGTGTGGGAATGAACTTCTCCAAGACAGCCTTAATCTTGTTTTCCTCCCTCCTGTCAAGGTGAATATCATTATTGGAGAGGATGGAAAGTGGAATATTAATTCCATAGACCACTTCCTAGATGCTAATACCGGAAATGCCATTTTGTCATCCTATCTTTCCTCTAGCACTACCTTTCCTGATTTTCCTTCTTGGGCTTGGTTAGGTAATGGTAAGTTTAGCTCCAAGGAAGCGTTCAGTTTTATATTTAGTCATAAACTTGGTATTAATTCCTGTGATTGGAAATTCATCTAGAAACTAAGAATCCCAAATAAGCTTAAATTTTTCTTGTGGACTTGCTTCCTCAATAGATTACCTACTAATTTGTTGAGAGCTGATAGAAATATTGTCCAGGAACCCTCCTATGTGAGATGTAATACTTGGGCCTGTTGACAAGCGGCCTTCGAGAGCCCACCCCCCGTGTTCTTTCTTGGGATTTCAGAGTTAATTTTCCTTTCTGTTTTAAAATTAATTTGAAAAAGGTCTGGTCTGTTGAAAACAGATACAGAGTCACAACTTGGTCTTTAAGGAACCAAGAAACCTAATTTTGACTCACCCAAATGGATAAAGGACACCGACCCTTCATAACCAAAGAACTTGGTTCGGGGTTTTGGTACGAGAGTGGAAGGAGCCATTGTCACGACTAAAACACCCTCAATTTGCTTCGTCTTTCGACGGACCTCAATTAGCATCCAAATAATCATATTATACTATGTTTGGTTCAATAACTAATACTATGATAGTATATTACATTACATAAGAATCTTGAAATGGAAGATCAAAAGATAAGATATCATTCATAAGATTTAGTCAAGTATCACACAATGTAAAGTAAAAGTTCACACAAACAAACCCAAGAAAAATCGTCTAATCACATATCAAGTAATCAAATTTTCCTAATCTAAAGGAGACATGAATTGTTCTTGGAATAAATAAACATAGAAATAAAAAAAAATATGCTTAGCAAAACTAGAATAATGCATGTTGATTCTTGAGAAAAGAAGATCTCTCAATCCCCGGGATAGATGAGAAAGGATGATTAGATTGAGGGGAAGCATGAACGTATGATCAAGTTCATTCCTTATAATCTTCTTAGATTAAGAGTCACAAAAACTCCAAATCTTGCATGGATGCAATGTATGAACCTAGAATGTGCAAAAGTTGTAGTGTGTTTGTGCTCATAGATTTTCTAAAGTGACTTAGAAATCTAAAGTATGCATGAATGAATGAAGAATGTTATTGTAGGATATGTACATATGTAGTATGAACTACTTCCTAAGAGATGAGCTAATTTGGAATGCATGTAAACATCTAATCAAAGAGTCAAAGTTAAAACATGCTTGCTGTGAATAGTGGATAGAACAGTGAACTAATTTTGTAAAAATGGAAAAATGTGGTTAGGAATGTTTGTAATTCATATTTTTTTTGTATGAATATCATACTTATTGTGTCTAGAATCCATATCAAAAAGCCAAACTGCAATATCAATTACAGATTGAGAGAAATCATATAAACAAGAGAGGTTGCTCAGAAATAAACTCCGTACTGTCGATTGAAATGTAGAAAAATCTTAGAAAATGAAATCAAAACATTTAGAGGCCCATATTATACAAAACGTTTCCTAAGATACTTAAGTTCAAGAAAAAATTAGTTGGGACCACTTTCTTTGTAAAAGTTTTCTGAAAAATAAGTTGGAAGTCAACCAACTCTGCTGTGACAAAAAAATAGAATGACTGGAAAGAATGTTTGGGCTTCCAAATATTTTCAAGTCAAACCAAAAATCATGGGTGTTCTCTAATGAGTTAGGAATACTTCCCAAGTGGTCTCATAGTCATCCTTTGAGTATTGAACTCAGAATGTTATTTTAAAGTTGGATGACTCACTATTTTGGAGACTTTTGATAAAACAAAGATTATATTTCTTGGAATCTAAATGTTGGGGTTTTAAAGGAGTTTTGAAATAGAGGTTTTGAAAGTATATTTCCAACATTAAAAGGATATTAGAACCAATTGGAAACCAACATCAAACTCATCATCAAGAACTCCCAATATTACTTGCACAAACATAGTTTTGTTTGAGAATATGACTTCAAGAATACAAAAGAATATATTCAAGTTAGAATTATCATCCATCAAACATGTCTTTGAGGTCAAGAGTCACTATCCATAAGGATTCACTATCCTCAAACAACATGTCAACTAGATGATGACAAACATGTAAGTACTTAAAGAAAAATAAAAAGAAATGAGGTAAGAAGAGATGAATATATGTAAACAAGCAAGTAAATAGCGATCAATAGTTGATAATCATTGAGATATTGGACTTGTAGCTTAGTGTTTCACTCAAATGTGGTGACATTTGGACATGAAAGTAGATTCTTAACTGAAGATTGCTCAAAAATGGTAATTGGGGAGGTTTTGAATGTGAAGTATAAGAGAGGTAATAGAAGAAAACAAGATTAGAACTCACTTTCTTATAGAAAAACATAAGGAGGAAGCTCATTTCTCACTTCTAATTCTAACTCTATCTCTCTTTCTCTCTACAACTTTCTCTAACATTGCACTTGGCCCCCCCAAAATGAAGAGCAAAGGGGGGTTTATATAGGCCAATTTGGAGTGGTTTTGGGATTTAGAAAGTGCTCCCATTGGTCCCAAACATCTCTGAACTAGAAACTACATCGTTTTGACTTCTAATTATTCAATTTGGACAGCCAAAATAAATTACAAAAATTGACTCGTCAGGGGTTGAGTGTCGTCGCGGCACTGGCCTTGTGCCGCCATGATAGTGGCCCAGTACCGTTGCGGCACTACTCCTCAGACGCCCAGAAAATGGTATTTAGTCCCCCAGAGATTCCGTTATTCACGAAAAGGCCCTATTTCGTCCGAAATTCACAAAAAATGCATACGAACTCCAAACCGAGGTTGTGATATATCGTTGGAATAATGGAGTCTACTTTCCATAAAATATAGTATGGAGATAGGTCACTTTGAAAAGTTTGTAGTATTTGTGATAAAAATCGAGTTGATCGCCTTTTTCAACTTCAGAAATTTATAATAAATTCGTTTTAAGTCCAAAAATTATGTGCAATATACCGTAGGAAAGCTACTGACCTCTAGTATCCATAGAAAATGTTTGAAAAATGATATGGTACTCCGGTTTCAAAGTCAACTTTTTGGTCAAACTGGTCAAATCAATGACCTCCTAAAAGTTCTAGGAACCTCTAGTTGCTCCCAGGAGCTGATGTTTTTGTTCGATTTTCTTTCAAAACTTATTTTAATACTTTTTACATGATATAGAATGATCTCGAAACTTTTTTTCAAATTTGGATGATTTTGGTCAAACCCTGGTTAAACCTGGTCAAATCTAGGTCAAACTGGTCAACGGGGACTTTCTGGGAACTTCCAGGACTTCTTGGGGTCTCTGAGAGTTGACGATTTCATCTGATTTTTCTTTAAAACTTATTTGATTGCTTTTCTTATGATGTAGCGTGTTTCCAGAACTTTTGGTCCAAATCTGGGAGTGTTTGGGCTTTCGGGGGCATTTTGGTCATTTGTACCATTTTTTGAGTTTTTTGAGAGATAAAACTAACATTCAGGAGTTCTTTTTGAGTCTTTTTTATCATTGAGAACCACCAAGCCTTGGGTCTCCTAAATCTGATAGCCAACAAAATGGGGTGTCTATTGTTTGCCCCTCTTTGGCATGAACTTGCGAGGCAACGCATGTCGCAAGCGAGTGCCAAAGCTTTGAAGGGACAGGTCTTTTTGGTGGCTATAGATTAAGGACAAAAAGGCATTGCAAAGATTCAATGATGAAAAATATGATGTTGAGGTCAGTTTTGGTCGTACTCTGCATGAGCTACCTTCGTATCCCAAGGGGAATCAGACCGGACGTAGTTTGGGGCGTAAAGGAATAAATCACACATGCACAACAAGAATTGCAGATTCTATGCTATGAGGATGATATGCAATGCATGGATGTGATATGAATTATGTACTGAGTCGTATCATGTCTAGCTTTTTGATCCTAGCTTGAGCTGGTGTTGTTGGGTGTGCCACTCCGAGTGGGCTTGTGTTGTGCTAGTGCTTACATTCCTAGTACGAGTGTGGAGTATTTGCCACTCTCAATGGCTTGGTGATCTGTGCTTCGCTACGATTAATAAATTGGTGAAGGATCTCAACACAGAGGTCTTACCCAAGAAAAAGCATGGTGCTCAAAGTGATATTGCGGTGCTCAAAATAGTGCTTGTGGTGTATTTGCCACTCCTAGTGGGCTTTGTGATTCGTGTGTGTCGCGATCGATGGGCTATATGTTATGTTATGCCCAATTTATTGTGTTTGGTGAGTGAAGTGACCCTCTAGACTTGACTCCGTTTCCCCTTAATCGTGATACTATGGACTCGGTGACTCTCAAATTCTCAACAGTGCTTCTCAAATGATGATCCTCAATTCTTGACGGTGCTTCTTAACTCTTCTAATTTTCCTCGATACTACTCTAATCTTTAATGATGCCCCTGAAAGCATCTGATGCCCCTTGATTCTTCAACAATGCTTCTCAACTCTTTTGATGTTGCTCGATGCTTCAACAATGCTTCTCAACACATCTGATGCTCCTCCACTCTTCAACGATGTTCCTCAACACATTCGACACTCCTCAACACTTCAACGATGTTCCTCAACACATTTGATGTTCCTCAAAGCTTCAACAATACATCTCAACTCTTCTGATATTCCTCGATGCTTCAACAATGCTTCTCAACTATTCTGATGTTCCTCGATGCTCCTCCACTATTCAATAATGTTTCTCAACTCTTTTTCTACAGAGAAAGTTGCTTCTACTAGGGGGAATGGATAAAATGTAATCTGTTAGGGAAGAAAAAAATATGCCCACTGATGGGGGTAAAGGTATGATTCTATTTAGGATGAAGGATACAAAGATGATCTGCGGCGGCTATGGATTTAACATTAATGGAGGTTGATGATCAACAGCTATTCATAGACTTATGTTGCATGGACGAGGGAAGGTAATCAATAGCCACTCATGGACTTATGTTGCATGGAAGAAGGAAGATCAACATCCACTCATGAACTAATGTTGCTAGGGAGAATGAAGATCATCAACCGCCACTCATGGACTTATATTACATAAACAAAGAAAGATGATCAACAGCCACTCATGGACTTATGTTGCATGGACGAAGGAAGAAAACCAACAGCCACTTATGGACTTATGTTGCATGGATGAAGGAAGATAATCAACAGCCATTCATGGACTTATGTTGCTAGAATGAAGAAAGATGATCAATAGCCACTCATGGACTTATGTTGCTAGAAGATGATGATTAACTTTCAACGGATTGGAAAGGAATAAAATTTACATTTTTCCCAAGTTTGGACACTTCTCATACTGACGCCTTGACTGGTGCAGTAATAGTGTTTGGTTCTCTTGCTTGTATTGCACTTGGAATGCTCTTAAAAATTTATAACTTGATTTAAAAAAATTCATTATTAGTCACTGTTGACTTATACATTTGAGACTACGACAAACTCAAAAACTAACAGACATTGACGCACCAAGGCGACACATTTGACACCAAATTGGAAGATGCTCGACTTGCCAAGATTTGATGTGCATTTATCATAGTTGATACCATTGTACTCCTCATCTTAACATGGTAGCACTTTGCTGATAAATCTATTTTTTGAAAATTCATCCCTATTGATCTATTCGATTCTCTGCTTTTCTTATGATGTGCTTTAACTTAGTGCCTTAGCTTTTAGAATAAAAGATGCTCTATTTCAAAATTTTCAAAACAACTTGGTGAATTGAAAACTCACCCTTGGTGTGAAGGGATCGTGTTAGGCAAACGGAGTTTGCCCCTAGTTTGAGGTGTAGGAAATGGAATTCATAGGCGAACAAGGTGGGTGACAGAAGTTTGCCCTTATTTTGGACAATGGTTATTTGAAGGTTTTGGGCAAACGAGGTAGGTGACCGAAGTTTGTCCCTTGTATGAAGGGTAGATAGTAAAATTCAGGCAAACGAGGCGGGTAGCCGAAGTTTACCCCTAGTGTAGAAGGTGATTCTCTGGCTTGAGGCAAGGACTATGACTCTAATCTCTCAAATGCTCATAACTTTTGGCTAGGCACCAGTAAGGTGACCTAGTGAGCTCCTTTCTCTCTTATGTTATTGTTCACCTTGGATTTAGCTCTAATTTTTTCCTAGGCATCCTTTCGAATTTTCGTCCTTGCGAGCCATCCTTTTTTTCTTTTTTGAAAGTCTACCTACGTACCCCCGAGTGGGGATCAGGTCCAATGTAGTTCGGGCCATGGTAGGAAAAATGTGGGTTGATTTTGATGCGACCGAACCAATGTGGTTGCCTACGTATCCCCGAGTGGGAATCAGGTGTAGTTTAAGGCAAGGCTTTGAAAGAAGGGGGGTTGATTATGATGGTGTCGACCGGACCAGTGTGGTTGCCTATGTATCCCCGAGTAGGAGTCAGGTCGAGCATCGTTCAAGGCAAGGCTTGATAGAAGGGGGGTTAATGATGGTGCCGACCAAACCAATGCGGTTGTCTACATATCCCTAAATGGGAATCAGGTCGAGCGTAGTTCAAGCCAAGGGTTTGAAAGAAAAGGGTTTGATTTTGATGCTGTCGATCGAACCTATGCGGTTGCCTACGTATCTCCGAGTGGGAATCAGGTCGAGCGTAGTTTAAGACAAGGCCTTGAAAGAAAATGGGTTAGGGTTTTCTAAACCAATCGACAGAGAAGTTTAAACTTGGGTCACTTGAAGTAGCCATGAATAAGAGTGTTCAGTTTCGATCTTCGTCCTTTTTTATTTTTTATTTTTTTAGGATTGATCCTATTCACTTTCGCCTTGCCAATCAATTTTGCTTTTCACGTAGTTGATTCATGTGAGATCTTTGGAGATCTCAATTTGATAACGCGCATGTCAGCTCTCAAAATTTGTTTGTGACCTATCTAAGCCTTTTGAAATATGATCTAGACAAATTCTCATGATGTACCTTGAAGTGAATAATTTGTATTACCAACATTTTCTTTCTTTCATTTTCTCCATCATTTTGACTGGCTCGGGTCAAATCTTGGAAATCAATACCTTTTCAGCTCTAACTTTTGCCTAGGTGCCCTTTCTGGCTTTCAATCTAGCGAGCTTTTATTTTATTTTCCTTTTTTTTAAGGGGAGAAGAAACTCACTGAATTGTTTAGCTACCATCTTGGACCAAGTCTGCATTGGACAGCTTTGTATGGCTTTCAATTGGATTGGGTTCAAGGCTTTGAAGTGGTGGAAAAGGGTATTGCGCAAGCTCCAAGTCAGATCAAAGTATGTCTTTTCGAGATTTGAGCAAAAGCATCTTTAAATTCTTAAAGTAAGATTATTCAATTCTCGGCTCTTCAACGGCGTCAAAGGCGAAATCGACTATGACCTTTTCAGGATTCTTTTTTTTTGTTTGATGCAAAAATTTATTAGCAGAGTAATATCAATGCTAATTTGAAAAGTGACATTTCAATTCAATGAATCATGCATTTATAACTAGACACATCATATTAAGCAAAATGAGATTTCATCCCATCAAAAGAGAAGGATTATATACTCGGCACAGACTCACAACAACTCGATGGCAGACAGACTCGACCACAGAACTAAACTTGAAATATTCTCAAAATATAGGACAGACTCGACCAAACTCGACTTGGTCTCAAATAGAGTGTCACGGTGACTCTCTTATTCTTTTCTCTTTTTTTCTTTTCGAAAGAGCATCCTCATTTGCTTTGCTAGCAAAAGTCCCAAACACCGCAACTTCACTTGCATAGGTTCAACATTCATGGGCGTCAGCGAAGGGGATCATTTGAACGAATGAGCTAGGGGCTTTAGGTTTGATGAAGCTAAGGGCTTTTTGGTTGACATAGGGTTGGATAGGTGATGGTTCGATGATTTTTCGACCAATGAGGTCTAGGATATCATGGCGAAGGCGTATGTGACTATCGGTGTCAAGGCCTGGGCCTTGGTGGGTTTATGACTGTCTGGGCTGACCCACAAATGGACAATGAATCCGAGGAGGTACAAAAGTGTCCTTACCCAGGGCTACAATTTTTTTGCAAATAGAAGTAAAAGCCCAAATTAGCAGAGGCGCGAAATGCTTCTTATGGACTCTTAATGGGGAGAGATCCTAGGTTGGTTTGAAGCCGTTTTATGGGATTCTTTTATTATGAATAGGAGATCATAATTTCGAAGGATTTATTGATGTGAACCGATGACGGTTGCGGTATGTATACGACTTCTATTCAATGATTAAGAAAAGTGAGGATGATGACATGTACGCATTTGATGTGTAGGACTGACACATGTGAGATTGACGAGATGTGCGTGCATGCGAATTGACATGAATTGTGTATGCACGTGAGACAAGCATGCGGATGCAAGCCCTAATCTATATGATGCCCCTACTTCTAACAGATAGCAGTTAAGCAAGTAAGGTCCTAGCCATACAGAGTGTGCTAACTTTTCTTTCTAGTATGATCACCAGTAGGAGAGAATTTGAGTTTTTCGGAAGAAATATGGAATTTTTGGGATATTTGAGAGATTCGAAAGGAGTTTATATGAGAAATAGGGATTTCTGAGAAATCTAGGTGATTTGGGCAGAGTTTCTGGAAGAAATAGGTATTTCCGAGTGAGTTGGACAGAGTTTCTGGGAGAAATTAGGAAATCAGGGTTTTTGGGAGAAGTTGGTGTATCTGGGCATTTCTTGGAAGTATGGAAGGAGTTGTTGGGATTTTTGAAAAATCTGGGAGATTTGGACAAAGCTTATGGGAAAACATGTATATTTGGGTGAGTTTCTAGGAATGGGAATTTCTAGGAAACTTGGGTAGAGGTTCAGGAGAAACATGGATTTTTTGGAATTTTTGGTGAAACAAAGATATCTGGAGAGTTCGAATAGAATTTCTGGGAGAAGCAGGAATGTCTAGATGATTCGGATAGAGTTTCTGGGAGAAAGAGGGATATCCGGATGAGTTGAATAGAGTTTTTGGGAGAAATAGGTGTATATGACAAGAGCATGTAATGATGGTGATCATGCTATCTAGCAAGTTTTCATACTCCTATGTCTTTGGACCAACAAATAAGGTTTGTGGTGTATATCTTCGTGAACATGGAGCAGACATCCTTATCATGGTGCCTAGGCAGGTCGACTCAATGTGATCACATGTGAGTGATTGCCTTGGGAATCATAAGAAAGAGGTTCTATTCTATACCACATAAGCGTCTACATCACGCAAATAATCCCCACCAGGGCATACAACAGTTATATCATATTGTCCTATCTGAAAAGATAAATTAATAGTCCTATGAAAGGTTCTACAGGAATCTATATACAAAGGTTGGGTTTAGTCAAAGAGGGTCCGTTGATGAGAGTTCCAATATACCGTCAGAGAAAGAGTACAGAAGTTTTTACTCTTTTTTATATACCTTGGAAGGTACAGTATCAATGGTGACTTGTGTCCTGGCACAGCAAGACCTAAACAATGTCGACGCCGTGTTTCAGACATAGTCGGAGGAGGAAATGCAGAAGTGCAATGCGGTGAACCATACACAATGAAAAGATGATTTTAAGGATGCTTCTTATGAGTCAAACCTCTGTATTATTTTGTTTTGAAAAGAAAAATCCCCAGCAGAGTAGCTAGATTGTGGACACGCTAAAACCTCATTTCTCGGGAGCCCACCCCTCGTGTTTTTTCTCGGGGTTTCTGAATTGATTTTCCTTTTTTTTTTTAAATTGATTTGAAAAATGTTTGGTCTGTTGAAAATAGATACAGAGTCACCACTTGGTCTTTAAAGAACCAAGAAACCTAATTTTGACTCACCCAAATGGATAAAGGGCACCAGCTCTTCATAACCAAAGAACTTGGCTCGGGATTTTGGTACGAGAGAGGAAGGAGCCTTTGCCACGACTAAAACACCCTCAAATCGTCCCGTATTTCGACGAGCCTCAATTAGCATCCAAATAATCATCTTATACTATGTTTGGTATGACAATTAATACTATGATAGTATATTACATCACACAAGAGTCTTGAAATGGAAGATCAAAAAATAAATATCATTCATAAGATTTAGTCAACTATCACACAATGTAAAGTGAAAGATCACACAAACAAGCCTAGGAAAAATCGTCTAATCACATATCAAGTAATCGAGTTTTCCTAATCTAAAGGAGACATGAATTGTTCTTGAAACAAATAAACAAAGAAATCAAAAAAATATGCTTAGTAAACGAGAATGATGCATGTTGATTCTTGAGAAAAAAAGATCTCTCAATCCCCGGGATGGATGAGAAAGGATGATTAGATCGAGAGGAAGCATGGACATATAATCAAGTTCATTCCTTATAATCTTCTTAAATTAAGAGTCACAAAAACTCTAAATCTTGCATGGATGTAATGTATGAACCTATAATGTGCAAAGGTTGTAGTGTGTTTGTGTTCATGGATTTCTAAAGTGACTTTTAAATCTAAAGTATGCATGAATGAATGGAGAATGTTATTGTAGGATATGTACATATGTAGTATGAACTACTTCCTAGGAGATGAGCTAATTTGGAATGCATGTAAACATCTAATCAAAGAGTCAAAGTTAAAACATGCTTGCTGTGAATAGTGGACAGAACAATGAACTGATTTTGTAAAAATGGAAAAGTGGGGTTAGAAATGTTTTTAATTCATGATTTTTTATGGAGATAATCATTATTGTGTCTAGAATCCATATAAAAATCCAAACTGAAATGTCTATTACAGATTGAGAGAAATCATATAAGCAAGAGAGGTTGATCACAAACAGAGTCCGTACTGTCGACTGAAATGTAGAAAAATCTTAGAAACTGAAAACGAAACATTTGGGAGCCCATATTATACAGAGTTCAAGGCAAAAATGAGTTGGGACCACTGTTATAGAAAAAGTTTTCTGAAAAATAAGTTGAAAGTTAACCTAGCTACTGTGACAACAAAAACAGAATATCTGGAAGAAATGTTTGGAGCAAAATGAAACCCTTCCAAGTGTTTTTAGATCAAACCAAAAATCATGCGTGTTCTTCAATAAGTTGGGAAGACTTTCCTAGTGGTCTTGTAATCACCTATTGAGTATTGAACTCATAATGTTATTTTAAAGTTGGATGGCTTACTGTTTTGGAGAATTTTGAGAAAACAAAGATTATTTTTCTTAGAATCTAAATGTTGGGGTTTTAGAGGGGTTTTGAAATAGAGGTTTTGAAAGCATATTTACAACACTAAAAGAAGATTTTAACCACTTGGAAACCAACATCAAACTTATCATCAAGAACTCCCAATATTACTTGCACAAACATAGTTTTGTTTGAGAATATGACTTCAAGAATACATGTATTGAAGTTAGAATCATCATCCATCAAACATGTCTTTGAGGTCAAGAGTCACTATCCATAAGGATTCACTATCCTCAAACAACATGTTAACTAGATGATGACAAACATGTACGTAATCAAAGAAAAATAAAAAGAAATGAGGTAAGAAGAGATGAACATATGTAAACAAGCAAGTAAATAGCAATCAATAGTTGATAATCATTGAGATATTGGACTTGTAGCTTGGTGTTTCACTCATATGTGGTGACATTTGGACATGAAAGTAGATTCCTAACTGAAGATTGCTCAAAATTGGTGATTGGGGAGAATTTGAATGTGAAGTATAAGAGAGGTAATAGAAGAAAACAAGATTAGAACTCAATTTCTTATAGAAAAACAAAAGGAGGAAGCTCCTTATCACTTCTAATTCTAACTCTCTCTGTCTTTCTCTCTACAACTTTCTCTAACATTACACTTGGCCCCCCCATAATGAAGAGCAAAGGAGTGTTTATATAGGCCAATTTGGAGTGGTTTTGGGATTCAAAAAGTGCTCCCATTGGTCCCAAACATCTATGAACTAGAAACTACGTAGTTTTGACTTCTAATTATTCAATTTGGACCGCCAAAATAAATTTAAAAAATGGACTCGTCAGGGGTTGAGTGCCGTCGCAGCACTGGCCTTGTGCCACCATGACAGTGGCCCATTACTGTTGCGGCACTACTCCTCAGACGCCCCAAAAATGGTATTTAGACCCCCAGAGGTTCCGTTATTCACGAAAAGGCCATATTTCGTCCGAACGTCACAGAAAATGCATACGAACTCTAAATCGAGGTTGTCATATATTGTTGGAACAATGGAGTCTACTTTCCATAAAAAATAGTATGGAGATAGGTCACTTTGAAAAGTTTTGTAGTATTCGTGATAAAAATCGAGTTGATCGCCTTTTTCAACTGTAGAAATTCATTATAAATTCGTTTTAAGTCTAAAAATTATGTGCGATATACCGTTGGAAATCAATTGACCTCTGGTATCCATGGAAAATGTTTAAAAAATAATACGGTGCTCTGGTTTCAAAGTCAACTTTTAGGTCAAATTAGTCAAACCAATGACCTCTTGGAAGTTCTGGGAACCTCTGGTTGCTCCCAAGAGTTGACATTTTCATCCGAGTTGCTTTTAATACTTATTTTAGTACTTTTCACATGATCTAGAATATTCTCGAAACTTTCTGGCATATTTGGATGATTTCCGTCAAACCCTGGTCAAACTTGGTCAAATTTGGGTCCAACCGGTCAACAGGGGCTTTCCGGGAACTTCCAAGACTTCTGGGGGTCTCTGGGAGCTGACGATTTCATTTGATTTTGCTTTAAAACTCATTTTATTACTTTTCCTACGACGTAGCGTGTTTCTAGAACTTTTGGTCCAAATCTGGGGGTGTTTGGGCTTTCAAGGGCATTTTGGTCATTTGTACCATTTTCTGAGTATTTTGAGAGATAGAACTAACTTTTAGCTTTTTTAGTCTTTTTTTATCATTGTGAACCACCAAGCTATGGATCTCCTAAATCTGATAGCCGACAAAATGGGGGTATCTACATGGCCGAAAGTACCATTCATGTTCTTCGTGACTGCCCTAAAGCCACTACTATTTGGAATGCCATTCAGATTGATAACCCCACCTTGAGTCCTGACCCCCCTGGGCTTGAGGACTGGCTTTCGCTTAATCTACAATGTACTTTGCTGTGTAATATCACTAATATTCCTTGGTTTCTGGCGTTTGCTTCAGGTGCTTGGCATATTTGGAAGGAGATAAATAATGAGATTTTCAACAATATTATTACTCCTCATCATATTACCATTAACAAGATTTGTACTTTTGCTAGTGAAATCTATCTTGCTTTCAAGATGGAAGCTAGTTAGTCGATCTCCAATTCTATCAAGCCCCCTATTAATTGGTCTTTCCCTCCTGCAGGATCTATGAAGCTGAACATGGATGGGAGCGACAGATGAAACCCTGGATATGTTGGGCTCGGAGGCCTTCTAATTAAGGAACGATGCTGGTCATTGGATATTTGGCTGTTGTGATCATATCTCTACCTGTACGAGCTTGGAAGCGGAGCTCTTGAGAATTCGGAAGGGGATGGAACTGGTTCTCGACAGAGACATCCATAACATAGTTGTTGAAACTGCTGCTAAGTTGGCTATGCAGCTAATCAAGGAGAAAGACCAGAGTCATCCTCTTCGTGCAATCATTGAGGACTGCTGTGCTATGCTTGATATATGTGGTGGCAAGCTAACCCATACTCTTAGGGAAGGAAACAAATGCGCTGACTTCCTTGCTAACTTATGTGCTGATAGTAGTGATAATACCTCTGAGACTGCCTATCCCAGAGGAGATTAGTTTGTTTTGTGCTTTTCCTTCTTACCAAAAAACAATAGACCACCACCCTTAACTTTTACTTTATCATGTTTTTATCTTCGTCTTTACACTTCATTCGTTATCTTTTTCTCTTTGTATGAAAATACTTGTATTGGTACATGTACCACAAAATACAATCACTTTTATGCCATACACATCGTAAAATATGGATATTCTGCTAGAAAAGAGACCGCTATGTACCAAATATAAGTTAAATGTGGTTTACAAAAATAAGGGTTTTTTTGTTTAATAACATATCCCAAAAGAAATCAGTATAAATATACAAAAGAAAGAAAATACATGAAAAGCTTAGGGGCCAAATGCATTTTGGTACCCTGTACTTATAACAGAATTCACTTTGGGCCCTATATTTTCAATTGCAGTACTTTGGGCCCTCAAAATCTAGCAACACAAACTTCTTAGTCATACTGCAAACCTCCCCAATCATTGATAAAACTATCTGTGGTATAGCTCAAGACTGAGCCGACTGAGGGAGAAAGTTGCCTAAGAGACCTAGAACAAAGATCGCCCCAAAGCCCACTGTGCTGTCAAAGATCTCACCAATTAAAACCAGATTTAATATTAAAAAAAAACGTTGGATTTGATGGAGACAACTCTGTGTCTGCATGAGTAAATAACTAGATCTGAAATGACAATGCTGCATCTACAAAGAGGAGTAGCCAGTTCTACTGCAGAACGAGGGGATGAAAAAGATCTAGAGTAGAAACCCAAACCAAATACAGCCTAAAAAAAATAAGGAACAAAAATATCCTCAAAGAGAGAGGCAAAAGTCTCTTAATGATGGACAAGTCCCTCCTAAAGAAGGAAAACACTCTTCTAGAGCGGAACAATTAACAAAGCAATGGCTCTTCCATAGAGCGGAGTCCCTCGAAGAGGTGTAAGCAGATGGAATTTTTAGAGAGAGATGACAGCTTTTTTGTGAAACAAGTAATCTTTGGGTTTAAATATTTAGGTGTACTTACGAAAATAAGTTGAGTATGAAATATTTAACCTAGCAATTGATAAGCATGTGTTCCGAAAATGCTAATCCAACTACATATAATATTGATGATTTGCTTGAAAAATGGCATTTTTATATTCAACAAAAAAGGACCTTAGCTTTATGAGCAAAGTGTGTATAGTTCCGTTTACAATTGAGTTGGGTCTTAGACCCTTCATTGCATATGTCAAGTGTTTGACCTCCACCCTCTTTCCTTTCTTATAATTAGTGATGGAATTTTTTTTATTATTAATTCATACGCTAATCTCCTAGTTCAAACTTGATACATTAACTGAACCGGACCCAACTGTTTAACCAGTTGAATCATGAAATCATCACTAGATTGACCTGATTCTCTAGTTATACAAGTAGTGCTGTAGAATTGAATAGAATAACTGCGTAATGAATTAAAGACAAAAGAAAAAAAAGAAACAAATACATACCCAATTTTAAACCGTTTTGCCCAAAGGAAAAGCTTTCTTTTTTGATAATGTATTAGGATATATATTTAATTTTCAAAAATCTTTAAAAATTACAAATATTGACTGTAAAATTGTTTATTACAGTATTTTTCTATATTTCAAAAGTATGTGGGACATATATGCTTATCAAAAGAAAAAATATTGTACGGAATTAGTATGCTCTTCTCTCTATGGGGAAAACCAAAAATATATTGGAAAGAATTAATGATTAATTACTTTATTTTTCATGATCTCTAAACATAAATAGTACTTTAATCAAGGATGGATTCAGAGGGGCGACTGTGCCCCCTATATTTGAAAAAAAGTATATACTAGTGGTGTTCATAAATACGCTTTAAGTATACAGTCTCGCCTCCTCAATTTCTTGACAAATTATCAAGCTCGCCCTCCTTAAGCTTTATCACACCCCACCCCGCCCATACAGGTTGTGACATATAGAAATGCAGATTAATATCCAATTAACCGGTTATTAAAGTTAATAAAAATAAAAACTCAAACATGTTAAGTATCACACTTGACTAGAAAGTATACTAATAGACAGGGGTGGACTTAGGATTTTTGGTCAGGGAGGGTCTAAATTATATTGGGGTTCGGGGGCAGCGCCTTGGAGGAAATTTTTTTTAGGTCTACTTGTATACAATTATGTGTAAAACTATAAAATTGTTTTAATACCACTAATTTTGGGTAAATCATGTAATTTTAGGGGGCCTATTTCTAAAACATGTTATGTATTACATATAAATCTAGAATTTTCAAAAGTTCGGGGGGGGCCTATGTCTAAAACTTACAAAATATTGTATGTAAATCAAAAAATTTTAAAAGTTCACGAGGGGCCTGTGTGAATTTTAGGAGGGCCTATTTGTAAATTATGTAAAATATTACATGTAATTTTATAATTTTTAAAAGTTCAGAGGGGGGGGGGGGGAGGGGGGGGGGGGGGGGGGGGGGGGGTGTTTGCTATGCCACCCCTGCCATACACTTCAGTCCGCCAGTGCTAACAGAGTAAACCGGACTAAAACACTATTAAAGTACCCCGAAAATGGTTGAAATTGTAAAGTACTATTTTTGGACTTAATAGGAATCCTCAAGGACCCTTTATACCAAATTAGAAGTTGAAAATACTCAAAAGTGAAAACCAAGTCAAAGGTATCACCGACCGGTCCTAGGTACATGTCACAACATTCTCTGCTAAAAACTGCTGAAAATGAACTTTAAACCATACATAAGGTTTACAAAAGCACATGAAACATAAGCTACAAAAGGCTAAATCAAACTACATCATAACATCTATGAACATAACTACATATCCACAACCCTCTCTCAAGCCCAAACTCATTGTTCCATTCATTTATGCTCTTCTTCGCAGTCTGTACTTACGGTGGTTATTTAATAAACATAAGAGAATGTAAAATTTGTCTAAGCTTTCGCTTAGTAAGAGAATTAATCATGCTATCGAATGCTTAACGTGAAATGCAACAACTCAATATACATCATCCATTCTAGCCTCCGGAATGTCCAGGAATCAAGCCACCACCCCTGGATCATTCTACCTCGGATCTTCATCACTCTTTTACCGCATATAGCGTCGTTACTCGTGTGACCCTGAAGGCGTCACCGTTGTTTCATTCTGCTCGTCACCACGCCTCACTCTTGAGGGCTACCATTCCCTTACTACTTTTTATATTATATAAATGACGGTCATTACTTGACTTTCCTTGACCCACATAAGTATTTTGATAACTTAGCATATAAACATAACAATTATCATATTCTTGACATACTAGTTCCATTTTCAACATATATATATACATATATTTACACATATACATGAACATGAATTAAGTTAGCTAAAACATTATATATCACATTAACACATACAAACACCCAATTTTGAGATTAGAACACTCACCTTTTTCATTCTTAGTTCATTAAGCTTAGAAAACCACAAATTCTTCTGATTCCTAGCTCAAATCTTATATTAAAGCAATTACTACATGAATTTGACAAACCACATGTACTGACTAAAATGGGTCACCAAATTTTGACGATTAAAAAAGAAAAGAAAGGTATAGAAATGCTCATCTCACCTCCATGAGTTCGAATATAGCTTCGGTTCGCAAATCAGAGACTAAACAGTGACGAAACGGAGTCGAGAAGGCGTCTGAAGCGTCGAATCTCTCTTCTATATGTCTCCACGTCTCTCTCTCTCTCTCTCTCTCTCTCTCTCTCTAAATATTTCTTTTTCTCCAGTAATGAGTCATAATCGACTCACATAAGAGATTTAAATCTTTTTTTTTTCCAAAATTTCATTTACCTCCCAAACATTTTCTTGTTGTTTATTATATAACCCTCAGATATAACCATACTAACTACCCACATTTCTAAATGGTCTATATCTCAGGTGGGTTCTAAACATAGTCCCACATATTATCTGAAATTGCTATTAAACTTACCAATTATGAACCGTATTCATAACGTTCTCACATGATCTAACTAAACTGTTCCCCATAACCTGACTTATAATATTAACATAACATTAAACAACAAAACAAAAATTTGTTTAAACATATAAATACAATTAAATATAAATTATATCATCTAGACCCTCATCAGGTCCCACTTTTATACCCGTCCCACCTAATACGGGACTTTCGTCTGTGTTCGCATCTAAATACCGTTTTACCTGTGAGTTCATAAACCCACCTTAAATCATCTTATGTATTAATTATCATTAATCAACACATTTTAATGACATATTAGCCTTCTTTTCCAGGTACGGGTATTACAAGCTCTGTCCCCGACTTTAGTGATGCTTCAACGCAAAATGTGTATGAATGTGTATATAGTAACAAAAACACAATAATACTCTAGATGCCGAGAAATACATAATCGATATGGCCATCACACTATGTGACAGTTAGACAATCACACTATGGATTTGGTTTTTTGTTGTTCTCAATGTTCTTCGCTGAATGGTGTTTCGATTTTTTGTTATGGAATGACTTTTTGACCCTGTTGAAGCTGTCTGATGAATTGGTTGATGCTCGGTGGTTCATATTGGTGTTCATAATCAATTGGCTGCTGCTCGGTGTTTCAAATTGGGTCCGTTTGGATGCTATTCTTTGTTTGTTTCATGGATGCTGTGCTGTTTTTTCTTGTCTATTTTGGGGCTTCATGTTACTGACTTTGAGCTGAAGGTGACAGTGCAGGATTGCTCACAGATTTTGTTTTTGGTTGTCCATAACGTTTTCAAGTTGTCCCTTTACAATGGAACTGTGGTTTTACTGTTGGGTTTTCTGTTTTGCTGGGAATGAGGCGGGTTTTGGGTTTTTTTGTACTAAGTTTTGCTGCTATTCATCGGAGTAGTCGATATAGGGTGATGCTGTTTTGAGATTTTTGGTTCTTAGGATTGTGCTGCAGAATTTATTTGCTTTTTGGGGGGCTGCTTTGTGTTGTTTATTTGTTCTTGACTTTGTTTTGGAGTGGGTTCTTTCTTATTTTTTCCAAATTGGGTGTTGGCATGTGCAGATGTTTGGGTTTTTTGTTGTTCTGTTTTAGCCTAGTGCCATTGTTTTTAAAAAGCATTTTTTTCTCACCCAAAAAATGTACATCAATGTTCTCTCAAGTATCTCATTGACTAATACAGTGGGCCAAGGATTAAACAACATTAAACAACATTTGTTTAATCCTAAGTCTCACTACATTGGCCAATAAAATACTTATACGAACATTGATATACAGTATTTTGAGAGAGCAAAAATATTTTCTTGTTTTTAATAATATTTGTTGCTTAGTAAAAATAAGTTACTGTAATCTTTTCATCATTCTGAGACCCACGTAAGAGTTATATATGAAATACGCAAATCTCAATAAAAATCAAACGTGTGTGATTGTCACGCAAGGTAATTTCTGGTGAGCACCCCCTTTTCTCTCTCTCTTCATGTCATAACTGGCCTCCGGTTTTTATGGAATAAAATAAAAGAAGGGTTAAAAGTGGAACAAATGAGAGACTAGTGATAAGTGGAGACTCCACCGATTGATATAACTTTTTTTTTATAAGCCTATAATAAGCAACTTTATATATAAGAATTCTCATATAAGAGGTGGGTTTTAATTTTAGATGAGAGTTTAGCACTAAATACATCTCTAAATTTTTGAGAATTTAATGGCTATATTATCATCCAACGGTTAAAATCTCCTTTCACATATAAGAAACTTCTTACAATAAACTTTTTTTTTTTTTTGGATCGGTAGAGTTGGTCATGGTTGTCCATTCACCATTTCACATATATATATATATATATATGTATATATTTGTATCAATAGTCCCTTTCATTGGCTAATTAAGTTAGGTCTCTGTCCGTCACTTTGTTTTTGTTGTTCCCAAACACCTAACTGTGGAGCGTTTGAAATTAAGCTTATGTTTCTTTATCTTGGAGTTGGTCGCCATTCAGTGGAGCTCATAAGTGATATGAAATTCAAAAATATACAATAAAAATGTTTGGTACAATACAATACCAGCTCCTGCGCCTCAATAGTAGAGTTTTGCAACCGACCAATAGCTTCTATGGAAAGTTAGCTTTTGTTCAAAAGCAGTCTTTACTTTTTTGGGGGTCAAAATCGCAGATTCAAAAGGTATTTTATATAGGCGCCTATAATAAAACGCAACAAGTAGTTTATAGTAAAAACAAAATGTATAAATTCACCAAATTTGTGTTTTGGTAATATAGATTTGGGGGCATCTTAGATTAATTTAATTCTGTCCAATTTCAATAACAACGGCTCAGTCTCGAGCTACGCAACAGTTAATCAGATCCAGGATTTGAGAGATTTGCAAAGCAGCTCAAAAGTTGGTTATGCTATTTTTCATTCTTCTGTAAGATTGTACTTCCATATTCTTTTTAATGCAATGTTGCCCTTACTATTTTTTCCTTTTTTAAAAGGGTTAAATGTATTTTATCCTTCTGTGGTTATGCCTATTTTTGCTTTATCCCCTGTGATTCAAAAGTGGATATTTAACCGCCTGTGATTTCGGACTAAAGTGAAACTGTTAAGATTTTCCTCAAATCTTATGAAAATTCTAAAATTGGCCAAAAAATATTAACATTTAACCCCATTTATGAGGTTTATTTTGGGGTTAATCCCTTGTGTGGAGATAAAGTTTCCATTTAACCCAGTTGTGTGGGCTAATTTTTGACACTTAACCGCTATGAGAGGCTAATTTTGGGGTTAATTGACTATATGTGGTTAATTTTGACCCTTAACTCTCCTATGTGAGGCTAATTTTAACACTTAATCCCTATATAAGACTATTTTTGAGAGAAATATTAGTAGTTTCACTTTAGTCTAAAACTATAGAGGATGGTGTGTCAACTTTTAAACCATAGAGGAATAAAGTGAAAATGAGCCTAGTCACAGCGGGTAAAATGAATTTAACCCAAAAAAAAAAAGTTTGAAACCTATGCATGGACTAGGATTTTATTATGAAGGAAATGTGATATATATATATATGATATATACTACATATTCCTTATAAATATATCTATAAGAGCTTACTATCCTATACCTCATCAATAATCTCTCAACTCAGTTGTTTTCCAGAACTATTCGGCACATGGCCGTTTATTTAGAACATCGCCGTCCACAAAAGCTGCTTGATAGAATTACCGTACCGATATGGTATTGGTAAAACTAGGGGTGTCATTCGGCCGGAACAGAACGAAATAGGCTATTTCGGAAAAAATTCCAAAATTTTCGGAATCTACTTATGCTTTCCGAATTCCATTCCGAAATTTCGGAATTCTAAAAGCATTTCCGATTCGGAATTTTCGGAATTTTCGAAAATTTTCGGATATTTTCATAATTTTTCGGAATATTTCAGAATTTTCAGAATTTTCTAACCACTGCCAACACAATAAAAATAATCCACACAGCTATTAGAGGGAGAGAAGAGAGGAGGGTGAGGGAAATGGCTGGGCGGCGCAGAGAGAGGGAGAGAAAGAGATTAGGTTTTGTTTTTGGCTTCAAAGTTTAAAAGACCTAATGGCTCACATGTATCTTTTCAAGGCCTTATGGCTTTTACCGATTTTCTACTTTTCAAAATTAGAAAATAACTTAGTTAATATTTTTTAACACCCCTATATAATATATGTATTACATATTTACATTGTATAATATAAGAACTCGGAATATTATCGGAATATTTTTGGAAATTTTATTCGGAATTCTTTCGGAATATTTTCGGAATTTTCGGATCGAAAATTCGGAATTTTCGGAATTCTAAAAACAATTCCAATTCCTTTCCATTTTTTTTTTGGAATTTTCGAAATTCGGAATTTCAGAATTCGGAATACAAATTTTGCTTCCAAAATCGAAATTTTTCGGCTCAGAATCGGTCGGAATCGGAAATTCCGTTCCAAATGACACCCCTAGGTAAAACCCATCAAGATATTCAAGATTGCAATAACCTATTTATCATGATTGATATACTATCGTCGCCTATAAAAGCCGCTTGGTCAAACTCTGTTGACCAAGATAGTATCGTCGCCCATAAAAGCCGATCAATTCAGATAACTATGCCCATAAAGGCCAATTATGCCCATAATGGCGAACACAACAATTCTACATCGAAGCATCTCAATTCATTTTTAGAAACTGTTTTGACTTTCATTTAAATCAGTAAAGCAGTGAGGTATGTTTATTCAATGTTTTAAAACCGGACCGGTCCTTGAACTGGAAAGGTGACCGGTTCACGGGTTGACCGGTTCAACCGGCTGGTCCGGACAGTTGAACCATGACGTCATAAATATTAATAATAATTTCAAATATAAAAAATATATATAAAAAACAAAAAAAATACAAAAACGGACCGGTTCCCGGTTCAACTACCGGTTTTACAGGTTCAGCCGTCGGTTCAACCGTAAATTCTATTGGTTTTCAAAAATTCGAACGATGTAACCATTATTCCCAGTTCGTGGTTCCGGTCGACGGTTCAACTGGTTCGACCGGCCAGTTCGGTCCGGTTTTTAAAACAGTGCATTTATTATATGTAGCAGAGGTTACATTTGTTTAAAGCACAAAACATTTATTTATTGAAACTATCAGACTCGAAAGCTCACACTGGCTCGAGCGCTCCGTCCCTAAAAACTTTCACTCTACTCGAGCAATCCATTCCATCATCTTCAACTCCAATCTATTAGTAACAGTGAGGTTTTCAAGTTTTACAAATCTAATCTAAACAAGGTTGTAATGTACCATTCTCTCCATATTTTCGCGCAAATTATGAATATATAAGTTTGGTGATTCGAACTGTACCGTATCTTTAGATATATGAGAAAAACCGAGAGATATCAAAACTTAAAATTGCCGTTCATCGCAAGTGTTACAAATTATCATTAAAGACTTGAATTTGGGCCACCATTGATATGTATATATATACATATATGCACATATGCATCTATGTTTAGCACCCAAATATCATTCCTATACACTTAAATTATAATAGGAGTTAGTTTAAAAGACTCACTGATTCATATTAACAGAGGATTGGGTTGCCGAGAAATCCCGAGAACACTGTAATAAACTCCAAGCTTAAACTATTGAAGCTCTTTCTCCTTATGAATTCTTCTTCTCCCTCTCTGCATTTCATTTCTTTTCTTACTGCTGCATTTCAGTTTGCTATTGTGTGTTGTATGTATTGTATAGAGAGTGCAGAGAGTTTGAGAATTTGTATGTGTGTTGTACATATATATATGTAGAGTTAGAGAACTTGGTCTCCAAGTTCATGTTTGTGGTCATCAGTCCATACAAACATCACACACTCATTAACCACAAAATTACAATCGTGATTTTACATTAGTTCAATTAGTTCAATAGATCAATTAGGTAGTTTAGTTGATTCAGTTGATTAGTTAGGTTGATTATATTAGTTAAGTTAACTTTAAGAAAATATCACAAAACACTATCATTAGGAAAATTAATGTAAATGATGTGAAGTTATATTTAATTAATGGCTTTATCCCAAATTGCAAGGTATTTTCATGGCGCAGTCTTTACATGATATCGCATATAAAAATACTAGTGATTACAAAATTAAAATATTAGCTTTTACAAATAGTAACATAGGTACTAATTTATTTATTATAATATAATCATAGATATAATACACATCAATAAAATAAAATTGAATTTTTTTAAAATAAAGGAATTAGAATTTGCAGGTTGCTACACATTTTGATTTTAAATGCATATATTTCATTCACTTTCCAACATTGCCTTTCTTAAATTTGAAGTCTGGGGTAGTTAGTAAAGGGAAAAAGAGGAAAACAAATGTGTCGAACCGAACCAAATCGACCGACTATAATCGGTTCAATATCAGTCGGTTTCGGTCGGCTTAAGAGATATAAAGAGGAGAACAAAATAGACCCAAATCATATGAACACACCCCCAAATAAGACCAAAAAAAGACCTAAATCAGATGGCAAACACCCAAATTGTATGAACAAATGCTCAAATCAGAACAAAAAAAAACCTCAAATACACAAGATAGCAAAGAAGAACATATCAATAACAAACACAAATATTAAATGGTTTACATATATTGGTAGGAAAAGTAAAGATTACAGTGTAGGTTACCGTTGACATCATGAAGAAAAACTAAGGATGAGATACTCGAATCATACATCGAAAGAGATTCAGAGGGCTATGGCTTCTGTCTTCCAGAGAGTAATAGTGAGAAAATCCACTAAGCTCAAGGTTAGAAAAAGGTAGAGAAGCTGCGTGTTTGATCCAGAGGCTTCACTAGTTGCGGCAGAGACCGCGAGATCAACGGTGGAGAGGTTAAACTTCAGGATTGGTCGCCGGTGAGAGTGAGAGAGAGGGTCTAGGGCGGCTCTTGGTGGCAGCGGCTGACTAAGAGAGGAAGAGAAAGAGATGAGATGAGATGGGAAGTTAGGGTTTCAAAGCTTTGAGAGAGAGAGAGAGAGAGAAAGAGAGAGAGAGAGAGAGAGGGAGATAAAGGTATCAGTTTTGCAATTGTGGCAGCTAGGGTTTTGATTAGGTAGATATATATATATATATATATATTTACAAGACCAAGTTTGATTTTAGTGAAACGTGAAGCTGTAGTCTTATTAAGTATTTCTAGACTATTCTTTCCTTTCTATAATTTTCTACTATATCTTTTATGTACTTAATGTATTTTATATGTCTTATATACTGTATGCATACATATATATTATATTAAGTTATACTAACATATAGTACATACCATTTGGGTTGGGAAATTTGTAAGTTGTTGGGGGCATTAATCATATATGTATGTATATGTATATTATATTAATAACGTACAGTCTTGGGTTGGGAGTCTTCAGTAGTTGGGTTTCATGTATGCTTGGACTATCAAATCTTCAGCCTTTCAGTCTTCTTGGTATATGTGAGAGTCAGTCATCCTTTGGTCTTGGTATATGGGAGTATATGTATAATAATATATGTGAGAGTCAGTCATCTTTTAAGTCTCGGTTCGGTTAAGTCTAAAAAATATGGGAACCGCCACCGAACAGAAAATCGAGATTTTGACGAGTTAGAAACCAAAACCGACCATAGGTATATTTAAATTGATCAAAAGTTGCATATTCGGTTCGGTTCGGTTCGGTCAGTTTATTTTGTTTAATTGGTTTTCTTTACACCCCTAATTGTGAGGTTTATCTAAAGGGGTAGATTTGGAAGAATAAAAAAAATTAATGCCATACAATGCATTAAATATTGTTTGCTTCCAAAGTTGGGTATACGAAGATAGGGGTAAAACTCGGTCGATTTTAACCAGAATTACACACCAAACCGAACTAAATCGGTTCCACAAAGATGAAACCGAAGTCGACCGAAGCATCCTTAAATAAAAAAGACACTGACTGTCAACTGGACGGTCAATGTTTGGTCGACGTCGGTGTTTGAGGTCAGATCTAGTAAATAAAAAAAAAGGCACATACCGATCAGTGGTGGTAGCTACGGCGTCGCAATTCTAGTAAGTGGTGGTGAATGCGGTATAAATATGGCAAGCTATGGGTTGCTGATGGCTAACACAACAGAAAATGTGTTCTCCTAAGAGTACGTCCAAGCACAAACGGTCACGTCGAGTGATAACCGGTAAGACCGGGTCGTATCCCAAGGGACGGAAAATTAGGGACAGAAAAATCTAAATTGAATCCTAAAGAAAAGAAATAAAAGATGATTTCTTTTTGAATGGAAGTTCTAGCAATCCTACTGAATTCGAGATATAAACTACATAAGTGAAAGTAAAGCAACAATAAAATTAAACAGAATTAAGTGATGTGATTTCTAAATTATGCATCATAAAGGTGTTAGGAAATTGCGTTCCCAGAATCCGTTGACAATGCGTATAAGTTGGTACTGCAAAAAATTTCGTGAAATCTATAATAACCCTACAAGGGCGGAACTAGTGTTACCTTGAACAGTAAAAACGGATTGCTGTAGTAGACGAATCGAGAACACGGGCTCGATGATAGCTCACGATCTTCTACCGTATTCCTCTGCTGCCAGAATATCGAACTGAGTGTGGGCTCTTTCGAAATCCTTTTAGTTTTCTGCTCTCTCTTTTACGATCTCTTTTCTATTTCAAGTTATAATACTCTAGATGGAAAAACGCAAACTGAGACGAGAGCCCAAGCAGTATATAAATAGGCTACGATAGGGACCAAAAGAAGTCAATAAGGAATAGGCTTCCTTATGGAATTAGGAAATCCTAATTCGAATTGAATAAGATTCCTATTTTCATAAATTATAATTCATACCACTAAAGAATTATAATTGCACTCCTACCCTTATCTCAAAAATATATTTCGAGCTCCATTTTATTAAATGCTTATTATCTCCCCACATTAAGATTACCGATATCCATTAATTAAATATAATTACTGACAATCATATTTAATGAGTCTCTTAAAATTCCTTGAGATCCTCTGCTTAACTTATCTGATATGTTGGATACAAAATCCACCTGCAGGGTTTGACATAATCAAAACTTATAAGCTTTCTCAAGGGGATATCCTCAATCCCAAAATTGAGACATGGATTCCATCATTAATTTATATCCACCACACAATTAATATTGTCACCCAATCCAATGAGATATTGACCCATTTAACGATCTCACCTATTTAGCGATCAAAGTGTAAATATCAAATGGACTTGTCTACAAATTAACTTAGGATTTAGAGCATAAGCACTCATAATAGTAATGAGGTATTAATTATCTTATAAGTCAGTATAAAGATAATTACCCCAAGTCGATCCCGTTTAATACACAAAGTGTACCAGCATAATGAGTTGAAACTGTACCGTTTTCCACAGTCAAGACAATCCTACTACAACACCATGCTGCAGTCCTACTAATGGTGTGTCCAATTCCATCTAAGATTGTAAAACAAAATCTTACATTCTACAAGATCCGGTGGTCTGATCTTCCGTGTGTAAGCCGAACTCTACACACCAAACCACCTACTATATAGAATGAGAGACATACATGCATAATATTAAATAAACAATACAATACAAAAATTGCCCATACAAATTCTCATAAAAATGGAATAACTTAATTTATTAAATGAATAATAAATTAACTACATAAAACATGGCTTTTAGTGTATATCCCTAACAATCTCCTACTTAGACTCAAAGCCATGATGTGACACACCTCACTCCTATCCCTTATACGAGACTATCAAAAGTTTTGGCTAGTAAGCTCTTAGTGAAAGGATCTACTAGGTTATTTGCTGAAGCTATCTTGGTCACTTCAACATCCACCTCCTAGGGTAAACACATATCCTGAGGTAGACTTTCTGGAATCCCTGTCTGACATGAAATCAGAATCTGTGTACCCAATAGGTACAAGACTGTCTTCTTGGTAAACTAACATATAGTCTTGAGTCCTTTTCAGGTACTTGAGAATATTTTTCACCACAGTCTAATGTTCTTACCCTGGTGTAGACACCCCAATTTTGACCGAACTATTAAACTTAGGGGGGATTTACCTCTAGAAACCAATGATGAATAATGTCCCGACGATTTTCTTCAAGTTCATCGCTTCGACTTCTGAAAAGCTTCAAGCTCCCAAAACTTGCTCCTAATATCCCTAGATTTGGCCAATCACTGATCATCTGTCTCGAGCTCACTAGATCATGGGTTACTTTCTAAAAAAAAATATAGAATAGATTAAATAATAATAATAATAATAATAATATTTTCTAAAAATAACATTGTTTCTCATATTTTTAGATTCAAAAAGAAAAAAAAAAGAAAAAGATACTATTTGGTGACTCATATGATTAATTTAGATTTAAAATGAAAAATGTGTCTATACATATATATATATATATATATAAGAAAAGGAAAATAATAAAAGAAAGTATCCCATGTGATTTGGAGAGTTAGAGATTCCTTGGCATATTCCTAATCCAAAGAAAATACCCAAAAAGCCCTTTGTTGGGCACTAATCTCCCATGTGCTTTGAAGATGCTCTAGAATGTTCCTTTATTCTAGCCAACTTAAATGCCCTTCAAGTTTCTTGGAATTACATAGAAGTGCCATGGAGAATTAGAGATGCCATAGAATATTCCTAACCCACCCCAAATTGACCTATCTACCCTTATCTTAGCCCCCAAGATAAGGAAAGTCTATAAAAAGACCCATTTTCTTTCATTTGGGAGACACTTGAATTATATAGAGAAATATTGGGAGAGCTTTAGAGAAAAAAAAGATAGAGAGAGAAACTCCACCAATCTCATACCCAAACCCCACCAAATCTTTACCCAACCATCAAATCACCATTGAAGGAGCTTGAAGCTTGAGGAAGAAGAAGAGGAAAAGCTTGAAGAAATCAACATCTCTACAAGTTTTGAGAAGATCTAGAGGTAAAGCCTTCAAATCTATATATATATATATATATAATAATTCAATCACAAATTCCTAGTTCTAGGATCTTTACACATTTTCAAAACCTCTCTTCCTACCTCATTTCATCACACACCACATAGAATTTGTGATTGAATCTCATGGTAGTTCATTAGTTTGGATCTAAATAAGCCTTGTGTTTAGAAGTATGAGTTGGTTTTAAAGAATTTGTTCTCTTGAATTTTCTTAAGTGAACCTTGATTATTATTTTTTTATTCCTATTTTCCCTTTTTTTTTAAGAGTCATTTAGTCTAAAGTCCTAAGTAATGCACCTTTCTTATAATTGGTTCAGTCTTTAGAACATTTCAGTCTAAGGTCCACTAGTAAAAACATGGACACAACTACCCCTCCCCTCAAATTCTGATAAATCCCCAACTACCAAATTTGGCTTCCCTATAAATCTCGTCAAATCTCTTATGGAATAAGGAGACCTCATGATATTCGATTCCAATCCCAAAATTGTAGGGTTTTCAAAAATCAAAAATGGAAGAGAAGAAATCAACACACCCAAATCGAACTGGGTCGTCTCCGACAAGCTCACCTCTTACTCTTTCGTCAAAACCTCCCAACTCGACGCCTCAGATGTTGAAGACGATGAAGAAGAAAGTGAAGAATCGTGGTGGGTTTTGAAGGTTGGGTCCATAGTTCGAGCCAAGGTGGGTACAGATTTGCAACTGAAGACAATCGGAGACCAAAATCGGGTTGATTTCGTTTTTCAGGGCGTGTGGGCTATGAAGTTCTTTACTGATGAGTTCTGTTGATCACTTAAGAGATGAGCTTTGGGACTCAGACTAAATTTTGTCGAATAAGAAGGGTAAGTGTAAAATAAACACTATTGTCTGAATCGTTGACATGTTTTTCACACTATGGATCATTCACAATCAAACAATTGTTGATCAAAATCAGTATATCAGGGGTAAATATTTGAGAAAAAAATCGTGGTATTCACTCACCCGATAGTAGATTCGTTTTTTTTTTTCCCCTTTCAAAACACTCTCTGGTATTACTTGATCTTCATGTGTTTTTAAGACCATAGACTTCAAAAATAGGACTTTTTGGGATGTTGTGTTTTTTGTTTACTCATTTTGGGTTTCTGCAAAATACAGTATTCTCCAAGGATGTGTCATTGTAAGTCTAATATGAGTGTGAAATTTAACACTCGTGTTCATTGCCACTGTTTTACTCTTAAGATTATTGTCATTTTGTAGTGTGAAGTTGATGACTACATCCTAATTATCAAACATGGATTGATTGGTGAAAAAATTGCCATAGCGCTAAATTTTGCACTCATGTCGTGCACGTCTGCAAAGTACGAGTAAATAATTGTATAATTGTAGTAAATAGGATGTTTAGGGATGTTGTGTTTTTGGTTTACTAATTTTGGGTATCTGCAATTTGAGTGTGAAATTTAATACTCGTGTTCATCGCCTATTCTGAATAACACTTGAGATGATCATCAAGTTGCAACGTAGTCTACAATTTCACACTTATTGCAGAGTTTGCAACGGATTCATCCACATTTTCAACACAAATATGAATTCATTCTCTGTTGTAGTGGGATCAAATATAAATTGATTCTCGGTGATATTGGGTTGCAAAAATTAATTGTTTGCTGTATGGCTTCAAATTCATACGCTTCAAAGGGGTAGTATTCTTATGCTGTGTGAGACTTATGACTACATCTCATTGTTCATCTTTGGGATTTCCTACTTGTTAAATTTTACACTAATGTCTTCCGTTTGTCCATGTAGCTTTTCACATTCACCAGTCACATCAGAGTACAATGCAAATCAGTGCAGGGCCGATTTAATCCACTAGTTCCTAAACACTCACGAAAGGTCTTGGGCATTGTTTTAACACGAAGCCAGAGAAGATGTTCTGAGAATTAGTGGGCAACTTGATGGTGTAACAAACTTATAGGGGATAATTCATTGCTTTTTGTTATCTGCTTGTAACAACTGCATTTATGTGAATATTGCAGTTAACATTTTTGTGTGATTACTGGTTTTGGGTTTTCAGAATAACCTATTTAATGTTGGCTTATTCGTCTGTTGTTTGTCATGAAATTTACTTATAAATTAGAATTAGGAATTTCACATACGATGTTATTGATCTTCACTGGGTGATGTTTATTAGGTGAGATTTCTGTGAGGAATATACCCAGCAAGGGAGTGTTATCAAATGTCGTAGTGTTAAAATTAATCATACACAAGTGTGAAATTCAACACTGTAAAATTCTCAATTTTTATAAGAATAGTGTGAAATTTGACACTAGTACTGTAAAATTCTAAATGAGAACTCACAGAATGCAGAACATTCAATCCAAAACATAACAGAGAGCCCAAACACGTTTAAGGTGTGATATGTTGATTGAATATGATTTATACACTGTGAATAAGAAATGGTGAACCTCGTTTGTAACAGATTTGGAATTTAATATCCTAAAATATTGGCATATTATTTCTATATATATTGTAACCAATATCAATTAGGATTTGATAAGATTTGGTCAGATTTGGTAACTCATTCAATCTTTAAAAGACATCTACTATTTCTATATATATATATATAATATACGGTTCTGTATATATAGGTTAGGGGTATAAAAGACATCTACTAATTCTATAATAGGAAAATTTGGACTAATCTCTAACAACATTTACAATTATAGGGTCTATCATTGGGAAGTACCAATTGGTGGGTCTATTACAACAAACATTGGTAGAATGGGATTTTCCACTAAATTTTTCTTTTTTTAAATTCATAAGATTTTATATATCTTATTGAGTCTCTTTGAGTTTGATTCTTTAGTTTCCTATGATCCTATGATCTATATGGAGATTAAAATCAATCATAGTCTTAATCTACATATAATTAGTGAGATTCAAGTCTTAATCCATGACTTGAACCTCCTCACTAAGAATCTTATGGAATCCTTACTATATTCCAATGAGGTTTGAGTAGATTTTAACTTCATTTAGTCTCCAATGACCATCAAATGGTAGGAGAAATATTTTAGTTTAAGTCCATCTCTATGGCTTAGACTAATCTCTCCCTTGGGTTTTGAGAAGTTCTTCATACTTCATCTAAAACCTACATGTATGTGTGTCTCTGTCCTCCAATGACCATCAAATGGTAGGAGAAATATTTTAGTTTAAGTCCATCTCTATGGCTTAGACTAATCTCTCCCTTGGGTTTTTGAAAGTTCTTCATACTTCATCCAAAACCTACATGTATGTGTGTCTTTAGCCTCCAATGACCACCAAGTGGTAGGAGTAATGATTTGAACTCAAGTTTTGGTCCACAAGTTTGAGTTCATTGTTTGGGATTTTGTGAAGTCCATTTCATACTTCATTAAAAGTCCATAAGTCTAAAGAGGTCCTTAGTCTTCAATGACCATCAAATGGTAGAAGAAATGTTTTGGTTTAAGCCCAACATTATGATCTAATAGTTGAGGCCAATCAACAAAGTTGAACTAGCAAAGAGAAAACAGTAAGTTTACAAACTGTTTTCAATCAAATATTTTTAGTTCAAGATCTAACCGTTGGAATCGAATGAAACCAACGGGAAAGTGTCAATAACACATCGTTTTACCACTGTGATTTTTGTTTTAGAAAGATCTTGTGATTAGAATGGTTGGATCATGGTTTTTGTGAGCTAATTACAATCTGTCCAGAATTTCAGAATAGTTTCAGAACAGTAAGTCCGTTTTGAAATTAGTAAATCAGATTTTTAAAGGGTTTTCCGGGATCCCTAATAATTTTTCCTAGATACCTTAATGTGTTAGGAAGATCCCGTAAAAAGATCTAAGTGTTTCTCATCTGTTTGCTATTTTTAATAAATCATACAAGATCTCTGGACAGAGAGTTGCAAAATCCTGAGTGAGGTCTGGTATTTTCCATATTCCCGGAGATCTAACCGTTGAAACCTTGATTTTCTTTTTGGGTTAGAAACTAGACTCACAGAGGCACAACATATCCAAAAATCATCAAGATCCAACCCTTAGAAGTATTTTATTCCTATTTTTGAACATCTGGTCTGCTCTCTGTAATTCATAAAAAACTGCTACTATTTTTGTCTAATCTTAATTATTTCAACTCAAATGGTTCCCAAATGTCTTGGAACCCAAATCATGTTTTGAATAATAATAATTTGGCTTAAATCCAGAGGCTAAGTGATCCAAATTAGTGAATAAATTCATATCTTATTCTTGTTCATAATCATTCATTCATTCATGTACATTGATGCTTATGATTAGAACTAGTACTTGAATAAAGTTGGACTTAGTTGAACTTAATTGAACATAACCATGGATTCCTTATGATCGTGGATTGATTATTTGATATCATATTATTATGTGAAGCATGTGGACTAATCCTTGTTTTGTAGCGCATTTGAGGTACAATTTCTCCTCTTCTCTAGTTTACTCCATTTGTTGATTTTATTGATTTTCGACTCCATGTGCGACACCTTAGCCTAGGTTTTGCCTTATGTGTATATATGTGTTAGAGACCTTTCTTAGGCTTATTTTGTTCTTGCATGCATTGCACGTTTGATATTCGCGGCCGGATCCCGGGTATGTTTTCTAGTTCTCTATTGCATATCATGATGTTTGCTAGTTGAATTACGTGACTTATGAATGATATTTTACCGTTAGCAATTTTACACAATTTCCAATATGCTTGTGTAATGTATACCTATATATGTATTAGTTGAGGGCATGCTTAGATTAATAATTCGATTAAAAAGGATGTTGAGTAGAGGCCTATCGCTAGATAGGATGAAAGGGGGTGTTTTAGTCCGCCGGGCTCCTTCCCCTTTCATTCCATAATCCCCGGACCCAGTTTATCTTTGGTTTCGCAAAAGATCAGTTTCCTTTTAAATGGTTTCTTAATTTTTCCTTTTAAAAATTAAGTGGCGACTCTTTGAATTTGAAAAAATGTTTTAAAAACAAAAGTGGGCCCAAATGCCGGTATCTACACCTGGATTAGACTGATATCTACTAACCATGCCAATAGCAAAGCAGATGTTAGGTCTAGTACATGGCATAGCATAACATACATTAGGCTTCCTACTGCCGAGGCAGAAGAACTGCCTTCATCTTTTCTATCTCATCAGGTCTCTTAGGACACTGATCCTTAGATAGAGTAATTCCATGTTTGAAGGAAAGAAATCCTTTCTTGGAATCTTGCATGCTAAACCTAGAAAGAATATTGTCGATATAAGTGCCTTGTGACAAGCCTAACGTCTTATTCTTGAGATCTTGGATAAGCTTGATCCCTAGGATGTGACCAGCTTCTCCCAAGTCCTTCATATTGAATTGACTAGACAACCATACCCTTACACAAGCTAATACCCTCACATCATTTCTGATTAGCAAGATATCATCCACATATAGTACTAAGAACACCACCACGCTTCCATCATGTTTCTTGTACACACAGGATTTATCCGCACATTGATCAAAGCCAAAAGACTTGATTGCTTGATTAAAGAGGATATTCCAAGAACTAGATGCCTACTTAAGTCCATAAATTGACTTCTTAAGCTTGCACAACATGTGTTCTTGGCCCTTCGCGATGAACCCGTCTGGTTGTACCATATAGATGCACTCGTCAAGATTCTCATTAAGAAATGTTGTCTTGACATCTGATCGGGAGAGAACAAATCCTAATTATACACCTTAATTCACATTTGTTAGCTATTTTTATCCTGTTTTTGTGTAGTTTTACTTTATTTTCTATTTTCTGTCAGGTTTTAGAAGAAAACAAGGAGATCTGGTTAAATAAGGGAAAAAAGCATAAAGAAAGAAGCTGGAAAAAGCCCATCGCGCGAGCGGCCCGCTCGCGCGAGATCCCAGAATTCGCTCGCGCGACCTTCCCAATTACGCGCTCGCGCGGCCCGCTCGCGCGATCTGTACAAAAATCAAAGTTGCGCATTTTGCTATACTGAAGAATCCTGTGCAAACGAAACTGCTTAATGACGTCCGGATTGGAAATAATAGCTGTTTTAGTTAGTTTCGGGATAGGAAAGCTTCTAAAAATTCCTTGTAAACTCTATATATACTTATTTTTTTATAATTTTTAGGGGTTACACATTCTTTCATAGAGAGTTTTGGAAGGCAAGAGGAAGAAGAAGAGCAAGTTCAAGGTCTCTAATGGCTTCCATCAAATCAATCTTCATGCTTTCCTCCACCATGTGCAACTAAACTCCTAATCTAGGGTTTCAATGAAACCCTAGCGATGTAAAGGGGGATTCTATGCTTTTCTATTTTAGGGTTTATGTATTGGATAGTGATTGCATGTTGGTGGATTATTTATAATTAGTTTTTAATGTTAATAATCAAGAGTATTTCGGATCTATTCTTGTCTTAGATTTTTCCTTATGCTTATTGAACTCAATAGTCCTTGATTTCTGTGATTGATAGGAGTATTTACATACAATGGTGCTTATGTAATTGTGAGGTTTATATCTTTTATAATTCATGCTTAGGAAAGATGAGTTATGCTACACCCTAGTTATAGGTAGATAATTCATGTGAACCATAGATGGGTTTTGCTTAGATTGAACTAACAATATTTTCTTGACGATACTATTGGGCTTGTAGCTACGATAGATCATAACTATCCAAACATAGAACTTAGAATAGAAGGTTTAGACCCCCGATGCATAGTTAGTGGTGGATTTGTCATCCTAGATCTCATCTACTCATATTTAAATCAATTTTCAATTTAGCATAAAAGTTTACTTAGATTTAATTCTAGATTCTATTTCCATAATTTCATAGTTTAATTCATAGTTTAAATTAGTAGTCACAATCAAATTCTAAACCAACCAAAATTCTGATTTTCTTATAAGTAAATAGATTAGATTTTAGTAATTAAAGGATAAAAATTCATCAATCTCTGTGGGTTCAACCTTTACTTTCACTACTGCAAATCTTTAGAAAAGTAAAGCACACTTTTCATATCTTGATTTTGACGAGATCAACATCCATCTGCCAAATTTCATAATCGAAATGTGCAGCAATGGATAAGAGAATCCGGATAAACTTTAGCATGGTCACCGGCGAAAAGTTTCCTCATAATCGATTCCATATTTTTGAGTGAACCCTTTTGCAATAAGCCTTGCTTTAAAGATTTTCACCTTACCATCTGCTCCTGTCTTCTTCTTATAGATCCACTTGCATCCAATGGGTTTTATTTCATTGGGTGGTTCTACAAGATCCCAGACTTGATTGGAGTACATAAACTCCATTTTAGACTTCATAGCCTTTTGCCAAAGATCTGCATCTTTATCTTGGAGTGGTTCATTGTAGTTACAGGGATTGGTACCTTGTTCATCAGGGACTCGGTCATAAGACTCTCTCAATAACAAATACCGATCATGTTGAATAATAACCCTCCCACTACAACGAGGCACAACCCATGTCTGTGTATCACTGATATTTTGTTGTAAAGATTCTGAACCTAATACACCATTATTAGCACGCTATACTGGCTCAAGAACCTGCGTGTTAATGGTTGGTTCGGGATCTACACAAGAGTTGGTAATCCTCCCACTACGACGTGGTAATAGAATATTGATATCTCTTTCTTGTGGTGTTTCTTCTTGTACCGATGGTATCAAAGAAGTATGTGTCGGTGTCGCTCCTCTCATTTTCTCTAGAACAAAACAGCTTTTGGGCTTGTGATCCATAACATAGTCCTCTTCTAAGAATGTGGCATTGGTGCTAACAATAACCTTCTGATCCTTAGGACTATAAAACAGACCACCTTTAATTCCTCTTGGATACCCATTAAAGAAACATACTTCTATTCTCGATTCTAACTTTTCTACGTTCCCTTTCAGGACATATGCTGGACTACCCCAGATCCGAACATGCTGCAGACTAGGCTTTCGCCCAATCTATAATTCCGTGGGAGTAGTAGGTACTGACTTAGATGGTACAAAGTTTAGAATGTATGCAGCTGTCTCTAATGCGTGTCCCCAAAAGAAAATTGGTAAATCCGAATAACTCATCATAGATCTTACCATGTCCATGAGAGTCTTGTTCCTTCTTTCTACTACACCATTCTACTGAGGCATATGGGGTATAGACAATTGGGATGTAATCCTTTGATCCAATAAGTATTTTCTAAACTCTCCCAAGAGTTACTCTCCACCGCGATCAGATCATACTGTCATGATACATTTACCTAAACGCTTCTTCGTTTCAGCCTTGAAGTCTTTGAATTTCTCAAGGCATTAAGACTTACTCCGCATCAAATAAATGTACCCATGTAATCATCAATGAAAGTGACAAAGTACTCAAATTCCCTTCTTGCTTGGACAGTCATAGGACCACACAAATCAAAGTGAACCAGTTCCAACAGCTCTTTTGCTCTATAACCCTTGGCCGAGAACGGCCTCTTGGTCATTTTACCTTCCAAGCAGGATTCACAGACTGGAAGTTCCTCCACTTCCAATGAACCTAATGGCCCATTTTGAACCAGTCTTTGAATCATTTTCAAATTAATATGACCAAGACGTAAGTGCCAAAGATGCGTTTGGTTCATCCTCGAAGGTTCCTTTCTCTTAAATGGCAAACTATTTGCGTTATTCAATTCATTAAGTTGCAGTATAAGAGAGACATGATTTATAATTTAAAGTTCATCCATTAATTGACCAGAACAAATAAAACATTTATTTTCTTTAATAAATATTATTTTATTAAAATGGAATGAATATCCATCCTTTACTAAATGAGAAACTGAAACTAAATTCCTTCTAATAGAAGGTACAAAAAGGCAATTTCTTAATATTAAAATCCTATCTCTACCAAAATTAAGATGTAGATCTCCTACAGCAACTACTGCTACTCTCGTAGCATTTCCGATATATAGATTTACCTTGATTGTTTTGTCTGGCGAGATAAACCGGACATTGCTTCTTTTAGTGTCCTGGCTGCTTGCGAACAAAACATTTGCCTTTAGGCTTTCCCGGTTATCCTCTTGGCCTTTGGATTGACGGAGGACCAACAACCTTCTTTTGAGTCTTTTTCATTTTCTTCTTGCCTTTTGGCTTTGAAGTAGAACCTATCTCAAACACAAGAGCACTCCCTGACTTTCTGTTGAGACCCTCAGTTACCTGGAGTTCTTTAAGCAGCTCCACCAAAGTATATTTAAATTAATTCACGACCTGTGTTTCCCCGTCAATTTCAGCTACAAGGATCTCTAGTTCATTAAAAAGATATATCATCTTAAGAACATGATCCCTTCCAGGCGTCCCCTCAGCCATGGTTGTGTTCATCAAGTCTTTCATGGCAACTTGCCTAGCAACACAACTTTGATCCCCGAACTTCTCTCGGAGGCTTTCCATCATGTCATAGGCACTGGCCATTGGTTAATGCTGATGTACTAGAACATTCGACATGGATGTCAATATGTAACACCACGCCATCTCATCTACCTTGACCCATTTCTTGTGAGCCTGAGTTTCCTCAGCGGTTGCCCCCTCACCAGGTTGCTCAGAACATTCTTGAGTAAGCACAAACTTGTACTCTTCAGCAGTTAACACGATATCCAAATTCCTTTTCCAGTCTATATAGTTTGGTCCAGTAAGTTTGTTTTCTTTAAGTATAATAGCGAGTGGATTGAAATAAACTATTTAAAAGCCTGAAAATCACATAGTATAAATAATTACGTTTGGGCAAAAAATGACTATGGATTTGTCATACCCGCTCCTGCGGTATTTATTTATATCATTTTAGCATGCTTGCGGTTGTGTTAATTAGCATGTGTGAAGTGAGTGATGACTCACTAGCTGTTGGAGGGTGTCTTTTGAGAACCCAGTATTTGGCCTTAAAGGCAGTTCGGAAGGTGTCAAGAGAGGACACGGGAACATGGAAAGGCATGTTGCATTGACATAGCTAAATGACATTTATGTGATTTAAATGTTATTTGACTTATCTGGTATTTCCATGAATAGTAATTATACCTGTGTAGTATAATTTCTGATAGTTTTGATCTAGTTTTAGATCGTTTGAACATTGTGGTGAGAACGTGAGCGATCGTTGTATAAAAAGGTAGGATGTGTAGAGATTCCACAGAATTTGGTTTTCGGACATAATTTTGGATCCAAACGAGACTTAGTCGAAAACTTCATAAATTTATAGTTTTCACTCATAAAGTTATAAAATGGACGTGTAAGACGTTTCGAGGAATAATTAGAAGTTTTGAGAACTCACGGGGAGGTAAACGTAATTTCCGAGAATTTTGTCTATATATAGAAGTTCCAAGATATTTCTTCATTACAACTTTTCTAATTTCAAAATCAAAAGGGAGATTTGGGGGTTTTGGGAGCTTAGAGCTTGCACACGCAAATCGACGGATTTCTGCCCGTTTGTTTTCAACCAAAATTCATATTTGAACTCCCCAAGGTAAGGGCTACGTTTTGATAGTCTTTAGGCCATGTTTGGCCAAGTTTTTATAAATTTCTAAATCTAGGAATTTGGGGAAAGCACGTTTAAACTTGTAGGTTTTGCGTAGGATCGGAGATTTGGTGTTTAATCGGGCTTCTAGTCGTTCCCTCAAAGTTATACGACGATAGCTCGAGGTATGAATTTCTAGCCTATGTTATATAGGTGAAATACATGTTTTATATTTCGATGACGAAATTGTGATCCGGGCAAAATCCATGTGTTAATCTTAGGCCCGTTAATTATGCACGCGCTTAAATGTGAAAAGCATGTTAAATTTTACGCGAGCACGTATATGTGTTAAATGAGTATGTTTATGTGCCTATGTGGGTTAAAGGGGGATTTGTACTAATTCACCGTGAGGCGTCCTCTCGAAGGGGGAGGATTAGCAGTGACGACGGTCACTTGCCGATAAAGGCATTACGTGACATGTCGAAGGGGCATGGGTCATGGTTGAGTCGAAAGACTTTGGATCGGTGAAGGTGCACTTATTCCCTAGAAACCATTAGTTATGTGTTATGATGAGATTAAAGCATGATTTGTCATATATGCATATGTTAGAAATTGTGCACTCAGCATATAGCTGAGCAATGGAGATTTACTCCATTGCAGGTATGAAGGAAGGAAAGATGGGATGCGAGGAATGAGGCCGTTGGGGATCAATCGGAGGAATTGGTGTATAGAACATTTTTTGTAACCGAATTATAGAAGCTCTGTATTATTTTTGGATTGATGTAGTATTCTTTTGAAAACCTTTAAAGTTGGTTGGAAGCGACTCGGAATCGTGAGTTCGTGTCTTGATGTTTAACAAGTCGAATTTTATGTTTTATGAATTGTTGAAGCACTTATGAGATTTTGATCCAAACGAACCCTCAACTTAATTAGTTAACGTTTTCCAAACTTAGGCAGGTTGTTATACTTGTCCTTATAACATTGGTAAAGTTGCTAAGAATTGGAACATGTTTGAAGGGTTGCATCGGGTGAAGGTTGGGTGATGCCTTAGTAAAATTCTGCAGCTTTGGCCAGAATTCTGCTAAAGGGTCATTCGACCGGTCGAAGGGGGTCGTTCGACCGGTCGAAATACCCCCTGCAAGAATTCTTTAACTCCTTCTCCCAATGTTCGGAACAACTTCTAACTAGGCATGGGGATACCTTTGGGAACCCTTTGACCTATGAAACTGTTACTTTTGAAAACGAAACTCGTTAAGGCGTGTTTGGACACGTGTTTAATATAACCTTTGAAAAACTAATTGGAAGTTGGTTATTTTGGAGCAAAAACTTTTATTAAGGTTATTTTGGGAACTTTAATCATCGTTGGTAAGCCTTGATGGCGTGCCACGTAACCTAGATTCATATGTATGGATCCGGGGCGTGACAGGATTCGAGTTGAAAATATTGGTTCCCCCTACCATATTTGAAAAGAATCCGCTATCAACCTGATACACCGCAAATAGTATAACTCAATGGGAAGCCATATACTATCCATCATTTGTTTAGATAGGCAATTTTCTTTTAATTTTACTATCCAGGCGATGTGCCTTGCCTTGTAAAATTAAACTGCTGACTTGCTTTGGTTCTATAAATAACAACAGTGACTCAGATGGAGATGATATTATTATTTATAACTAAGTGTATACCATCACTTAATTCTAGGTCAAGAGTTCCGTGAGGAACACCTCTGATGGAGAGGTGACCCACACTAATAATCACTCAAAACATTCTTTTAAAGAAGTTTGTACCTATGATTCCATGATCAACCGCATCCGATGGGGAGGATGGCACTAGAGCCATCACACAAAATTAATCATATCTTCTACAAATCAGTGATGGAGACCATGAGATTTATACTTGATAAATTCTCTCTCCCACCTAGAATTAAAAAAAACTTTTAGGGTCATAATTTTTAGAAAAATACTCTTAATTTAATTAATAAAAAATGATGGAATACTGGACAAGGATTAGGACAAGGATTAGCTCATCCTTTACCTCTCAAACTCACATGTGTAGATAATAAAATTATTTTATTCTCATGATTTTATAAAATAAGTACATATGTTTTCAGAATATGGAATTAGTTTTATTTCTAAATACACATGTAGTTGTCCATCATTTTAAATTAATATAAATTTAACATACAGCTAGACATTTGAAATAGGTCTAGGAACAATTATCCATGTTGTCCTATTCATTAAACATGAAACAATAATAATCATTCAATCACACATAAATAAGGAAACAACAATAAAATAGAAATCCCACTATTATGGTGAAGCTGCAACTCTTGTGAAGAAATCTTCATTGAACCCGATTAGCTCTATGTCACCACTACACACGGGGGTCGAGCTGCCCGGTCAACTCGCGGGGTTTGAGCTATCTGGTCAGCTCGCAGGGGTCGAGGGGTAGATTTATTCGGTTCGGTCGGTTTATTCGGTTTAATCGATTTTCTTTACACCCCTAGTTGTGAGGTTTATCTAAAGGGGCATATTTTGAATAATAATAATAAAATTTGTGCCATACAATGCATTGAATAATGTTTGCTTACAAAGTTGGGTATACGAAGATAGGGGTAATAATCAGTCGATTTTGACCAGAAATACACACCGAGCCAAACTAAATCGATTCCACAAAGATGAAACCAAAGTCGACCGAAGCATCCCTAAATAAAAAAGACACTAACTGTCAACTGCACGATTGATGTTTGGTCATCGTCAGTGTTTGAGGTCAGATCTAGTAATCACAAAAGAAAGGCACATACCAATGAGTGGTGGTGGCTGCAGCGTCGCAAATCTAGTAAGTGGTGGTGGATGCGGCATAAATATGGCAAGCTATGGGTTGCCAATAGCTGACACGATAGAAAAAATGTTCTCCTAAGAGTACGTCCAAGCGCAGACGGTCGCGTCGAGTGATAACCGGTAAGACCAGGTCGTATTCTAAGGGTCGAGAAATTAGGGGCAGAAAATCTGAATTGAATCCTAAAGAAAAGAAATAAAAGATCATTTCTTTTTGAATGGAGGTTTGTAGACACCCCATTTTGTCGGCTATCAGATTTAGGAGACCCATAGCTTGGTGGTTCACAATGATCGAAAAATGACTCAAAAGGACTCTTGGAAGTTGGTTCTATTTCTCAAAATGCTCAGAATGACCAAAATGCCCCTGAAAGCCCGAAGACTCCCAGATTTGGTCCCGAAGTTCTGAAAACATGCTATGTCGTAAGAAAAATGATAAAATGAGTTTTTAAGTAAAACTGGATGAAATCGTCAGCTCCCAGAGACCCCCGGAAGTCCTGGAAGTTCCCCGAAAGTCCCCGTTGACCGGTTTGACCAAGGTTTGACCAGGTTTGACCAGAGTTTGACCAAGTTTGACCAAAATCGTCCGAATCATTCTAAATCATGAGAAAAGTATTAAAACAAGTTCCAAAAGAAAATCGAGCGAAAACGTCAACTCCTGGGAGCTCCCAGAGGTTCCCAGAACTTCCCGGGGATCCCAGGTTTGACCAGTTTGACCAGAATTTGACTTTGGAATCGGGGCACAGAAATAATTTTCAAATATTTTTCATGGATACTAGAGGTCAACAGTTTTCCAAAGGTATATCGCACATAATTTCTGGATTTAAAACGAATTTATTATGAATTTCCAAAGGCGAAAAAGGTGATCAAATCGGCTTTTATCGCGAATACCACAAAACTTTTCAAAGTGACCTATCCCCGAATTATTTTTTATGTAAAGTAGACTCCATTACCTTTCCAACGGTATATCACAACCTCAATTTGGAGTTCGTATGCATTTTCTGTGAATTTCGGACGAAATAGGGCCTTTTCGCGAATACCGGAACCTCTGGGGGCCTAAACGTAATTTTCTGGGCTTCTGAGGAGCAGTGCCGCCGCGGCACTAGCCCAGTGCCGCCGCGGCACTCATCCCTCACAGAGTCCATTTTTGTAATTTTTTTGGGGGTCCAATTTGATTAATTGAAAGCCAAAACGACATAGTTTTATGTTCACAGTTGTTTGGGACCAATGGGAGTACTTCTAAAACCCCAAAACCACCCCAAATTGGCCTATTTAAACCCCCCATTGCTCTTCATTTTGGGGGGGCCAAGTGCAAAGCTTGAAAAGTTGTAGAGAAGAAGAGAGATAGAGATAGGTTTAGGAGAGAGAAAGGGAGCTTTTCCCATTGATTTTCCATAAGAAAGTGAGTTTTATTCTTGTTTTCTTCCATCATCCTTCTATATACTTCACATTCAAAGTCCACTCCAACCCTCATTCTTGAGCATTCATGAGATAGGAAGCTACTTCCATGTCCAAATGTCAAAATCTATGAGTGAAACACCAAGCTACAAGTCCAAAATCACATTGATTATCATCTATTGATTGCTATTTACTTGCTTTGATTATATATATGTTCATCTCTCCTTATCTCATTTCTTTTTCTTTTCTTTATTTACTTACTAGTTCATCATCATCTAAGTGATGACATGAAGTTTGGGGTGAGTGAATCCTTATGGATAGTAGCTCTTGACCTCAAAAACATGTTTGATAGATGATGATCATAACCTCAATACTTCCAAGGTATTCTTGAAATGGATTGAAGTTATGTTCAAAAAATAAAAATAAATCTCTCCAACAATCTTGGAGGTTCTTGATGATGAGTTTAATGTTGACATTTTAAGTGGCTATAATCCTTATTGAGTATTGAAAATGTGCTTTCAAAACATCTATTTCAAAACCCCTCTCAATCCCTCTCATTTGGTTTCAAGAAACAAAACTTTGTTTTCTCCAAAATCTTCAAAACAACGAGTCAAAACAGTGAGTGAGTTGAGTTCAAAGATTTCTCTAGAACTCAATACTCAACATATGGATGCAAGGTCACTTGGAAAGTCTTCCTAACTCATTGGAGAACACCCATGATTTTTGGTTTGACTTGGAAGTACTTGGAAATGGTCCATTTGGATCCCAATATTCCTTCCAAACATTCTGATTTTGCTGTCACAGCCGCTAGGTCCACTTCCAACCTCTTTTACAGAAAACCTTTTCAAAAAGGGTGGTCCTAACTTATTTGTCCCTTAAAATTCAATATCTTAGGAAACTTTCTGTATAAAATAGGCCTCTAGATCATTATTTTTCATTTTCTAAGATTTTTCAACATTTCAGTCGACGGTACGGACTCTGTTTCTGAGTGACCTTCATTGTTTATATGATTTCCCTCAATCTGTGATATATATTCAAGATTGGCCTTTTGGGTTGTGTTCTGGACACAATACGGAACATCTCCATAAATAATCATGCATTTAAAACATTCCTAACCCCTCTTTTCAAATTCCAAAAGATCATGCTGCTGTTCTGTCCACTATTCACAGCAAGCACATTTCAACTTTCATTCTTTGATTTGATGCTCATATGCATTCCAAATTAGTTCATATCTTAGGAAGTAGTTCATACTACATTTGTACATATCCCATGTTGATTTCATTGATCCATTCATACACATTTTAGACTTCTAAGTCATTCTAGGAATCCATGAACACAAAGCACACTACAACCTTGGCACATTCTAGATACATATATTGCATTCATGCAAGATTTGGGGTTTTTGTAACTCTTAATCTAAGAAGATTATAAGGAATGATCACGATCACACGTTCATGCTTCCCCTTTGATCTAATCATCCTTTCTCATCCGTCTCGGGGATTGAGAGATCTTCTTTTCTCAAAGAATAACATGCATCATACTAGCCTGTTAAGCATATTTTGATTTCTTTGTTTATTTGTTTCAAGAACAATTCATGTCCCCCTTTAGATTAGGAAAACTTGATTAATGGATATATGATTAGACGATTTTTCCTAGGTTTATTTGTGTGATCTTTCACTTCGCATTGTGTGATATTTGGCTTAGATCTTATGAATGATATCTTATCTTTAGATCTTTCATTTCAAGTTTCTTATGTGATGTAATATACTATCGTAGTATTATTTGTCGAACCATACCTAGTATAAGATGATTATTTGAATGCTAATTGAGGCCCGTCGAAAGACGGGGCGAGTTGAGGGTGTTTTAGTCGGGACAAAGGCTCCTTCCTCTCTCGTACCAAAACCCCGAACCAAGTTCTTTGGTTATGAAGGGCCGGTGCCCTTATCCGCTTGGGTGAGTCAAAATTAGGTTTCTTGGTTCCTTAAAGACCAAGTGGCGACTCTGTATCTGTTTTCAACAGACCTTTCGTTTTCTTTCCTTGATTCAAATCAATTTCAAAGCAATCTCGAACAAGAGAAGTGGTCCGATTCCGCGTGTCCACAATCTGGCGACTCTGCTGGGGAATTTTATTTTCAAAACAAAATAATACAGAGGTTTGACTCATAAGAAGCATCCTTAAAATCATCTTTTTACTGTCTGGTTCACTGCATTGCACTCTTGCATTTCCCCCCTCCGACTGTGTCTGAAACGCGGTGCTGACATTGTTCAGGTCTTGCTGTGCCAGGGCACAAGTCACCGTTGATACTGTACCTTCCAAGGTATATCAAAAAGAGTAAAAACCTCCGTACTGTCTCTCCGACGGTATATTGGAACTCTCGTTAACGGACCCTCTTTGACTAAACCCAGCCTTTGCATATAGATTACTGTAGAACCTTTCATAGGACTGTTCATTTATCTTTTCAGATAGGACAATGTGATATAACTGCTGTATGCCCTGGCGGGATTACCTGCGCGATGTAGACGCTTATGTGGCATAGAACAGAACCTCTTTTCTTATGATTCCCAAGGAAATCACTCACATGTGATCACATTGAGTTGACTTGCCTAGGCACCATGATAAGGATGTCTGCTCTATGCTCACAAAGATATACACCGCAAACCTTGTTTACTGGTCCTGAGACATAGGAGTATGAAAACTTGCTAGACAGTATGATCACCATCATCACCTATTCTCGTCGTATATTCCTATTTCTTCCATAAACTCTACCCAACTCATCAGGATATCCCTGTTTCTCCTAGAAACTCTGTCCGAATCACCCAGATTTCCCAGAAATCCCTATTTCTCCCCAGATTACCCAGAAATCTCAATTTCTTCCAGAAACTCCGATATACTTATGTCCCCCAGATATTCTTGCTTCCCCCAGAATACCCAGAAACCTCAATTTTCCTTAGAAACTCCGATATACTTGTTTCTCCCAGAAACTCTGTCCGACTTACCCAGTTATACCTGTTTTCCCAGAAGCTCTGTCCAAATCTCTCAGATTACCCAGAAATCTCAATTTCTCCCAGAAATTCTGGTATACTTGTTTCTCCCAGAAACTCTGTCCAACTTACCCGAGTTTTCATGTTTTCCCATAAGCTCTATCCAAATCTTCAAGATTTCCAAAAAATTCCAACAACTCCATCCAAACTTCCCAAAAATGCCTAGATGTACCAATTTCTCCCAGAAATTCTGATTTTCCAATTTCTCCTAGAAGCTCAGTCCAAATCAACCAGAAATCCCTATTTCTCCTAGAAACTCAAATGACTTCTAGAAATTTCTCCGAATCTTCCGAATCCCTGTTTCTCCCAGAAACTCTGTCCAAAATTCCCGAAGTATCCCGGAAATCCCTGTTATCCCTTGGTGATCATACTGGATAGTAAGGTTAGCACACTCTGTATGGCTAAGACCTTATTTGTTTAGCTGCTATCTGTTAGAAATAGGAGCGTCATATAGATTAGGGCTTGCATTCGCATGCTTGTCTCATATACATACACAATTTGTGTCAGTCTACATGCACACACATCTTATCAGTCTCACACATGTCAGTCTCTACACATCGAATACATATGTATCATCATCCCCACCCATCTCAATCGTTGTACAGAAGTCGTATACTTACTGTAACCTCGGTTTGCATCATTAAATCCTTCAAAACTCTGATCTCCCTGATAAGAGTCCATAAGAAGTGTTTCGCGCCTCCGCTAATTTGGACTTTTACTTCTATTTGCAGAAAAATCATAGCCCCGGGTAAGCGCACCTTTATACCTCCCAGAATTCACTATCTTAATCAAGGGCTAGACCATCATCGATCCACTAATGGCCTACAAAGCTCTGGAAGAGAAAGTGAACAAGCTACAAACCATTGTTGAGCAGTTGAGTTCAAGGGTTAGTCGATTTGATAAAATGGCACGGAGCATTAGCAAAGAACTGCTTGAAATGGGGACCAGAATTGAGGATGCCATCATAGAAGAAAAGTTCAAGAATGATGAACCCCAACACCAGTCCAAGAGGCCTAAATACTCCCGACACTCCCCGGATGTCAACGCCCTGCGCAGCCAACCCATGGCATACCCTCATCGGCCATACCAATCCTCCAACCAAACCACTAGTTGCCCTTACCAGAAAAAGCAACCACGTACCTTTGCCAAACTAGATATCTCCCCCTCCATAGCCTTAGGCCGTCTGCTAAAAAAAGGACACCTCCAACTCCTTCAGCCTCGTGCCGATCCCCCACCACCTAACTGTGACCTGTCCAAACGATGTGCCTACCACCAAGGCCCAGGCCATGACACTGACCAGTGCATACGTCTCCGCCATGATATCCAGGACCTCATCGACAAAAACATCATTGAGCCACCACCCATTCAACCCCGTGTCACCTAAGCCCCTGGCTTACCTATTCGAATGATTCTCTTCGCTGAGGCCCATGAATGTTGAACATGTACCGGTGAAGTGATGGTGTTTGGGACTCTTCCTAGAAAACCAAATAAAGATGCTCTCTAAAAAAAAAATAAAGAAAGAAATAAAAAGAATAAGTGAGTCACTGTGACATTCTATTTGAGACCAGGTCGAGTCTAGTCAAGTCTGTTGTATGTTTATTCTTGTGGTTGAGTCTGTCTGTCATCGAGTTGTTAATGAGTCTGTAATCCTCCTCTACTGATGGAATGAAGTCTCATTTTGCCTAATCTGATGTGCCTAGTCATAGATGCATGAATCGCTGACTGAAGTGTCACTTTTCAAATTACCATGGATATTACTGTGCTAAAAAAAAAAAAAAAAAAGGTAATTTTTTTTTTACTCAAACAAAAAAATCCTGAAAGGTCAAAGTCAATTTTGCGCCGACACCGATGAAGAGCCGAGAATTGAATAGTCTTACTTTAAGAATTTAAAAGATGCTTTTGCTCAAATTTTGAAAAGACATACTTGAGACTGATTTGGGGCTTGCCCAACACCCTTTCCACCATTCCTACCATTTCAAAGCCTTGGGCCCAACCCAATTGATAGCCATGCGAACCTGTGCGGACTTGGTCCTTGATGGTAGCCAAACATTTCAGTGAGTTTCATCTCCACTTTCAAAAAAAAAGAACAAAGAAAAAGAACAAAAAAGAGCTCGCTAGGTTGAAAACCCGAAAGGGCACCTAGGTAAAAGTGAGAGCTAAAAAGGTGTTGATTTCCAAAATCTGACCCTAGCTAGTCAAAAGGTTGAAGAAAATTTTGATGAAACAAATGAGAGAATCATACGCTTCAAGATACATCTTAAGAACGTGCCAAGATCACATTTCAAAAGGCACGGAATGACCACAAATAATTCCAAGAGCTGACATGCACATTGAAAGATCTCACAAGAATCGACTACATTAAAAAGAAAAATTGACTGGCTAGGCGAAAGTGAAAAGGATCAATCCTCACAACAAAAAGAAAAAGAAAAAGAAAAGAAAGGGAAATTGAAACTGAATCATTTTATTCTAAGACTACCACAAGTGGCTCAAGTTTGAACTTCTTTGACGATTGGTTTGAAAAACCCTCATACCTCAAACCCCTTATTTCAAGCCTTGCCTTGAACTACGCTCGACCTGATTCCCACTCGGGGATACGTAGGCAACCACATCGGTTCGGTCAATACCATCATAATCAAACCAATTTCCTTCAAGCCTTGCCTTGAACTACGCTCGACCTGATTCCCACTCGGGGATACGTAGGCAACCGCATCGGTTCGGTCACCCCACCTACCCAAAAATCAACCCGCTTCTTCCCAACCATGCCCGAACTACGTTGGACCTGATCCCCACTTGGGGGTACGTAGGCAGACTTTCAAAAAAGAAAAAAAGAAGGATGGCTCGCTAGGTCAAAAATCCGAAAGGACGCCTAGGCAAAAATTAGAGTTAAACCCAAGGTGAGCAATAACAAAAGAGAGAAAAGAGCTTGCTAGGTCACCTCACTGGTGCCTAGGCAAAAGTTATGAGCATTTGAGAGATTAAAGTCACGGTCCATGCCTCAAGCCAGGAAACCACCTTCCACACTAGGGGCAAACTTCGGCTACCTGCCTCGTTTTCCTGACTTTTACTATCTACCCTTCACACAAGGGGCAAACTTCGGTCACCTACCTCGTTTGCCCAAAACCTCCAATGAACCTTCCTCCAAACTAGGGGCAAACTTCGGTCATTTGCCTCGTTTGCCTACCGATCCCACTTCATGCCCTTCAAACTAGGGGCAAACTTCGTTTGCCACCTGATCCCTATACACCAATGGTAAGCCTTCAAGAACATTGTCTTGAACAGATGGAAATGGAGCGTCTTTCATTCCATAAGCTAAGGCACTAATTCAAAGCACATCTTGAGAGAAGCAAAGAAATTGATTAGATCAGCAGGGAGGAATTTTCAAAAATAAGATTCACCATCAAAGTGATGCCACGTTAAGGAGAGAAGTAAACACAAAAGAGAAATGGTACATCATTTATGACAAAAGCACATTAAGTTTTGGCAAGTCGACCTTGTTTCATTTTGGTGTCAAATGTGTCGTCCTCGTGCGTCAATGTCTGTCAAGTTTTTGAGTCTGTTGTAGTCTCAAATGTGTAAGTCAATAATGACTAATAAAATTTTCAAATCAAGTTATAAAGAGCATGCCAATACAAGCAGGAGTACCAAACACCATTACTACACCGGTCAAGGCGTCAGCATGAGAAGCGTCCAAACTTGGGGAAAATTTCATCCCTTTCCAAACCGTCGAAAGTTGACCATCATCTTTCTTCGTTCATGCAACATAAGTCCATGAGTGGATGTTGATGATCTTCATTTCTCCTAGCAACATAAGTCCATGAGTGGCTGTTGATTCATCATCTTTCCTCGTTCATACAACATAAGTCCATGAGTGGCTGTTGATGATCTTCTTTCATCTGTGCAACATAAGTCCATGAGTGGCTGTTGATCCATCATCTTTCTTCGTTCATGCAACATAAGTCCATGAGTGGCTGTTGATGATCTTCATTTCTCCTAGCAACATAAGTCCATGAGTGGCTGTTGATTCATCATCTTTCCTCGTTCATGCAACATAAGTCCATGAGTGGCTGTTGATGATCTTCTTTCATCTGTGCAACATAAGTCCATGAGTGGCTGTTGATCCATCATCTTTCTTCGTTCATGCAACATAAGTCCATGAGTGGCTGTTGATGATCTTCATTTCTCCTAGCAACATAAGTCCATGAGTGGCTGTTGATCTTTCATCTTTCTTCATGCAACATAAGTCCATGAGTGGCTGTTGATGATCTTTATTCGTCCATGCAACATAAGTCCACGTGTGGCTATTGATCTCCCTTCCTCCAAGCAACATAAGTCCATGTGTGGCTGTTGATCTTCCTTCCTCCTAGCAACATAAGTCCACGAATGGCTGTTGATGATCTTCCTTTCTCCTAGCAACATAAGTCCATGAGTGGCTGTTGGTCATCCTCCTTCATTCATGCAACATAAGTACACGAATGGCTGTTGATGATCTTCCTTTCTCCTAGCAACATAAGTCCGTGAGTGGCTGTTGATCTTTCATCTTTCTTCATGCAATGGTTGTTGATGATCTTCCTTTCTCCTAGCAACATAAGTCCATGAGTGGCTGTTGGTCATCCTCCTTCATTCATGCAACATAAGTCCACGAATGGCTGTTGATGATCTTCTTTTCTCCTAGCAACATAAGTCCATGAGTGGCTGTTGATCTTTCATCTTTCTTCATGCAAACATAAGTCCATGAGTGGCTGTTGATGATCTTCCTTTCTCCTAGCATCATAAGTCCACGAGTGGCAGTTGATGATCTTCTTTCATCCTAGCAACATAAGTCCATAAGTTGCTATTGATTATCACCCTCCATCAGTGTCAAACCACCGCAAATCATCTCTGTCACAAATAGAATGATACCTTTACTCCCGGAGTATGTTATCCTTCAGCTCCCGGAGGCCCCGACCGGCCCTCTTGGATTGAGCGCCAAAAGATTTGATCAACCGTGAGAGATTCAGAGATGGATCCTGGTTCCCGATCAAGAAGAGAGATTCTCAGAGAGTCCCCTACCATCCCCTGCAAAAGATAACAGAAGTCCGGACCGATTCTCCGGCTTGTCATCATAAGGATCTGCCAACGATTGAAAACATCATCCACAGTCAAATCACCCTGATTCCTAGGGCAAGCACTATCTATTCACAATTCAAGGATCCGTGTCCACTGATCATCATGAGCTTTCTCATCTGTCCATTTTTATCACAAAATCCCTCGGTCACCTTTGGCTGTCGTCTGCTAAACAAAGCACATCTGATCTGCCTCACTCGTTTGCAAAGCGCACTTCCCAAGTTTCAAAAGTTTTGCCCCCAGACCCTGAGCCTCCTAAGCCTTGGTGTCCTTATCCGAGTCATCCACCACATCACAGTCACAAATACTAACACAACACCAGCCCACTCGGAGTGGCACACCCCACAGCACCTGCTCATACTAGGGTCATAACACTAGGCATGATAGGACTCATGACACAATTCATATCACATCCATGCATTGCATATCATCCTCATAGCATAGCATCCGCATGTCTTGTTGTGCATGTGTGATTTGTTCCTTTGTGCCCTGAACTACGTCCTGGTCTGATTCCCCTTGGGATACGTAGGCAGCTCACGCAGAGCACGACCAGCACTGACCTCAGCATCTTTTTTTCATCATTGCATCTTTTGCAACGTTTTTATCCTAAATCTATAGCCTCCAAAAAGTCCTGTCTCTTCAAAGCTTTGGCACTCGCTTGCGACATGCGTTGCCTCGCAAGTTTATGCCAAAGAGGGGCAAACTGTAGACACCCCATTTTGTCGGCTATCAGATTTAGGAGACCCATAGCTTGGTGGTTCACAATGATCGAAAAATGACTCAAAAGGACTCTTGGAAGTTGGTTCTATTTCTCAAAATGCTCAGAATGACCAAAATGCCCCTGAAAGCCCGAAGACTCCCAGATTTGGTCCCGAAGTTCTGAAAACATGCTATGTCGTAAGAAAAATGATAAAATGAGTTTTTAAGTAAAACTGGATGAAATCGTCAGCTCCCAGAGACCCCCAGAAGTCCCGGAAGTTCCCCGAAAGTCCCCGTTGACCGGTTTGACCAAGGTTTGACCAGGTTTGACCAGAGTTTGACCAAGTTTGACCAAGTTTGACCAAAATCGTCCGAATCATTCTAAATCATGAGAAAAGTATTAAAACAAGTTCCAAAAGAAAATCGAGCGAAAACGTCAACTCCTGGGAGCTCCCAGAGGTTCCCAGAACTTCCCGGGGATCCCAGGTTTGACCAGTTTGACCAGAATTTGACTTTGGAATCAGGGCACAGAAAAAATTTTCAAATATTTTTCATGGATACTAGAAGTCAACAGCTTTCCAACGGTATATCGCACATAATTTCTGGATTTAAAACGAATTTATTATGAATTTCCAAAGGCGAAAAAGGTGATCAAATCGGCTTATATCGCGAATACCACAAAACTTTTCAAAGTGACCTATCTCCGAATTATTTTTTATGTAAAGTAGACTCCATTACCTTTCCAACGGTATATCACAACCTCAATTTGGAGTTCGTATGCATTTTCTGTGAATTTCGGACGAAATAGGGCCTTTTCGCGAATACCGGAACCTCTGGGGGCCTAAACGTAATTTTCTGGGCTTCTGAGGAGCAGTGCCGCCGCGGCACTGGCCCAGTGCCGTCGCGGCACTCATCCCTCGCAGAGTCCATTTTTGAAATTTTTTTGGGGGTCCAATTTGATTAATTGAAAGCCAAAACGACATAGTTTTATGTTCACAGTTGTTTGGGACCAATGGGAGTACTTCTAAAACCCCAAAACCACCCCAAATTGGCCTATTTAAACCCCCCACTGCTCTTCATTTTGGGGGGGCCAAGTGCAAAGCTTGAAAAGTTGTAGAGAAGATGAGAGATAGAGATAGGTTTAGGAGAGAGAAAGGGAGCTTTTCCCATTGATTTTCCATAAGAAAGTGAGTTTTATTCTTGTTTTCTTCCATCATCCTTCTATATATTTCACATTCAAAGTCCACTCCAACCCTCATTCTTGAGCATTCATGAGATAGGAAGCTACTTCCATGTCCAAATGTCAAAATCTATGAGTGAAACACCAAGCTACAAGTCCAAAATCACATTGATTATCATCTATTGATTGCTATTTACTTGCTTTGATTATATATATGTTCATCTCTCCTTATCTCATTTCTTTTTCTTTTCTTTATTTACTTACTAGTTCATCATCATCTAAGTGATGACATGAAGTTTGGGGTGAGTGAATCCTTATGGATAGTAGCTCTTGACCTCAAAAACATGTTTGATAGATGATGATCATAACCTCAATACTTCCAAGGTATTCTTGAAATGTATTGAAGTTATGTTCAAAAAATAAAAATAAATCTCTCCAACAATCTTGGAGGTTCTTGATGATGAGTTTAATGTTGACATTTTAAGTGGCTATAATCCTTATTGAGTATTGAAAATGTGCTTTCAAAACATCTATTTCAAAACCCCTCTCAATCCCTCTCATTTGGTTTCAAGAAACAAAACTTTGTTTTCTCCAAAATCTTCAAAACAACGAGTCAAAACAGTGAGCGAGTTGAGTTCAAAGATTTCTCTAGAACTCAATACTCAACATATGGATGCAAGGTCACTTGGAAAGTCTTCCTAACTCATTGGAGAACACCCATGATTTTTGGTTTGACTTGGAAGTACTTGGAAATGGTCCATTTGGATCCCAATATTCCTTCCAAACATTCTGATTTTGCTGTCACAGCAGCTAGGTCCACTTCCAACCTCTTTTACAGAAACCTTTTCCAAAAAGGGTGGTCCTTACTTTTTTGTCCCTTAAAATTCAATGTCTTAGGAAACTTTCTGTATAACATAGGCCTCTAGATCATTAGTTTTCATTTTCTAAGATTTTTCAACATTTTAGTCGACGGTACGGACTCTGTTTCTGAGTGACCTTCATTGTTTATATCATTTCTCTCAATCTGTGATAGATATTCAAGATTGTCCTTTTGGGTTGTGTTCTGGACACAATACGGAACATCTCCATAAAAAATCATGCATTTAAAACATTCCTAACCCCTCTTTTCAAATTCCAAAAGATCATGCTGCTGTTCTGTCCACTATTCACAGCAAGCACATTTCAACTTTCATTCTTTGATTTGATGCTCATATGCATTCCAAATTAGTTCATATCTTAGGAAGTAGTTCATACTACATTTGTACATATCCCATGTTGATTTCATTGATCCATTCATACACATTTTAGACTTCTAAGTCATTCTAGGAATCCATGAACACAAAGCACACTACAACCTTGGCACATTCTAGATACATATATTGCATTCATGCAAGATTTGGGGTTTTTGTAACTCTTAATCTAAGAAGATTATAAGGAATGATCACGATCACACGTTCATGCTTCCCCTTTGATCTAATCATCCTTTCTCATCCGTCTCGGGGATTGAGAGATCTTCTTTTCTCAAAGAATAACATGCATCATACTAGCTTGTTAAGCATATTTTGATTTCTTTGTTTCAAGAACAATTCATGTCCCCCTTTAGATTAGGAAAACTTGATTAATGGATATATGATTAGACGATTTTTCCTAGGTTTATTTGTGTGATCTTTCACTTCGCATTGTGTGATATTTGGCTTTGATCTTATCAATGATATCTTATCTTTAGATCTTTCATTTCAAGTTTCTTATGTGATGTAATATACTATCGTAGTATTATTTGTCGAACCATACCTAGTATAAGATGATTATTTGGATGCTAATTGAGGCCCGTCGAAAGACGGGGTGAGTTGAGGGTGTTTTAGTCGCGACAAAGGCTCCTTCCTCTCTCGTACCAAAACCCCGAACCAAGTTCTTTGGTTATGAAGGGCCGGTGCCCTTATCCGCTTGGGTGAGTCAAAATTAGGTTTCTTGGTTCCTTAAAGACCAAGTGGCGACTCTGTATCTGTTTTCAACAGACCTTTCGTTTTCTTTCCTTGATTCAAATCAATTTCAAAGCAATCTCGAACAAGAGAAGTGGTCCGATTCCGCGTGTCCACAAGGTTCTAGCAATCCTACTGAATTCGAGATAAAAACTACATAAGTTAATGTAAAGCAACAATTAAATTAAAAAGATTCAAGTGATGTGATTTCTAAATTATGTATGATAAAGGTGTTAGGAAACAGCGTTCCCAAAATCCGTTGACAGTGTGTATAAGTTAGTACTGCAAAACATTTCGTGAAATCTATAATAACCCTACAAGGGCAGAACTAGGGTTTACTTGAACTACAAAAAAGGATTGCTGTGGTAGACGAATCGAGAACACGGGCTAGATAACAGCTCACGATCTTCTACCGTATTCCTCTACTGCCAGAATATCGAACTGAGTGTGGGCTCTTTGAAAATCCTTTTAATTTTCTGCTATCTCTTTTACAATCTCTTTTCTATTTCGAGTTATAATACTCTAGATAGAAAAAAGCAAACTGAGAGGAAAGCCCAAGCAGCATATATATAGGCTACGATAGGGGCCATAAGAAGTCAACAAAGAATAGGCTTCCTTGTAGAATTAGGAAACCCTAATTCGAACTGAATCAGATTCCTATTTTCATAAATTATAATTCATACCATTAAAGAATTATAATTGCACTCCTACCCTTATCTCAAAAATATATTTCGAGCTCCATGTTATTAAATGCTTATTATCTCCACACGTTAAGATTACATATATTCATTAATTAAATATAATTATTGACAATCATATTTAATTAATCTCTTAAAATTTCTTGAGATCCTCTGCTTAACTTATCTGATATGTCGGATACAAAATCCACCTGCAGGGTTAGACATAATCAAAACTTATAAGCTTTCTCAAGGGGATATCCTCAATCCCAAAATTGAGACATGGATTCCATCATTAATTTATATCTACCACACAATTAATATTGTCACCCAATCCAATGAAATATTGACCCATTTAAGGATCTCACCCTTTTAGGGATCAAAGTGTAAATATCAAATGCACGTGTCTACAAATTAGCTTAGGATTTAGAGCATAAGCACTCATAATAGCCATGAGGTATTAATTATCTTATAAGTCAGTATAAAGATAATTACCCCAAGTCGGTCCCGTTTAATACACAAAGTGTACCAGCATAGTGAGTTAAAACTGTACCGTTTCCCGCAGTCAAGACAATCCTACTACAACACCATGCTGCAGTCCTACCGATGGTGTGTCCAATTCCATCTAGTATAATTAATTAACTACATAAAGGCTTTTAGTATATATCCCTAACAATCTCCCACTTAGACTCAAAGCCATGATGCGACACACCTCACTCCTATCCTTTCTACGAGACTATTAAAAGTCTTGGCTGGTAAACTCTTGGTGAAAGGATCTGCCAGGTTATTTGCTGATGCTATCTTGGTCACTTCAACATTACTTCTTTGCACGATCGCTCGTATCAAATGATACTTACGCTCAATTTCCCTTCTTATGGGCCCTAGGTTCCTTTGAGTTAGCAACCGCTCTTCTATTATCGCAATAAAGGGTAATGGCCGATTGTACCGCATTCACTACTCTTAGATCCATAAGGAAGTTTATGAGCCAAATGGCCTCCTTAACCACTTCTGAAGCAGCCACATACTCAGCTTCCATGGTAGAATCAGCAATACATCACTGGTTGACACTTCTCCAACTAATGGCTCCACCTCCTAGGGTAAACACATATCCTGAGGTAGACTTTTCTGGAATCCCTATCTGATATGAAATTAGAATCTATGTACCCAATGTGCACAAGACTTTCTGCTTGGTAAACTAATATATTGTCTCGATTCCTTTTCAGGTTCTTGAGAATATTTTTCACCGCAGTCTAATGTTATTGACTTGGATTAGACTGATATCTACTAATCATGCCAACAGCAAAGCAGATGTCAGGTCTAGTACATAGCATAGCATACATTAGGCTTCTTACTGCCGAGGTAGAAGGAATTGCCTTCATCTTCTCAATCTCATCAGTTGTCTAAGGACACTAATCCTTAGATAGAGTAATTCCACGTCTGAAGGAAAGGAATCCCTTCTTGGAATCTTTCATGCTAAACCTAGCAAGAATATTGTCGATATAAGTGCCTTATGATAAGCCTAACATCCTATTCTTGCAATCTCGCATAAGCTTGATCCCTAGGATGTGACCGGCTTCTCCTAAGTCCTTCATATCGAATTAATTGGACAACCACACCCATATAGAAGATAATACTCCCACATCATTTTCGATTAGCAAGATATAATCCACATATAGTACTAAGAACATCATCACACTTCCATCATGTTTCTTGTACACACAGGATTCATCCTCATATTGATCAAAATAAAAAGACTTGATTGCTTGATCAAAGCGGATATTCCAAGATCTAGATGCCTGCTTAAGTCCATAAATTGACTTCTCAAGCTTGCACAATATGTGTTCTTAGCCCTTCGCGATGAATCCTTCTGGTTGCACCATATAGATGCACTCGTTAAGATTCCAATTAAGAAATGCTGTCTTGATATCCATCTGCCAAATTTCATAATCGAAATGTGCAGCAATGGATAAGAGAATCCGGATAGACTTTAGCATGGCCACCGGCGAAAAAGTTTCCTCATAATTGATTCCTTCTTTTTAAGTGAACCCTTTCGCATGACAAGCCTTGGTTTAAAGGTTTCCACCTTACTGTCTACTCCACTCTTTTTCTTATAGATCCACTTGCATCCAATGGGTTTTATTTCATTGGGTGGTTCTACAAGATCCCAAACTTGATTGGAGTACATAGACTCCATTTTAGACTTCATAGCCTTTTGCCAAAGATCTGCATCTTTATCTTGGAGTGCTTCATTGTAGTTACATGGATCAATACCTTGTTCATCAGGGACCCGGTCATAAGACTCTCCCAAGAACATATACCGATCAGGTTGAATAATAACCCACCCACTACTACGAGGCACAACCCTTGTCTCTGTGTCACTGATATTTCATTGTGACGATTCTGAACCTAATATACCATTATCTGCACGCTGTACTAGTTTAGGAACTAGCGTGTTAATGGTTGGCTTGGGATCTACACGAGTTTCGATAATCCTCCCACTAGGACATGGTGTTTCTTCTCGTACTGATGGTATCGAAGAAGTATGTGTTGGTGTCTCTCCTTTCATTTCCTTTAGAACAATATTGCTTCTGGGCTTATGGTCTATAACATAGTCCTCTTCTAAGAATGTGGCATTTGTGCTAACAATAACCTTCTGATCGTTAGGACTATAAAACAGACCACCTTTAGTTACTCTTGGATACCCAACAAAGAAACATACTTCTGTTCTCGATTCCAACTTTTATGCGTTCCTTTTCAGCACATATGCTGGACTACCCCAGATTTGAATATGCCGTAGACTAGGCCCAGATTTGAACATGCCGTGGACTACCCCAGATTTCGCCTAGTCTACAATTCCGTGGGAGTAGTAGGTACTGACTTAGATGGTACCAAGTTTAGAATGTATGCAGCTGTCTCTAATGCGTGTCGCTAAAAGGAAATTGGTAAATCCGAATAACTCATCATAGATCATACCACGTCCATGAGAGTCCTGTTCCTTCGTTCTGCTACACCGTTCTGCTGAGGCATACGGGGTGCAGACAATTGGGATGTAATCCCTTGCTCCAATAAGTATTCTCTAAACTCTCCCAAGATGTACTTTCCACCACGATTATATCGTAGTGTCTTGATAGATTTACCTAGACGCTTTTCTGTTTAAACCTTAAAGTCTTTGGATTTCTCAAGGCATTCAGACTTATGCCGCATCAAATAAATGTACCCATACCTTGAGTAGTCATAAATGAAAGTGACAAAGTACTCAAATCCCCCTCTTGCTTAGGCAGTCATAGGACCTATCACGCCCCGATTTTCACTACCAAAAATAAAAGAAATATTTACATTAAAATTGCAAATAGTCAAATGTATTTAAAAAAAAAAAAAATTATTACACTTGAGTGCCCAAAATTACATAAAAAATTTATTTACACAGCTAGGACCCAAATAACTAAAATCCGCATAGTACTCTAATGTGCTCCAATTTGACTGCTACCAATGGTACCTGCATCTAAAATAACACATGGGGAAGTATACAATATGACAGGAATAATAAATGCTCAAAAGTACAATGAACAATCACGATAACATAAGAATTGCTAGGATAAAATAAAATAGACCAATCACTCAACTCACCCGTTCACACAATTTACACGCTCACCAACAAGAGCATCATACTAGGTTCCTTTTGGTAACATAACAATAAGAGACACCAACCTCACCTCACCCGTCACCATTCCTCGGTCCCTGAGGCCTGTTGGATCTTGGTAGGTACTCATTGCTCATGTACCCTTTAGTCCCATAGCACTTAACCAAAATAATATATTAATATTATTTAACCAAAAAGACATGAATTCCAATAAAAAGACAACATAAATCAAAGAGAGTACAAATAGGGATGACAAGGACAATACTTCAGAGATTTAAGAGCATATTGTACACAACCCCGTACCTTAAAAATAATGTTGATCAATTTCTCCAGAGTAAAACTTCAGGCACACCCATTTCCATAACCTCACCCCCCACAACCTGATGTGGCAAACATGTAGTGGGAATATCATATGTGATGTTGTGTTAAATAGTGGGTCCCATCCCATTACACGGTTGACACATCAGGTTGTGGAGGGTGAGGTTATGGAAATAGGTGTGCCTGATGTTTTACTCATTTCTCCACTCTCTGATATATATGGTTGTGTGAGTATATAAGTAACTCTATGTGTGTGTGTAAAATGAATATATATATGCCGAGAGAGAGAGAGATAGTAGAGGGGCAGTTGAGAGAGCAGAGAGCTATTGAGAGTTGTGTGTTAGATTTGTGTTGGGGGTAGAACATATATAGGAAGCTTTTGCTTGGGGCCCAAAACACACACAACACACTAAACATACACTAAAACACACGCACAAACATACTGCCCAAACTATTGATTTGGGCTCCAAGTTTCATATGGTATATTATCCCATGTGTTGAGCTCACACGATATCGCACACACAGGTAAAAATTACACTGCTAAAAATCTCAAACTGGTATATTTTCTAATGAAAATAAATATATATTTTTTTAAAATACGTTTTAAATTTTGTGTCACTACAAGACCACACAAATAAGAGTGAACCAGTTCCAAGGGATCTTTTGCTCTATAGACCTTGGCCGAGAACGGCCTCTTGGTCATTTTACCCTCCGAGCAGGATTCACAGACTAGAAGTGCCTCCACTTCCAATGAACCTAATGGCTCATTTTGAACTAGTCTTTGAATCCTTTTCAAATTAATATGACCAAGGCATAAGTGCCAAAGATGCGTTTGGTTCATCCTTGAAGGTTCTTTTCTCTTAAATGGAAAACTATTTGTGTTATTTAATTCATTAAGTTGCAGTACAGGGGAGACAAGATTTATAATATAAAGATCATCCATCAATTGACCAGAACAAATTAAACGTTTATCTTCTTTAATAACTACTATTTTATTAAAAGAAACTAAATATCCATCTTTTACTAAACTAGAAACTAAAACTAAATTCCTTCTAATAGAAGGTACAAAAAGGCAGTTTCTTAATATTAAAATCATATCTCTACCAAAACAAAGATGTAGATCTCCTATTTCAACTACTGCTACTCTCGTAGCATTTTCCATATATAGATAAATCTCTCTATCATTGAGATGTCTGGTTCCCTGGAACCCTTCAAAGAATTGCATAAATGATCAGTGGCTCCCGTATCTACACACCAGGTACTGGTAGATCGGACCGCTAAACACGATTCAACAACTAGTAAATGAGATTTACCTTGATTGTTCTGTCTGGCAAGATAAATCGGACATTGCTTCTTCCAGTGTCCTGGCTGCTTGTAAACAAAACATTTGCCTTTAGGCTTTCCCGGTTGTCCTTTTGGCCTTTGGATTGGCGGAGGACCCGCATCCTTCTTTTGAGCCTTTTTCATTTCCTTCTTGCCTTTTGGATTTGAAGCAGAACCTTTCTCAAACACAAGAGCACTCCTTGACTTTCTATTGAGACCCTTAGCTGCCTGGAGTTATTTAAGCAGCTCTGCCAAAGTATGTTTAAATTAATTCATGTTGTAATTGAGGCAGAATTGCCTAAAAGACTCTGGCAGTGACTGGAGTAGGATATCGACCTGGGTTTCCCTGTCAATTTCAGCTCCAATGATCTTTAGTTCATTAAGAAGAGAAATAATATTAAGAACATGATCCCTTATAGGCGTCCCCTCAGCCATGGTTGTGTTCATCAAGTCTTTCATGGCAACCTGCCTAGTAGCAGGACTTCAATCCCTGAACATCTCTCGGAGGCTCTCCATCATGTCATAGGCACTGGCTATTGACTGCTGCTGATGTTGCAGAACATTCGACATGGAAGCCAAAATGTAACACCGCGCCATCTCATCAGCCTTGACCCATTTCTTGTGAGCCTGGGTTTCCTCAGCGGTTGCCCCCTCACCAGGTTGCTCAAGACATTCTTGAGTAAGCACAAACTTGTACTCTTCAGCAATTAACATAATATCCAAATTTCTTTTTTAGTCTATATATTTTGATCTAGTAAGTTTGTTTTCTTTAAGTATAACAGCGAGTGGATTGAAAGAATCCATTTAAAAGCCTGAGAATGACATAATATAAATAATTACGTTTGGGCAAAAAATTACTGTGAATTCGAGTTGAAAATATTGGTTCCCTCTACCATATTTGAAAAGAATCCACCAGCAACCTGATACACCGCGAATAGTATGACTCGATGGGAAGCCATACACTATCCATCATTTATTCAGATAGGCAATTTCCTTTTTATTTTACTATCCAGGCGATGTACCTTGCCTAGTAAAATCAAACTACTGACTTGCTTTGGTCTTATAAATAACAACAGTAACTCAGATGGAGAGGATATTATTATTTATAGCTAAGTGTATGCCATCACTTAATTCTAGGTCAAGAGTTCTGTAAGGAACACCTCTGATGGAAAGGTGACCCACACTGACAATCACCCAAAACATTCTTTTACAGAAGTTTGTACCAATGATTCCATGATTAACTGCATCCGATGGGGAGGATGACACTAGAGCCATCACATAAAATTAATCGTATCATCTATAAACCAGTGACAAAGACCATGAGATTTATACTTGATAAATTTCCTCTCCCACTTAGAATTTTAAAAAACTTTCAGGGTTACAATTTTTAGAAAAAACTTTTAGTTTAATTAATAAAAAATATTGGAATACTTGACAAGGATTAGTTCATCCTTTACCTGTCAAACTCGCATGTGTAGATAATAAAATTATTCTATTCTCGTGATTTTAGAAAATAAGTACTTATGTTTTCAAAATGTGGAATTAGTTTTATTTCTAAATACACATGTAGTTGTCCATTATTTTAAATTAATATAAATTAGACATGCAGCTAGACATCTGAAATAGGTCTAGGAACAATTATCCATGTTGTCCTATTCATTAAACATGAAACAATAATAATCATTCAACCACACATAAATAAGGAAACCACAATAAAATAGGAATCCCACTATTATGGTCAAGCTGCAACTCTTGTGAAGAAATCTTCATTGAACCTGATTAGCTCGATGTCACCACTACGCACGGGGATCGAGCTGCCCGGTCAGCTCGCGGGGTTCGAGCTGCCCGATCAGCTCGCAGGGGTCGAGGGGTACATTTATTCGGTTCAATCAGTTTATTCGAATTAATCGATTTTCTTTACACCCCTAGTTGTGAGGTTTATCTAAAGGGGTATATTTGGAATAATATTAAAAAAATTAATGCCATACAAGGCATTAAATAATGTGTGCTTACAAAGTTGGGTATACGAAGATAGGGGTAGTAATCGGTCGATTTTGACCAGAAATACACACCGAATCGAACTAAATCGGTTCCATAAAGATGAACCCGAAGTCAACCGAAGCATCCCTAAATCAAAAAGACACAGACTGTCAACTCGATGGTAGATGTTTGGTCGACGTCAGTTTTTGACGTCAGATCTAGTAAATCACAAAAGAAAGGCACATACTGTTGAGTGGTTGTGGTGTCGCAAATCTAGTAAGTGGTGGTGGATGCGGCATAAATATGGCAAGCTATAGGTTGCCGATGGCTGACACGACAAAAAATGAGTTCTCCTAAGAGTAGGTCCAAGCACAGACGGTCGCGTCGAGTGATAGCCGGTAAGACGGGGTCGTATCCCAAGGGATGGGAAATTAGGGACAGAAAACTCTGAATTGAATCCTAAAGAAAAGAAATAAAAGATGATTTGTTTTTGAATGGAGGTTATAGCAATCCTACTAAATTCGAGATATAAACTACGTAAGTTAAATTAAAGCAAAAATTAAATTAAACAGAATTAAGTGATGTGATTTATAAATTATGCATGATAAAGGTGTTAGGAAACAGCGTTCCCAGAATCTGTTGACAGTGCGTATAAGTTGGTAATGTAAAAAAAATTTGGTGAAATCTATAATAACCCTATAAGGATGGAACTAGGGTTACCTTGAACTACAAAAACGGATTGTTGTAGTAGACGAATCGAGAACACGGGCTCGATAATAGCTCACGATCTCCTACCGTATTCCTCTGCTGCCAGAATATCGAACTGAGTGTGGGCTTTTTGAAATCCTTTTAGTTTTCTGCTCTCTCTTTTGTGATCTCTTTTCTATTTCGAGTTATAATACTCTAGATGGAAAAACGAAAACTAAGAGGAGAGCCCAAGCAACATATATATAGGCTACGATAGGGACCATACGAAGTCAGTAAGGAATATGCTTCCTTATGGAATTAGGAAAGCCTAATTCGAACTGAATCATATTCCTATTTCCATAAATTATAATTCATACCACTAAAGAATTATAATTGCACCCCTACCCTTATCTCAAAAATATATTTCGAGCTCCATGTTATTAAATGCTTATTATCTTCCCACGTTAAGATTACAGATATCCATTAATTAAATATAATTAGTGACAATCATAATTAATTAATCTCTTAAAATTTCTTGATATCCTCTGCTTAACTTATCTGATATGTCGGATACAAAATCCACCTGCAGGATTTGACATAATCAAAACTTATAAGCTTTCTCAAGGGAATATCCTCAATCCCAAAATTGAGACATGGATTCCATCATTAATTTATATGCACCACACAATTATTATTGTCACACAATCCAATGAGATATTGACCCATTTAAGGATCTCACCCTTTTAGGGATCAAAGTGTAAATATCAAATGCACGTGTCTACAAATTAACTTAGGATTTAGAGCATAGGCACTCATAATAGCCATGATGTATTAATTATCTTATAAGTCAGTATAAAGATAATTACCCCAAGTCGGTCTCGTTTAATACACGAAGTGTACCAGCATAGTGAGTTGAAACTATACCGTTTCCCGCAGTCAAGACAAACCTACTACGACACCATGCTGCAGTCCTACCGATGGTGTGTCCAATTCTATCTAAGAGTGTATACCAAAATCTTACATTCTACAAGATCCGATGGTCTGAACTTTCGTGTGTAAGCCGAACTCTACACACCAAGCCACCTACTATGTAGAATGAGAGACACACGTGCATAATATTAAATAAACAATGCAATATAAACATTGCCCACACAGATTCTCATAAAAATGGAATAACTGAATTTATTAAATGAATAATAAATTAACTACATAAAGCATGGCTTTTAGTATATATCCCTAACAAAAGGTATTTGGAACATGTGAGTCTGCATTGAACCAACCACTGCCATGAGCTAACATTAATGTACAACCGGGGTCTTATCCTTCAAGTATTCCTTATTTCAAAAATGATTATGTTAAGTAATCTAGACACTAGTTATGTGAATTTCACATAACTAGAGGTTGAATTACCTTATTTACCATGAAGAACTAAAATAAGGACCAATTAAAACAATGAATATAATAAACAAATCTAGTATGAGATATTCGATGTGCTTATCATGCTTGTTCATTGAGTTAATTGTCCTAAAGAGCTTATATTTCAAAATCTATTAGCAATTTGAACTTTAAAAGATCAATTTGGGTTTACTTTCTGAAATAGAAGTTACTAGAATGCTCTAAGGATTCCACCCAAGACATTAGCATACCAATAGATTGCTATTAATGGCAATCGATTGGTTTGAAATGACTCCCAATCGATTGGCATAGGTACTGGAATGCTCTGTTCCCAATTGATTGCCACTGATTCTCAAATAGAATCATGGCAGTGGCTGGGGAACAATGTTTCTTCACATTGTTCCTGACTAGGATTCTACTCTAGCATGTTGAAGGATGTAAAAATAAAACTAAATTGAAACTCAATGTTGTGATTGAATCTATACATGGATTAAATCATAAACTTTGAAGCTACAATGAAGAGTTCAAAACTTAAAACTCAAAAAGAACTAAGACTCTACAAAACCCAACTGACAGAATAAGAAAAGTAGCCTGAGTTACAAATTTGAATCCAAAAATTACAGAGTCCTTCAACTTGAACTTTCTTAATCAAAATAAAAAAATGGAAAAATTCTTCAAAACAATAAAAAGTGAGCCAACACTTGACTCCTCCAGCTCTCCCTTATAAATACTGGTTTCTGTACGAGCAAGGAGTGTCCAGGGGCATTTTATAATGACTTGTTGACACATTAACCCTAATTTGCTGAGATTTTGCTCCATTAAAGAGATTTAACTTCCAGGTTTCACCAATCGATTGGTAACTGAGTCCAATCGATTGGTAATAATACCAATCGATTGGTTGAGCTGACAATCAATTGGTTTAGATCTATGAATGGCAATCGATTGCTATAATGGCAATCGATTGGAATTTGTATTTTATCTTTAGGTTATTTTATTTGTTTCTTGAGCTATCCTTTTCCACTTATTATTCATCTCAGCTTCAGGACCTGCATCTGAAGAACTAAACACAACAACATACTACAAAAACACATCATTGTGTAAAAAGATAGGTTAAGATACAAGTGCAGGTAAAACAAGAGATATGGGGCTAAGTTAACCAAATTTTCTCTTTATCGGGCCAATATTTTACAAATATCAGCTCTCATAACGACCCCCAACTAGCGTATTGTTAGTGTCTAGCAATAAAACGGAATTATAACAAGCTACGATAAACAACAATCAACGTTACAGTTTTTATTGAACTAAAGCAAAAAGAAAATCCTAACTCACTTTTGCAAGAATCACGGTTACAATTACCGTTTGCAACAAGCCTTTGAACCCCAGGTCTTCCCTAGTAGACGAGTTGTGTCTCGTGAGGGTTTTCAGAGAATATACCCACAGAATTCATGTGTCAAGCTTGCTAAACTTATCAAAGAATTTCAATCTCTCCTTAATGTTATGCTAAAAAATCATACTCGACAAGGTCATAGATTCCTTTATCATATTATGGAAATAAAAAAACATGTTACAAAGTAACGATTCTAGTCAAAACTACATCTATAGCCTTCATGTATCCTTGTGTGTGTGTGTGTGTGTGTGGAGTCGACAAGTACCATCGAAATCTTCATCTCAAAGTTATTTAGATTGGACATGTTGAAGATTTCATAGTTTCAACTCAATTCTCACAGTTTACGCTCAAAATAGAATCACTCTGAAACCGGTGTAAAAGTTGTGCACTCATAGTATGAAGCTCAAGGAGTAAATGTAGAGGCAATCAAATATGCTTTCATACTAGACACTGAAAAATGCTTATTTTGAAGTGTAGGAGTCTGATGAACGGAATACCATTTACTACAGGAGCGATCTACCGTGGAAAACTCATTTCGTACTCAAAATTTATTAAAGTTATCTAGAATCTTTAGGGCTTGTGAAAGAAAGAGGCAAAGTAGTCAGGATGGTGAGATGTGATTACAAGTTCAAGCATGTGGTTGGGTAACTTCATTTTCAACTTTACATTTTCCATTCACCCAATCCTCCAACATCTGTATACATATTCTTCAACCCACCAATTTTTTCTTTGTCCCTTTTCTTTTGCTCTTTTCTTTTGAGTGTACCTTTTTCTTCTTTTTTTTTTTTTTAACTTCTTCTTTTCCTCTTTTAGCCATACACACAAAACAATCACATGCTCAACTATAAATATATGATTTCAAGTAGAAGCATTGATTAGTGACAGGTAAGTGGGAATTTAAACTTGCTGGGTGGTGAGGTAAGCTATCAATGGCCTAAATCATCTTCTAAACACTTAAACTTATCTCGAGTATTTCCTGAATTTTAATATTGGTAGTTCTTGAAGCAACTAGCCAGTTGAAACAAGAATGAGACTTTCAACGAGATATTAGCGGGTTACAAGAATTGACACGAGTTTTTGTGATTAACTCTCAGAATAAAAGAATGGCTCAAAAAATTCAGTAGCATTTAAAGTTTTCACTCTTAATCCAATCATGTGACAATCGTGTTTTACTCTAATTTAAAGATTTTATCGAATTGTCAACTCGTGCAAATGTTTTCAGAATATATTCATGCTATGGACATAAAAACCATATTAGTGACGTAGTAACATGTAATCGAAATCCATAACACGAAAAGAAAGAATATGAGTGTGTCATTGCATAGTGATATTAGCTTGGAGATATGCGATTTCTGAAATTTAAAAACTTAACTTTTTTTTTAAACAAGAAGGAAAACAAATAAAACAAGAAAGAAAACAAACTAAACCAAACAACAAAACATGAAAATTGTAATATTTAACAGGTGTGCAAATTTAATTCAAAAATATATAGGTGTGAAAATCTACTCCCTATCGCCAACTGAAATTGACATTGTCCCCAATGGAGGTATTTCAAGCAACAAAAAGATATATCACCTGATACACGCTTTTCAGTACACACATAGGAATTCACCTATTTAAATACAACAATCTCCACAAACAACCAAGATCAAGGAAAGCATGGATAACAACATAAAATATGGACAATTAAAAATACAATCCATGAGCAAAAATACTATCTGTATCATAACATCCAAAAATCGAATAAAGTCTATGTACAAATATAGATGAAACCAAAAAGTATCCAACCAACTAGAATAATTCACATAACCAAAAATAGAAGCATAAGAGAGAGATAATAAGGAGATAAGAAATAACGAAAACCCTCTCTCGCTCCTCAAGCTCGATCTTGGGGCTCAATAGAAGGCTCAACAGAAGGAGGATCACCAGAGGTCTATTTACAATAATTTCTGGTGTGGTGTGCGTCGGGCATGCCAGAGTCCGCGTGGACTCAAAGTGGTGGTGATTACCTAATTTGACTTCTAATTAAGCGATTTGTTATTAACAATATTCAAAACAACAAAATGTGGGCTTTTACTCTACTCTGATGCAAGCAAGTAATTACAAATGGAATCTGAAAAAGGGCGAACTAAATACAATAATTTAGAATACCTCCATAGACATTGTCATCTTCATTGATCGAAGAGTAGTGATTACAAACATTCAAAGTAACAAAAACGAGCACTCAGGAACAACGAGAACTCACAAATCACTCGAGATCACTCAAGAACAAAAACAGAATTGTTATGAGGAGAATATAAAGTCTGCTGAGAGCAGAAGTGGCGTATGTGTTAGCCCCCTTCCAAATGTTGCACCACCTGCCCTATTTATAGACTTGTATGCATAACCGTTCATGTTAGTGGGGATAGTGGGGTTAGTGGGGTACGTGGCCCCTGGTTTCTAGGCGTGTACCAGTTTCTGCTCCCACTATGTCCCACGATCAACTTCCATGACTTGTGTGATGATCCCACTTCTGCCATGTTCCTCTTTCACATAACTGCTTCCCTTCCAGCTCAGCATATTCTGAAGACCACGTTCTCATCCATGCTTAGCTGCCTACCACCTGTGAGTAGATCCAGGACCGATTGCATCCTTCCTTGAGCAGCTTAATCCTTACTGGTGATAGAAGTCGGCCTTCTATTCAGTAGGAAGCCTACTCGTGTCTCTCGGTTTCTTTTAACCGATGTTGCCTTTGACTTTTACTGATTCCATGGACTGCTTTTACCACTTCCTAAGCCCGATAATACATTTTCTTGCATAGCTACTATTAGCTGTCATCCTATGGTCTTACCACTGCAGGATCTGTAGAGGAGGTCATCGGCCTTATCTGCTGATGCCGAGGTGTATGTCCCTGATCCTTTCTGATATCGGCCTTGCTTATTGGGGCCGATATCTTTATTAGAGTCGCGTTCCTCTTGCCGATATTAGGGTTCAATAGTCATAAATAGGTTGGGGTCGGTCAAGTATGACCGATGTTAGGGCTATTATTGATGCTAATTTGCCACTAGCCATACTTGTTAAAACTGGGGTATTTCTTTGAGAACCTTGTATCATCCTGTCCTCAGTCTTGACACCGATATCCTCATATTGAATGTACCATCCTTACCAGCAGCTAGATCAGATATCGGTCTTTCCTACGTCATCGGCCTCATCACCTGTTCATCTACCTACATGGTCCTGTGGATGACCTCCTCAGTCTACATGGTCGTTACGTGCCTTGGGAAACCCTAATTTAGGGTGTAAACAATGCCCCCAAAACGCCTTGTCAAACGTGGCGCCATCAGTTTGATGAGACGTTTTAAATTCAAATTTAATGCCACTCTGCAACTGGCGGCGTACGTTTCCACGTGGCATCTTCCCAGTAGTCCATCCTGCCTTGTTTCCAGAATCGAGGCGTGCCTCTTGGGAACCCGTTCCCAAATCATGATGACCCCCTTCTCCTTCTATAAAAACCTTTCTGTCCTTATTATTTTCCAGTTTTTCACTTTCTTGCCTTACTTTATCGGGAAAATTTTCTTTCCTTCTCTCAAATCTCCATGGCTTCTTCCTTTGCAACTAGTGCTTCCCAAGCCGCCGGGGCCACTTCTTCTTCCCCTGCTGCTACTGGTACTGCGCCAGTGGCTAAAACCAACGCCAGCGCTGTAAAATATGTGATTGATGCCACTCCGGGATTGATTAACCCTCAGGTATTGACTTCTCTGCCTTTTAGTTCTTCCATGGGGCTTGGTCCTTCTCTAAATTCCTTTCTTCCATCCTCTTTGGATCCTTATTTCCCTTTAGTTATAGAAGATACCGAACTACTCTACCAGTTGCCCTCCTTTGATTGGGGTTCCCAATACGTTCCTTCCAACCCTTTACGATATTGGCCTATTCCTTCTCCTGACTAGGTCTCTTGGGTAGACTGATTGGCGGAGGTGAAAAAGGATCTATGGAGGGCCCTTGACATCTATGATGCCATTATGCTTAGCCGAGAGAAGTTCTACCTTAATAAGCCTCTTTTCTTTTCCTCCCTTTTTTTCTGGTCGACCTCGGCCAATGATTTCTTCTTCGGTTGTAGCCTTATGAGCCCAACCATTCAGGACGTCTGTTTTCTCACTGGTTTGCCTGCTCATGGTGAGGAAATCACTCCCAACCTTTCTTCCTCTCTGCAATTTGAACATCCTAGGACCATAACGGGTAAGAGTTCTCGGATCGTTACTGGCTTTGGCCCTTTTATTTCGGCCAGTATGGGACAAGGGGAGGTCACTGATCAAGAACACGTTGCCTTCTTGATCTACTGGCTGAACCGCTTTATCTTTTGCTCGGCCTCGTATGGCATAACAAAGGAATATCATCATATCACCATTACGTTGGCCGAGGGAAAAAAACTGGCCCTTGCCCCTCTCGTCCTTTCCCATCTTTACCGAGGCATTCTTGAGTTCATATTTTCAGGTTTTAAAAATTCAGGAGGAGCCCTCTGGCTCCTCCAATGCTGGCTTCAATCTTACTTCCCTGAGAAGTGCCTGGTCAATAATTTCGATCCCGCTACTCTTCCCGAGTATTCTTCCGCATTTGTTTTTCACTTCGTTGGTTTTGGCCTAAAGGGTCTTTCTTTTGATCACCTTTTTTCTTTCTTTATTTTATGAGCATATGGACAATCGGTCGGCCCAACAATTTCTTCCTTTTCACCCCCGTCTCCGATGTTCGAGCTGGCTTCTTCATAGCCCCGGCCAGGCTCCTGAGATCGAAAGTGAAGAACATGAAGCAATTTGGGCTAGCTTTTTAGTTGGCCGAGATCTTTTGTATAGCCCCACCATCCCTCAACATAATAACAAATGCAGGGTAGAGTATTATAATGCTCCAGCCTTTGCCTGACAATTTGGGCTGCAACAATTAATCCCTCTTCCCCCCTTCAAAACTTTTAACCGAGCCATGGCTGGACAATCTCTTTTCTCTGACCTAGCCAGGATTGAGAAATGTGCGTCAAACAATGAAGCTGCTCGGGCCGGCCTCAAGTTTGTTCCATTTCTAGAGCTGCCTTCAACATCCACCGAGTTTGATACTTGGTGGTCCAAAATAATATCGGGCTTGCGATTCGAGCCCGTATTTGCAGTCCTAAAACGCATTTCTCCTCCTGTTTATGAAAAACCCTCTCGTTCTACTAACCCTTCTCTGATTCAGGGTGCAGGACAGAAGAGAAAAACCCAAGCATCCAAAGGTAAATCCGCCTATAAATCTGTTCTTGCTTTTGAAAAATTCTTCAAATTCAAATTTGATCCCAGGCATCCCAAGATCATGCGGTCCGATATGAAGTGGCATTTGAGGGCGCTTGAGCAGGAACACAGAGATAAAATAGCAAGAGCGTATAGAAAGTACTTTCAGATGGCTGATTATTCATCCGTCATGTCCTATGAGCAATTTCTCAAGCCCTTTGAATGTCGGCCCCCTCCCTTGCCAAACGCCGATTTTGCGATTGCCATTCTGATGATGGTTAAGCAGGCATCGTCCACTATCGAACCCTGGGAAAGAGTTACTTATACTGGGCTGCATGATCTCGGCGCGGTCGATCATTCATCGACCATATGGGTTGTAGAAACTGGAGCACCAGTTTTAGGTATTTCATTTTTTATGTTTCATTATGCCTTCTACTTCTATAACTGATTCTATTTCCCATTCTTGTTCAGAGGCTCTTCCATGAGAGAATCCTTCCGACGTGACCGATATCGAGTCGGACGAAGACGTCCTCTCTCAACTCGTCAACGTCGCAATGTAGCCTCCGCCACCGTCAAATCGGGCAAGGTATCCAATTTACCTTGTGTATATTTTTTTTCTTTTTAAAACATATAAAACTTTTTTGAGGCTGACCTTTACTTGTTTGATAAAAGGCTGGGCAGGTGGCGATTAAGCCTCCCTCTTCTCGGCCAATGGTGCCACCCCTTCAAACATCTCCTCTCAAACCTCCAACTTCAACCTCCTCCCCAGCAGCTTCAATCGAGGCTACTCCTCAAACTGCTCCAATCAAGTTCACCGGGCCGATGACCTATGATGAATTGATGGCTGAGCTCCAATGGCTCAGGGGTCTTAACGCAGCCAGGCAGGCCATTCTAAATGGTGCAGCTGACATTTTGGCACTCAGTGCTGAAGAAGCTGCCATCGGTGAGACGCCAGGGTCAACTGAGGCTGAGAGGCCTTTGGGATTAGATCCAAATGATCCTACTGACTTTGGCGATTCTGGGAGTCCCGTAGGGATCCTGGCTGAGGACATCACCGAGGAGCCTCCATCCACCGGTGGTAGCTATACCGAGACATCGGCCTCACCTCAGCTTCAAACAAAGGAACCTACCGTCTCGCCTCCATCATCCGTTCCTTCTTCCACCTCTCCATCGGTCCCGGTAACCTTGCTTGCTCCTTTCCTTTTCCTTTTGCTGCTTCATTGTACTCTTATACTTAATGTATCTCTTCTTGCAGGTTTCCAGCTCTCTTCCCATCCCTAACTTTAGCTCGGTCTCATCTGTTGAGGCCTTCTTCGCTCTCCTCAATCCTGAGCAGCTCCTTCAGGCAGAGCCCATCATTGCTTAGGCTACTGCTGGTCCTTCTGCTACTGAGTACCAATGGGCTGAGGAGTGGTTTCGGACTACGGTCCAACGCAAACTCTCCCAGCTCCTGGATTTTGATGAGTTTCACTCGGCCATGGGCCTCTTGCTTTCCTGGCTGGACATATCTGAAGAAATGAAGGCCGATCTCCGGGATCTACAAGTGAGGCTGCCAGACTATTTGAACCAACATCGGTCTGCCACCAAACTTATCTCTGAGATCGAAGAGAAGTCCAGGGGACGCAAAGCCCGCATCGAGCATCTAGGTGCTTGCAAGTAGCAGTTTGAGGCGTCCAAGGCCATGAAGGAGCTCCTCCTTTAGGAGAAGGCTAGGATCGAGGCCGAGATGGCCAAGCTCCAGGCCGAGTTGAACAATACTGATGCAGGCCTTGCACTATCTAAGAAGGCCATTCTCGATGTTGGGCGCACAACGTAGGAACACGTGGATGCCTTGACCGGCACTACAGTGGATGCAAGCAGGTGGGAGGCCGACAAAGCTACTGCTGAAAAGGAGCTGGATTACTTGGACCGGGCTTGGGAAGAGCTTAGGTTGAGATTTCTGAAAATATAATGTTTTTTTTGTAGCCATTTTAGGAACGTACGACTAATGCCATGTAAACTTTTTGAAAAAAAATGAAAATGAAAATTTCCATCATTCATCTATTCTTACTGATTCCCAAAGGGATGGTACATATTGCTTTAAATATTTTCTATTTATAGGCCTTGCATGCATCTCACCATCTAAATCCATTAACCGATATGCACCCCCCGTAATGACCGATATCACCTGGAATGGTCCTTCCCATTTAGTTGACCATTTTCCGTATCGGCCATCTTTTTCGCCCAACGGCAGTACAGCTTTCCAAACTAGGTCTCCTTCGCCAAACGACTTGTGTTTAACCCTCTTGTTGTACACCCGAGTAACTCTGTTCTTCTGTGCCTTAATATAATCCAATGCTTTAAGACGAACGTCATCGAGTTCTTCCAACTCGGCTATTATTGCCTTAGTGTAATCAGTTGATTTAAGGCTGAGTTGGAATGCTCGTCTTACTGACCGGACGGTTACTTCCATTAGCAGCATTGCATTAGGACCATAGTTAAGCATGAATGGAGTGATGTTTGTGGATGCTCTTTTAGAAGTACGGTATGCCCATAACACCTCTGATAACAAATCATGCCATACCCTAGGGTTGCCTTCCACCGTCTTCTCTATTATCCCCTTGATCGTTTTGTTTGACGATTCGGCTTGTCCGTTTCCTTGAGCAAAATACGGAGTCGAATTAAGGATTTTGATACCTTGGCTTTCAGCAAATACCTTAACTTCATCTCCCGTGAAGACCGATCCCTGATCTGCTGTGATAGTTTCTGGAAGTCCAAATCGATGAATTATATGTTCGTTAATGAATTTGATCACATATGCTTGATTCACCGATTTGGCTGGCACTGCCTCTGCCCATTTCTTAAAGTAATCAGTAGCCACCATAATGAAACAGTGTTGGCCCGATGACAGTGGGTAAATTTTCCCAATTAGGTCCATGGCCCAGCCGCAAAATGGCCACGACCTTACGATCACCTGCATCTCGGTGGCTAGTACTCGCTGTATTGGCCCGTGTTTTTGGCATGCTTGGCATCCTCTGGCGTAGTTAATGCAATCTTTTAGCATGCTCGGCCAATAGTAATTGTATCTTCTAAGAAGCCATTTCATTTTCGTACCAGCCTGGTGTGCTCCACAGATTCCTTTGTGTATCTCAGCCATTACTTTCATGGCCTTGAGTTTGTCTAAGCATCTCAATAAGACTTCGTCCTTGAAGCTTTTCTTAAATAACTCTCCATCAAGTAGGACATAATTAATCGAGGACAACTTTGTTTTCCTCTCGGTCTGTCCGCTTGGATACAAGAGGCATCTGATTATTGGGACTCTCCAGTCCTGATCGTCTATGACTACCGAGAATGCTTCTGTTACCATCTCTCATTGTCTTACCGATGGTAATATTTTCCTTTGCACTCTAATCAACTTTTCACTATCAGTGACTTCCAATTTAGTTCCTAACGCAACCTGTGCCAAATTATTGGCCTCGGAATTATAAGCTCGAGCAACATGCTGCACCCTGACATCGTCAAACTCACGCAACAATTAGAGAGCGATTGAGTTGAAAGGTAACAATTCCCAACTCTTGCACCGATACTCACCACTGAGCTGATTTATAACAAGGTTTGAGTCACCGATAATATGAATTGCCGATATATCTAACTCAGCCATTATCTCAAGACCGATGATTAACGCTTCATACTCAGCTTGATTACTAGAACATTCAAATTCTAATTTGAATGAGAAGACGGTCTTTCTCTTTCTCGACGATATCACAATTATCCCCGCCCCAGCTCCATCGGCATTTCTGGATCCGTCAAATATTAACGTCCATGGGGTCAACGAAATTGTTGACAACAGAGTAGAATCAATAGCTTCATTTAATTCTGGGCCGACATCCAAACAAGGATGATCGACCTAGAAATCGGTAAGGGCTTGACCTTTTACCGATCTCTATGGAACGTATTGAAATGTGAACTCCATCATAGCCAGAGTCCATTTTCCTACACGCCTACGCATTATCGGTCTTGATAGCATGTATTTGATGACGTCAGTTTGACAGATCAAGTAAACTAACACAGGGAGCATATATACTCTTATCTTTTGTGAAGCAAAGTACAAGGCTAAACACAATTTTTCTATCGGCGTATATCTATGCTCGACATGAGTAAGAACTCTACTTAGATAGTACACTGCTTGTTCCTTTCCCCACTCGTTATCCTGTGCAAGCATACAAGCTATTGATTCGTCTGAGGCCGATAAATATAGCTTCAATGGCCTTTTCTTCCTAGGAGGCATAATAACTGGAGGTTCAGATCAATATTGCTTGATGGCTTCAAAGGCTTTTTGATGCTGATTCTCCCACTGGAATTCCTCCTTGGCCTTCAGTTTAAGCAATGGGGACCATACATATGTCCGTCCTGCGCAGTTTGAGATGAACCTCAACAAGAAGTTAATCTGCCCGAGGAGCTTCTGTAACTCCTTTTTGTTCTGTGGGGCCTCCGCTGATTGAATAGATTGAACTTTGTTTTTATCAATCTCAATCCCCCTTTGGTGTACCAGGAAACCGAGAAAGTTTCATGCCGATACTCCAAAGGCACACTTCATGGGATTCATCTTCAGCCCATGGATTCTCATTCTTTCAAAGGATCGCCTCAAATCGACCAAATGCTTCGCCTGCGTGGCCGATTTTACAACAACATCATCGATGTATACTTCCATGATTTTCCCTATCATGTCATGAAAGATTGCATTCATAGCCCGTTAATACGTTGCTCCAGCGTTCTTCAATCCAAATGGAATCACCACCCATTCAAATGTTCCAATCACTCCCGGACATCTGAAGGCAGTTTTTGGGACGTCCTCTTCAGCTATATATATATCTGATTATAGCCCGAGTGCCCATCCATAAAGGATAAAATTTTATGTTTGGTCGCGGCGTCAATAAGTTGATCGGCGATCGGCATAAGGTATTCATCCTTTGGAGTTGCCATGTTCAGATTTCTAAAATCTATACAGACCCTTATTTTTCCATTTTTCTTGACTACCGGTACGATATTGGAAATCCAATCGACGTACCTGGTTGTTCTTATAAAACCAGCCTTCAGCAGCCGCACGATCTCCTCTTTGACTTTTAAAATGACCTCAGGGGACATTATCCTGGGTAATTGGTTGAACAGCCTACACCTTCTTTAATAGGTAACCGATGTTCCACAAGTCCCCTTGCCAGGCCCGGCATCTGATGGTAATCCCAAGCGAAACAATCTTTGAATTCTTTAAGTAGGGAAATCAATGATGCTTGGAAATCGGGCTCTAGTAATTGATTTATGAAAGTGGGCTGGTATTTCCCGCTTACCCCCAAATCAACCTCAAGGAGAGGATCTTGTACCTCGGCCTTCAAATCGTCAAGTTTTGCAGGGGCCGATGCCAATTCTTCGAGGTTTATACAATCCTCCAAAATTTCTTGGTTTTCTAGGATATCGGCCATGTCTGCCGACGATATCTGTGCTTGTTTGTCTGCCAAAAAAGCTTGTACTCTGGCTACATTGGCCTGCACGGCTAGTGCTCTTCTATACTTTGCTGATGATGGGCTCTGGTCCGTTGAAGGTGTTAAGTTCTCCATCGTCGTCGATCGGCGTAATCACGATTGATGGCCGATCGAGTTATTTGTATACCTGAATCAACTGGTTCTTCTGGTCCTTTACTATGGTAGCCGATCTTGGCCTACCGTTTTTATCTGTTCCAATGAATTTGACGGGGCCGATATCGTCTTCATACAAAACGGCCTTCGAGCGGTGAACCCGAGCAACAAAAGGCTTATGATCAGCCCACACAACCTCTACTTCATCTCCATTCCAGAAAATTAGGAACTAATGTAAAGTGGATGGAATACACCAACTGGTGTGAATCCAATCCCTACCAAGCAAGGCATTGTATGAAGCTCCAGAGTCCACCACGAAGAAGGCTATCATGGTGGTTTTCTTTTCTACTGTGAGCTCTACTAGGAGAATCCCCTTCATCTTTGCTGGTGTTCTTGTGAACCCACAGACTGTGAGCATGGTCAGGATCAACTCTTTCTCATCACGCTGCAGTTTTAGAAACTTTATTGATGGCAGGATGTTCACTGCTGATCCATTATCGATTAACACTCTTGAATACGTCACTCCATCAATAGTCGCGTTAATGTATAACGGCTTCAGATGTTGTGACATTCCTTCTGCTGGCTTTTCAAAGACTACTTTAGCGGGCTTTTTTCCTTTTTCATCTTCGGTGTTCGGTCTTACTACCTAGACCTTTGGCTTATCTGTCTTTACTTCTTGGTTGACGATTACTGGAGTTGACGGACCCTCGTCCTCCTGCACATCAACCCCACTCTTGCTTCCCTGGTCGGGCATTGCTCCGAAAGACATCAGCAGCGTGTACACCATATTTACCGAGAAATCTTTTGGAATACTTCCAAATTGGATGGATTTGTCCAGTGATTCCTCGTAATCTGAAGCGATATTGGCCATTTCCAAGTCCGACTCGTTCGCTTCCAAAACTGATGTTGTTTCAAGCTTCTGAGGCTTTGTATCTCAGTCATCAGCCTCGATCTTTTCCTTTCCTATACGGCTTAGGATCGTTCTCTGTGCCATATTCTTTTGTTGGTCTGCTCGCTTTTTTTCCAAATAGTATTTGGCTTCCCAATCCCTAGCCGATTGCCTTAGCCTTTGCATCCTTCTCTTCTGGATTTTGCTGAAGTATGCATGTTTTGGGAATTTGGGCTGGTCCACTCTTTTCCATTGGTTCACTTTAGCTTGTGGTGGAACGATCATCCACGGGGCTCGGTCTTGGCGTTGGTGCATTTTTCGTCTCACGTCCCTGTTTTCTTGCCTTGGTTCATTGCGATAATGTTCACGCTTCTGGGAATCGGGCTTCCTGCGGTACTCCTGGTTAGGATATGTGAGGCGAGTGTGAATCGGCCTCCTCGGACTTGGTGGTCGAGACGCCTTTTCCTTCTTTGCCTCGGTGTGCTCGATTACCTCAGCCTTGCATTTAGGACATAGCCCTTGCTCGATCAACTCGACCATCCATTGCAGCGTTGGGACCCTATCCGTCTCAGCCTTGGGTTTGTCTGACGTAATTCTAGAAGCCAATCTTTCTTTTGCCTGTGGGTTTTCTCTCGCGCTTATTTCTGCAGCGTCGGCTCCTCTGAGATCAACTTTCTCCCTTGGTCTGCGCAGGATGGTGAAATCGGGCGCCACCATGTTTGCCCCCACTATCTCTGGAAATGGATTACTGTCAACTCCCATCACGTCTTTTTCTTTCTCGGAAAACTTTAGATTCCCCTTATCGATCATATCCTGCAACACATTTCAAAATACCAGGCAATTGTTAGTGGTATGGCGCCATGCGTTATGCCATTTACAATACTCTTTGCCTTTCAGCTCATTGGCCGAAGGTAACTTAACGTCGTGAAGTAACCGAATCTGCTTATCGGCTAACATGAAGTCAAAAATTTGATCAGCCATCGCTATGCTAAATGAGTATTATTTGCCAGCCTCAAAAGGCTGTTTCTTGACCGATGACTGCTATGTTTCGGTCGGATTTGGCAACGGCCGACACAAATAAGGCCGTTTCGAAATGATCTCGGCCACAATAACCTCGGTGTTGATTTCGCAGTCGACGACATAAATATCATAATTGGGATCCCTATAATAGGTTCCCTTGGATGAATTCTTTCTTTTCTGTTCCTCCTCAAGCATACGCTCATATCGGGAAGCCCGGGTTGCCAATTTAAATAGGTCGCCGAAACCCATGCCTTCAAACTTTTTTCGTGCCCCCCCATAGCTATATTAACAAACTCTTCTTTGGGCAAAATCACCTTGCAGCGGTGTTTTTCTCATTTGAACCGGGCAATATAGGCTTCTGCGGATTCATTTGGAAGCTGACTCAGCCTAGTTAGATCGGCCATTGAGACTTCCGGCTCGATCCGATAAAATTGGGCATGAAATGCTTCCTCCATTTGATTCCAAGTGTGGAATGAGTTTGGAGGTAAGTTGATGTACCAACTGAATGCTACCCCAGTCAAGGAATTATGGAACAACTTTAGTAGCATATCTCCTCGGTGACTTACCTCCCCTCTCTAAAGCAGGAAATGACCGATATGCTCCACAGTTGATTGGTCTCCCTCACTAGAGAATGTTGTGAAATTGGGCACCTTATACCCTCTGGGAAGAGGTACTCTTTCAATGGCATCACTATCCGGCCTCCTATAGATAGGTCTCTGGGTCCTACTGAGTAGACCACCAAAGTCTTGGCGAATGATATCGTCGATCTGTTCTCGGTCTACCCTAGCTGTCTGGACAGGGACACCCCTTCTAATACCAATCTCGTGTTCTAGGTCGATTCTCTCGCTTTCCATGTGTTCGTCTTCGGTGACTAAATTGTCGCCGAATAACGGGTTAATCCTTCTCCACTGTTGGTCTGAACTTTGTCCGTTTAAACAAATCAGTGGATCCTTGATGGTGATGCCTGGTCGGGCTAGAACCTTGGGTGGGTTCACAGTCTCCCCTAAGATCTCCTTGCCATCCCTCTTTGGCGGTGTAACTTATTTTTCAGTCTGGGAGGAAGAAGGGGCATTCTGGCTTGCCCCCAACCCAATCCGAGACAGGGAAGTTGGTGGAATAGAGGGCTGTGGAGGATCACCCACTTGATGCTCCTTCCACTCCCTCATTTCTCGGAGCATCTCACTCACTTGGGTAAAGGTTTGGTCTTGCCTAATAGACATCTCAGCCAATCGTTGGTTGAACATTCCCATTAAGTGATTACGCATGTTAGATAAGTCGGCCTGACTGGCCACTGAGCTAATGACCGGGTCTATGACAGGTTTAATGACAGGCTCTATGATAGGGTCTAAGAGAGGTTCGCGTGAGCCCACCTCCTGGGAAATTCCTTTAGATTGTGTTCCCTTTCCAGCCATTTGACACGGGGTCCCACTGGGCGTGCCAAAAATTGTTTACAATAATTTCTAGTGTCGTGTGCGTCAGGCGTGCCAGAGTCCGCGTGGACTCAAAGTGGTGGTGATTACCTAATTTGACTTCTAATTAAGCGATTTGTTATTAACAATATTCAAAACAACAAAATGTGGGCTTTTACTATACTCTGATGCAAGAAAGTAATTACAAATGGAATCTGAAAAAGGGTGAACTAAATACAACAATTCAGAATACCTCCATAGGCATTGTCATCTTCATTGATTGAAAAGTAGTGATTACAAACGTTCAAAGTAGCAAAAACGAGCACTAAGGAACAACGAGAACTCATAAATCACTCGAGATCACTCAAGAACAAAAACAGAATTGTTATGAGGAGATACTAAAGTTTGTTGAGAGCAGAAGTGGAGTGTGAGTTAGCCCCCTTTCAAATGTTGCACCACCTGCCCTATTTATAGACTTGTATACATAACCGTTCATGTTAGCGGGGATAGTGGGGTTAGTGGGGTACGTGGCCCCTGGTTTCTAGGCGTGTACCAGTTTCTGCTCCCACTATGTCCCACGATCAACTTCCATGACTTATGTGATGATCCCACTTCTGCCATGGTCCTCTTTCACGTAACTGCTTCCCTTCCAGCTCAGCATATTCTGAAGACCACGTTCTCATCCATGCTTAACTGCCTACCACCTGTGAGTAGATCCAGGACCGATTACGTCCTTCCTTGAGCAGCTTAATCCTTGCTGGTGATAGAAGTCGGCCTTCTATTCAGTAGGAAGCCTACTCGCGTCTCTCGGTTTCTTTTAACCGATGTTGCCTTTGACTTTTACTGATTCCATGGACTGCTTTTACCACTTCCTAAGCCCGATATTACATTTTCTTGCATGGCTGTTGTTAGCTATCATCCTATGGTCTTACCACTGCAGGATCTGTAGAGGAGGTCATCGGTCTTATCTACTGATGCCGAGGTATATGTCCCTGATCCTTTCTAATATCGGCCTTGCTTATTGGGGCCGATATCTTTATTAGAGCCGCGTTCCTCTTGCCGATATTAGGGTTCAATAGTCATAAATAGGTTGGGGTCGGTCAAGTATGACCGATGTTAGGGCTATTGTTGATGCTACTTTGCCACTAGCCATACTTGTTAAAACTGGGGTATTTCTTTGAGAACCTTGTATCATCCTGTCCTCGATCTTGACACCGATATCCTCATATTGAATGTACCATCCTTACCAGCAACTAGATCAGATATCGGTCTTTCCTACGTCATCGGCCTCATCACCTGTTCATCTGCCTACATGGTCCTGTGATGACGTCCTCAGTCTACATGACCGTCACGTGCCTTGGAAAACCCTAATTTAGGGTGTAAACAAGGTCATAGGAGCACTATCAGGAATAGGATCCACAGCCTCACTACCACCCTCAACATCTATCTTAATCTAGACAATAGTTGTCGGGTCACTCTTAGCCGGTGTGGGAGTAGCAGCTAGAGGTGGTGGCAGTGGAGGTGGCGTCTCTGATAAGATGACCTCTGGAGGCGCTGAGGTGGATGCTGGATCAGTAGGTGGTCTGGGTGAAGAGCGCAAGGACTGCTCAATCCCCAACAGTATCAATATCTGCTCAAGCTGACTGACCAACTGCTCAAGTCATGCATGAACAAAGTCGTAATCAGAGGCCAGCTGAGTGGCCATCAACTCTTATTGAGCAGTCAACTCTCGAACCATCCCATGTACCCGCAATCGTGCCTCTCTCTCCTCAATAAGAAGATTATAAATCATTTAGAGAGTCGCGGGGGTTCCAGAAGCGGTAGGGGGCTTATGCCTCCGTAACTGATACTGACCCTCAGCAGCTGTCAGCGTCCCTAGGTCCTCCTCCTCCTCATCAACTACAACTATGCCCTGACCCTCTACCTCTGGCGTCCCTGGGTCCTCATCTTCTTCTTCTTCTAATTATTCCCCTCTTTTTCTCTTCTTTCCTTTTTCTTTCATCTTCCCACTGCTTTCTCCCAAATTTTATTTCCCTTTTGCTTCTTTCTTAAATTGAGACAATGATTTTTTGGCTACGTACTCTCCAAACACCCTCAACTTAGCCTTTTGTAGGGCCTTACCAATAGGTACTACTAACCAACAACCTCACACATGCGATGGATTGGCCACGCACCCTTTAGGTGTTGGGATTTGCCCGGATGACTCGTGGGCTCAATAAAGAACATAATAAACAACCGTGCAAGGCAAACTCGTAAACTAGCCTCGATAGCATATAGGACCCTTGTATACCACCCAGCGAGCTCTAACTTAAGGCAGTTAGAAGAATGCAGCTATAGAGAGCTAGATGAAATAGGTGGCAGTCCATCTTCAGGTTATGATCGTCAAAGGCTGTGGTTTCCATGTATTTCTTGACTTTACTACCTGAGATCTCTGTGGCTATAAGATCATATGATGGGAAGGGATGGTCTAGTCTAGATGAACCGAGTACACATGGTCCGGGACTTCAAGAATACCCAGGACCTGAGCTATGAAAGCTAGGCTAAACTCAATTGCCCGTCCATGCACACACTAGAAATATGTATAAGGGACATTCGGGCTCTTTACCATACTGGCACATGCAGCTCTAATCCATGAATCTTGAACTTTCTAAGCCGTTGTGAGAATTGGGAGCCAATCAGAATAGGCTTGAAGTCAAGATAGGTAGAATGGGACCTTATCGTCGCTCCACAGATTCTCGAATTGCCTTTCGACCATGATATCTTGGTTACAGAAATATTTTGTGAACCAAGTATTTTCCTTATCATTTCTAAACCCGTGGGCGAGTGATGGATCAGGAATAACGAGAGAGGTGGACTTTTTTTGGTGGGGACCACTGTCTTTAGACTTTGGAGCCATAAGAATTGAAAAAGAAGAGAAACAAAGAGTTTAGATGAAGAAAAGGAAGACACTGCCTCATTGTTAATGCTAATCGATTGGAATAATTTGGCAAATGATTTCCATCCAATGCCAATCAATTAGGCCGTAATGGCAATTGATTGCCATCAACACATGAAAGGGGGCTGCCCATAACAAGGTCTCACATCCCCCAATCAACATTTTGGTGGTCTTATGACCAAGAGGGGCTCCTTCTAATATTTAGATCAATTTTAGGGCCAAAAAATGGAAGTGGGTTTGGGAGTTACCTCTGTGGTTTAAGCGACTAGGAAAATGGAGATGAAATCCCCCCTTTTGAACAATTTGAGATGCTCAAGATGATGTTGATGAAAGATGCTGATGAAAATGGTAGTGATAGGCAGACGACAAACACCCCCTTCCTCTTCCTCCTCCTATGCACACTGCGGCGGTGGTGGATATGGTGATGATGATGTGGGCAGTGGTGGTGATGAATATGATGATGAGAATAATGGTTGTGATGATGAAAGAAAATGGGGGGGGGGGGTTCTATCCCTTCTTAAAAATTGCCTCTCTCTCTCTGTGAATTTTGAAACTTGTGAGGGAGAGGGAGCAAAGCAAACTTTATGTTTGGGGAGAATGGCAATTGATTGGTATTAAATGCCAATCGATTGGGACTGAAATGCAATCGATTGATAAGGGATACCAATCGATTGTTACAAAAAGATCATAGGGTTATGGAAATGGTTCATGTAAACACCCCCAACTATTCCTAGATGCCCTTTGATGAAATGAATCATGAATACCATCATCCACATAATAAGAATACCCACCAAACACAAGAGTTGGGAAAAATAAATTAAAAAATCATCAATTTTATTGCTCATAAGTGGATTCTCAGTATCCGAGACTACATGATCTTAACTAGAAAGAAAACAAACAGACAGAAAGAAAACCAAAACAAAGTTCCGTCTTATTCAGTGGTTACAAGAACTAGATAGCTCAATTAAGCTCCGGTTCTAGAGAAGAAAAGTCTTCCCCTTCATCAAAGTCCACGAAGTATTCTACCACCTCTCTGTTTGAGTTAATTTGGAGATCGTCTAGAATCTCTCTAACTGCGCACAACAGATCCTAGGTAAAGAAAATTGGCCTTTCATATCGGCGATTACTTTATTAGGAAAATCTGGGCACGAACTGGACAGAGGAGTAAAAATTGGCCTTTCCTGTTCCACCTATTTTGGGGTTCTTGGGTAAAGCAAATGTGGTAGAAATTGCAATGGATTCATTCTACAGCCAATGAATAGACAGATAAAGAAATGAAGGAAGAATAGAAAGAAAGAAACATACTAAGAAAGAGAAAACTATTATACAACAAACAAGATTCTCAAATTTTTAAGAAGAATAGTCAGGATCATCCATTTGGATGGTCTCTGACTCCGGTTCAAACCTCTCCAAGAATGGTTTTAATCATTTCCCATTAACCTTGAAATTATTCCCATTCTTGGGGTTTACGACTTCTACCGCCCCGTGAGGAAACACCTCCTTAACAATGAACGGTCCTATCCACCTCAACCTTAGTTTCTTAGGAAAAAGATGAAGCTTTGAATCGTAAAGTAATACTTTTTGTCTCGGCTCAATCTTCTTTCTTAGGATCAATCGATCGATCATGATTTGCTTTTAACTTTGATTTATATGTTCGAGCACGATCGTATGCATCATTCTGTAGACACCCCATTTTGTCGGCTATCAGATTTAGGAGACCCATAGCTTGGTAGTTCACAATAATCGAAAAAGACTCAAAAGGACTCCTGGAAGTTGGTTCTATTTCTCAAAATGCTCAGAATGACCAAAATGCCCCTGGAAGCCCAAAAGCTCCTAGATTCGGACCAAAAGTTCTGGAAACATGCTACGTCATAAGAAAAGTGATAAAATGAGTTTTTAAGAAAAATTGGATGAAATCGTCAGCTCCCAGAGACCCAGGAAGTCCCGGAAGTTCCCGGAAAGTCCCCATTGACCGGTTTGACCAGGTTTGACCAAAGTTTGACCAAGTTTGACCAAAATCGTCCGAATTCACCGGAATCATTCTAGATCATGAGAAAAGTATTAAAATGAGTTTTAAAAGAAAATCGAGCGAAAACGTCAGCTCCTGGGAACTCCCAGAAGTTTCCAGAACTTCCCGGGAATCCCAGGTTTGACCAGTTTGACCAGAATTTGACTTTAAAACTAGGGCACCATAATTATTTTCAAATATTTTTCATGGATACTAGAGGTCAATAGCTTTCCAACGGTATATTGCACATAATTTTCGGATTTAAAACGAGTTTATTATGAATTCCCGAAGGCGAAAAAGGCGATCAAATCGGCTTTTATCGCAAATACCGCAAAACTTTTCAAAGTGACCTATCCCCGATTTATTTTTTATGTAAAGTACACTCCATTACCTTTCCAACGGTATATCACAACCTCAATTTTGAGTTTGTATGCATTTTCTGTGAATTTCGGACGAAATAGGGCCTTTTCGCGAACAACATTATCTGGACGAAGGAGGAGCAGTGCCGCCGCGGCACTGGTCCAGTGTTGCCGCAGCACTCTCCTCCAGAACAGTGTGTTTTTATTATTTCTTTTGGGGGTCCAATTTGATTAATTAAAAACCAAAACGATGTAGTTTTATGTTTTCAGTTGTTTTGGACCAATGAGAGTACTTCTAAAACCCCAAAACCACCCCAAATTGGCCTATTTAAACCCCCCATTGCTCTTCATTTTGGGGGGGACCAAGTGCAAAATCCATAGAAGTTGTAAAGAGAAAGAGAGATAGAGATAGATTTAGAAGTGAGAAAGGAGCTTCCTTCTACTATTTCTTCTATAGAAAGTGAGTTCCAATCTTGTTTTCCTCCACCATTCTTCTATATACTTCATCATCAATACACCCAATCACCATTTCTCTAAGAATTTTTTATTTAGGAAGCTACTTCCATGTCCAAATGTCACCACATATGAGTGAAACACCAAGCTACAAGTCCAATGTCACATTGATCATCATCTATTGATTGTTATTTACTTGCTTGTTCATATTATGTTTATCTCTTCTTACCTCATTTCTTTTTGATTTTCTTTATTTACTTACTAGTTCATCATCTTCTAAATGATGACATGAATTTTGAGGTGAGTGAATCCTTATGGATAGTAGCTCTTGACCTCAAAAACATGTTTGATAGATGATGATTATAACTTCAATACCTCCAAGGTATCCTTGAAGTTATGTTCAAAATAAAAATGAATCTCTCCAATAATATTGGGGGTTCTTGATGATGAGTTTGATGTTGATATTCCAAGAGGTTATAATCTCTATTTGATGTTGAAAATATACTTTCAAAACCTCTATTTCAAAACCCCTCTCAATCCCTCTCATTTTGATTTCAAGAAAGAAAACTCAAGTTTTTCCCAAAATCTTCAAAACAGTGAGTCAAAACAGTGAGTGATCTGAGTTCAAAGATTTCTCTAGAAATCAATACTCAATGTATGGATGCAAGACCACTTGGAAAGTCTTCCTAACTCATTAGAGAACACCCATGATTTTTGGTTTGACTTGGAAGTACTTGAAAATGGTCCATTTGGACCCAAACATTCTTTCCAGACATTCTGCCTCTGTTGTCACAGCAGCTTGGTTAACTTCCTACTTCTTTTTTAGACAACCTTTCCAAAAAGGGTGGTCCCAACTTATTTTTCCCTTAAACTTCCATGTCTTAGGGAACCTTCGGTATAAAATGGGCCCCTAGATCATTTGTTTGCATTTTCTAATATTTTTCAACATTTCAGTCGACAGTACGGACTCTGTTTCTGAGTGACCTTCATTTTTTATGTGATTTCTCTCAATCTGTGATAGTTATTAAAGATTGGCTTTTTGGGTTGTGTTCTAGACCTAATAAGGAGGATCTCCATAAAACGTGATGCATTGAAAACATTTCTAACCCCTCTTTTCAATTTCCAAAAGATCATGTTACTATTCTGTCCACTATTCACAGCGAGCACATTTTAACTTTCATCCTTTGATTTGATGCTTATATGCATTCCAAATTAGTTCATGTCTTAGGAAGTAGCTAGTTCATACTACATTTGTAAATTTCTCATAATGATTCCATTCATTCATTCATACATATATTAGACTTCTAAGTCATTATAGAAATCCATGAACACAAAGCACACTACAACCTTTACACATTATAGATACATACATTGCATTCATGCAAAAATTTGGGGCTTTTATGAGTCCTAATCTAAGAAGATTATAAGGAATGATCATGATCACACATTCATGCTTCCCCTCGATCTAATCATCCTTTCTCATCCATCCCGGGGATTGAGAGATCTTCTCTTCTCAAATAATAACATGCATCATTCTAGCTTGCTAAGCATCTTTGTTTTCTTTGATTTATTTGTTTCAAGAATAATTCATGCCCCCTTTAGATTAGGAAACTTGATTAATCGATATATGATTAGACAATTTTTCCTAGGTTTATTTGTGTGATCTTTCACTTTTGCATTGTATGATATTTGGCTAAGATCTTATGAATGATATCTTATCTTTTGATCTTCCATTTCAAGATTCTTATGTAATGTAATATACTATCATAATAGTAATTGCCGAACCACACATAGTATAAGATGATTATTTGGATGCTAATTGAGGCCCGTCGAGAGACGGGGCGAGTTGAGGGTGTTTTAGTCGTGACAAAGGCTCCTTCCTCTCTCGTACTAAAACCCCGAGCCAAGTTCTTTGGTTATGAAGGGCCGGTGCCCTTTATCCGTTTGGGTGAGTCAAAATTAGGTTTCTTGGTTCCTTAAAGACCAAGTGGGGACTCTGTATCTGTTTTCGAAAGACCTTCTTTTCTTTGAAATCAACCTCTTGTTTTATTTCAAATCAATTTCAAAATAAAGGAAAATCAATTCCGAAACCCCGGAAACAAACAGGAAAAACCGGGAGTGGACGACGGATTCCGCGTGTCCACACATTCCTGATCTCTTCCAATTCATTGAGAAGGAGTTTCCTTAGTGTACCACTCTCATGAATATCAAAGTTGAGCAGTCGTATGGCCTAGTATGCCTTATGCTCCAATTCCATAGGGAAATGGCAATCCTTCCATAAATCAGCCTATAGGGAGACATTCTAAGGTTCATTTTGTATGCAATCCTATATACCCATAAAGCATCAGTTAGACGTGATGACCAATCCTTTCTGTTGATATTAACAGTCTTCTCTAGGATTTATTTAATTTCCCTATTGGCTAGCTCTACCTGACCATTTGATTGTGGGTGATATGATAAAGCAACCTTGTGGTTTACCCCATACTTTTTCATTAATGCTTCGAAAGGCCTATTGCAAAATGGGTTCCACGATCGCTAATCATGGCCTTTGGTGTTCTGAATCTTGAAAGAATGTTCTCTTTTCAAAATGAGATCATAGTTCTGTGATCATTTTTCCTTATCAGAATAGTTTCAACCCAATTGGACGCATACTCGACCGCCAAAAGAATATACTCGTTGTGAGAGGATGGCGGGAATGGTCCCATGAAGTCAATGCCCCAACAATTAAAAATTTTAATAGTGATGATCAGGGTCTTTGGCATTTTATTTCTCTTTGACAGGTTTCCTAGCATTTGGCACCTAGCACATGCTCTACAAAAAGCATAAGAATCTTTGAAAACTGTCGGCCAGTAAAAACCACTACTAAACACCTTTTGGGAAGTCTTTTGGGCTGAAAAATGACCGCCACATGCTTCAGAATGACATGAGGAAAGGATATGAGAGATGTCATCCTCGGGGACACATTGCCTTATCACCTGATCCACACAGTACTTGAACAAGTACAGATCATCAAAATAGAACCATCGGGTTATGGATAGAAAACTTTTTCTATCAGTGGTAGTCCAATGAGATGGGGTCTCCCCTGCTGCCAAGTAGTTGACAATATCTGCATACCAAGGTAAAGTGGTTGCAACAAACAATTGTTCATCTGGAAAAGATTCACGGATTGGGGTCAATTGTGAAGAGTTGTCCTTGAAGGTCAACCGGGAGAGATGATCAGCCACTACATTCTCTACTCCCTTTTTATCCTTGATAAGAAAATCAAATTCTTGGAGTAGTAGAATCTAGCGTATTAATTGCTGCTTTGTATCTTTCTTTGATAGAAGATACTTCAACGCTGCGTGATCGGTAAAACAAATGATCTGCGAGCTAATAAGATATTGCCTGAATTTCTTCAATGCGAATACAATAGCCAGCAACTCTTTTTCGGTAGTGGAGTAATTTCGTTCTCCATCAAGAGTTCTGCTAGCATATTAGATCACAGAAGGTTTCTTGTCCCTCCTTTGCCCTAGCACAACCTGATCGCAGTGTCACTAGCATCACATCAGCTCAAATGGGAGACACCAATCCGCAGATTGCATTATCAGAGCTGTAGTGAGATGATGCTTTAGTTTATCAAAGGATTCTTGGCATTCACTAGTCCATTCAAATGGTATGTCCTTTGTAAGAAGTTGACATAGCGGCCTAGATACAACACTGAAATCCTTAATAAACCTCTAGTAAAAACCGGCATGACCTAGAAACGATCGTATGTCTTTTACCGTGGTAGATACAGGGAGGTTAGAGATTATGTCAATCTTCACCTTGTCTACTTGTATTCCCTCAGCAGAAACGATATGCCCAAGACGATTCCTTTTGTCACTATAAAGTGACATTTTTCCCAATTGAGGACCAAGTTCTTCTCCTCACATCTCTGTAAAACTCTCTGGAGATTTCCCAAACAATCATCAAAACTACTTGCAAATACGGAGAAATCATCCATAAAACTTCCATGATCTTTTCATCCATATCACTAAAAATGCTTAGCATACACCTCTAGAATGTAGTAGGTACATTACATAAGCCAAATGGCATCCAGTGATATATGAATGTCCCAAACAGACAGGTGAAAGTGGTTTTTTCTTGATCAACATGATCAATTTCAATCTGGTTATAACCACTATAACCATCCAAGAAGCAGTAAAACTGGTGACCCGCTACTCTTTCAAGCATTTGGTCTATGAAAGGTAATGGGAAGTGGTCCTTTCGAGTCACCGCATTCAATCTTCTATAATCAATACGTATGCGCCAGCTCGTGGTCACACATGTAGGCACCAACTCTTCTTCCTTATTCTCCACCACGGTAATGCCAGCTTTCTTCAGTACTACTTGAGTCAGACTTACCTAAGGACTATCCGAGATCGGATAGATTACCACAATATCAAGCAATTTCAAAGCTTCTTTCTTCACTACATTTTGCATGTTTGGGTTTAGATGCCTTTGCATTTGCCGACATGGTTTTGTGTCTTCCTCTAGATAAATCATGTGGGTACATATTGATGGGCTTATTCCTCTTAAGTCTGTGATGGTCCATCCCAATACACTTCTATGCTGCTTAAGCAACTTAATCAATTTACCTTCCTGTTCTTGATTCAAAACGGATGAATTTATTACAAGAAAGGTCTATTCTTCTCCCAGAAATATATATTTTAATTCCTCTGGAAGCTCTTTCAATTCTGATTTTGAAAATTGCAGGCTCGACGTCACTGCCAGCTTTGTCTTTGGCGGTAATTGTTCATATTAGGCTGTCCACATTGTCCTTGCAACTTTCTCTTCCACTACCTCTAATATTTCACACATTTAACTTATCTACTCATCTTGCGGAGTGTATCTATCCAATTCATAACACGAGTTAGTAATAATGGACTCTACAACATCAGAGGGAGCAGTCGAGTAAAAATAATCCTGGATTACCGACTCTACCCAGTTTATTTCCTCTTCATCATCATCAAAATCTTCAATTTTGGGATTTGAGAAGATCTTGATATTTAATGTCATGTTCCCAAAAACCAAGGTTATCACTCCACTCCTTACCTAGATTGTTGCATCAATTGTAGCAAGGAAAGGACGTCCAAAGATCACTGGAATATGGGATTTGGCATTGTATACCGGTTCGGTGTCTAAAATGATAAAGTCAACAGGAAAGACAAAAGTGTCAATCTGGACTAAGAAATCCTCCAAACCTCCTCGCGGATATTTAATTGATCGATCTACCAGTTGGAGAGTAATTCGAGTGAGTTTAAGCTCCCCCAACCCTAGCTATTGGTAGACAGTGTATGGTAGGAGATTTACACTCGATCCTAAATCGAGAAGAGCACTGTTCACTTTCTTCTGAGCGATTATGCAAGAAACCATAGGTGTGCCTAGATCCATGTATTTGGGAGGCAAATCGTGTTTGAGAGCTGTACTTACTTGGCAGGCCAGGTAAGCACTCTTCTTAACACTTTATTTTCTCTTAACAGTGCACAAGTCTTTTAAGAACTTGGCATAAGAAGGCATTTGTTTGATCGCATCTAGGAGTGTTAGGTTGATTTTCACTAATTTGAATAATTCTTAAAAATTCCTGACTTTTAGTTTCTGGTTGAGGTATCTTTAACCTCTGAGGATATGGTGGTGGAAAAGGGCATTTGGGTACCTCCTCGAGAAGAGGTTCTTTTCTAGGCATTCTCTTTATCTCGGCATCCTCGGGAACCATTATTTTGGGCTTAACTATTTTGCCCTCCTTCTCTTCTTCCACCATTTCCTCCTCATTCTCGACCTCATCTTCCATCTCAACCACGGGTTGTGGGGGAGTAAAAACTTTCTCAATCACTTTTTTGTTCCTCAACATAGTTATGGCCTTAGCCTCTTTATGCGGTCCCGACCCCGAAGGGCCTGTACCCGAATGTTGGCCTCTAGGATTTGGCTCTGGTTGTGCTGGGAACATCATTCTCTCTTTATCCCCTTGCTGAGCAGCCAATATTTCCACACTTGTATTGAATTTACTCATCAGCTGCATCATGAGTATATTGGGATCCTCTTGTGCCTTCTTATGAGGTGGCACATAAGTGTTGGATGCAGATTGGTTGTTGTTCCCCTGATTGTAGTTGGATTGAGGCGGATGATTTTGTTGATAATGATTTTGTTGGTACCCTTGTCCTTGTTGATAGGTAGAAATGGGTTGGTAATTATGTTGGTACCCTTGATTTTGGGGTCGGTATTGATTTGTTTTGTTCGGCTACCACTGTTGATATGGGTTTGCTGTAGCAGTACTATTTCTATGATCAAACCCAGGATGACTCCATTTGCTATTGGGGTTGAAACGATTAGGGGCATTTACAGCATTTACCTCTACAGGGTTCTGTTCTTGATAAACACAATAAATTTGGCAGTGTTGAGAGGTATGCCCCATTTGAAGACAACTCGAACACTATTCTTCTGAAGCAAACTGTTTGACATGGTCTTTTGTTTGCTTCTAATGCCTCCAACTTACGAGTCAGTTGCTCGTAGTTCTCCATTAAACCATCCTCGGCTTTCAACTGGTAAATACACTTTTGACTTGAACTCGAGATTGTTTGAGTTCTTGTCACTTGCATCTCCCATTCAGGCGCATGCTCGGCTAGCCATTCAAAATGGGCTTCAGCTTGGTCCGCATTCTTGCTCATAAACTCACCATCACTTGTGGTTTCTACAATTTTCTTTAATTTTGAACTGAGGCCATCATAGAAGAAGCTTATTGTTCGCCATGATGTGGGTAGAGCAACAATAGATCCTTAAATTGCTCCCACGCTTTAGCGAAAGTTTCTCCCTCTTTTTGATTGTATGTCTTGATTTGTCTCAAGACATCGGTCGTTAACTGATTAGGGAAAAACTTTTTAATGAAGGCTTCATGGATTGCTGACCAAGTCAAAATAGAATTAGGCTTAAGTGATAGTAACCATGACTTTGCTTTATCCTTCAAGGTGAAGGGGAAAAGCTTTAGTTGAATTATATCACCCGGGCAAGTTTGATCGGTGAAGGTTCCACAAACATCTTCAAAATCTCGAATGTGCAGATATCCCTTCTCTCTTTCCATCCCGTGGAAGGTAGGCAATAATTGGATAATCCTATTACGAAAATGGAATGTTCCTAGGTGTGGCGGGATGCGGATATAAGAAGGTGTGGCTATCCGATCAGGAGCTAGAAGTTCACACAAAGGGCACTGACCATCATCAATGAGATTAGCCCTATTTCTCCTTGTTGGCTTTCTGTATCAACCATTGTATCAGAGGTTGAAGGAGTACAAATGGGATTATTAGCACTATCTTGATTCTTCGAATAAATCTGTAATGAAATCTTCGGTGGAGTCGAAGGACAAAGAAGAACATAAACTTCACAGTTTGTGTTCTGAAGAATAGGAAAGGAAAAAGAAAGAAAGAAATGGGATAAGAAAGGATCGGATCAATCTAAAAATCTGGCCTTCGTTACCGTCCCCGGCAACAGCGCCAAAAGCTTGACACGACAAAAAATGTATTCTCCTAAGAATACATCCAAGTACAGATGGTTGCATTGATTGATAACCGGTAAGACCGGGTCGTATCCCAAGGGACGGGAAATTAGGGACATAAAAATCTAAATTGAATCCCAAGGAAAAGAAATAAAAGATAGTTTCTTTTGGAATGGAGGTTCTAGCAATCCTACTGAATTCAAGATAAAAAACTACATAAGTTGAAGTAAAGCAATAATTAAATTAAAAAGAATTAAGTGATGTGATTTCTAAATTATGTATGATAAAGGTGTTGGGAACATGTGAGTCCGCGTTGAACAAACCACTACCATGACCTAACATTAACGTACAACAGCGGTCTTATCCTTCAGCTTTATTTTAAAAATGATTAAGTGAAGTAACCTAGACACTAGTTATGTGAGTTTCACATAACTAAAGGTTGAATTACCTTACTTACCATGAAGAACTGAAATAAGGACCAATTAAAACCATGAACTATAACAAACAAATCAAGTATAAGATATTCGATGTGTTTATCATGCTTGTTCATTGAGTTAATTGGCCAAAAGAGCTTATATTTCAAAATCGATTAGCAATTTGAACATTAAAATATCAATTTGGGTTTACTTTCTGAAATAGAAGTTACTGGAATGCTCTAAGGATTCTGTCCAAGACATTAGCATACCAATCGATTGCTGTTAATGGCAATCGATTGGTTTGAAATTATTCCCAATCGATTGGCATAGGTACCAATCGATTGGTTTGGAATCTATGACAATTGATTGGGTTATGTTCCCAATCAATTGCCACTGATTCTTAAACAGAATCATGGCAGTGGCTGGGGAACAATGTTTCTTCACATTGTTCCCAACTAGGAATCTACTCTAGCATGTTAAAGGATGTAGAAATAAAACTAAATTGAAACTCACTATTGTGATTGAATATATACATGGATTAAATCATAAACTGTGAAACTACAATGAAGAGTTCAAAACTTAAAACTCAAAAAGAACTAAAACTGACAGAATAAGAAAAGTAACCTGAATTACAAATTTGAATCCAAATATTGCAGAGTCCTTCAACTTGAACTTCCTTAATCAAAATAAAAAAAACGGAAAAATCCTACAAAACAATAAAAAGTGAGCCAACACTTGACTCCTCCAGCTCTCCCCTATAAATACTGGTTTCTGTGTGAGCAAGGAGTGTCTAGGTGCATTCTGTAACGGCTGGTTGACGCATTAACCATGATTTGCTGAGATTATGCTCCATGAAAGAGATTTAACTTCCAGCTTTCACCAATTGATTGGTAACTATGTCTAATCGATTGGTAATAATACCAATCGATTGGTTTGGATCTATGAATGGCAATCGATTGCTATAATGGCAATCAATTGGTATAATGGCAATCAATTGGTACTTGTATTTCATCTTTAGGTTGTTTTCTTTGTTTCTTGAGCTATCCTTTTCCACTTATTATTCATCTTAGCTTCAGGACCTGCATCTGAAGATCTAAACACAACAACATACCACGAAAACACATCATTGTGTAAAAAGATAGGTTAAGATACAAGTGTAGGTAAAACAAGAGATATGGGGCTAAGTTTAACCAATTTTTCTCTTTATCGGGCCAATATTTTACAAATATCAGCCCTCATCAAAGGCCAAGTGCGACGATGGTGACTGATCGGGAGAGAACTAATCCTATTTATACGCCTTAACGAGCATTTGTTAGTACCTTTTTATCCTGTTTTTGTATATTTTTACTCTGTTTTCTAGTTTCTGACAGGTTTTGGAAGAAATCAACTAAACCAGGCTAAACAGGGTGAAAAAGCATAGTTAAAGAAGCTGAAAAAGCCAAGTCGCGCGCGCGAGCCGCGCCCGCGAAATCCGAGAAATCGCTCGCGCGATCCGCTCGCGCGAGATCCCCAGAATCGCTCGCGCGATCCGCGCGCGCGAAGGCCAAAATGTCGCGCTCGCGCGACCCGCTCGCGCGATATGTCCAAAAACCAATGTTGCGTATTTCAGTATACTGAAGACTCCTGTGCAAACGAAACTGCTAAACGACGTCCAGACTGTAAATTACATGCGTTTCAGTTCGTTTCGGGTTAGGAAGCCTTCCAAAGCTTGTGTAAACTCTATATATACTTAGTTTTAATAGTTTTTAGGGGTTGGGAACTATTATACACATTCATATACAGCCATATACACATATACTTTCAGCCCTTGAAGAGGGAGAAGCAAGGAGAAGAAGAAGAAGACCAAGGATTTCCATGGCCTCCTCCATCAACTACTTGCCGATCTCTACTTCTATGGCAGCTTAGATCATCGATCTAGGGTTTCAATGAAGCCCTAGATAAGTAATAGGGTTTTATTTATGCTTTTATTTTAGTTTTATTGTGTATGGATGACAGTCACATGTTTAGAGGATTTTTATAAATAAATCGTACTTACATTGATTAAATCATTACTTTCAGAATTTATTCTTGTCTTAGATCTATTTTGACTGTGATGTGCTCAACGATCTATTCTTGCTGTGCTTGTTTAGGTTGTTTACATGTGATGGTGCTTTATTGATTCGTGCTATCAAGTATCCGAATAGTCCATGCCTAGGTTAGACGGATTAGATCACAACCCTAGTTTAGTGTGAGATAATTCGTGCTATCCGCAGATGGATTATGTTGGTGCTTGAACCATGATTATCTTCTTGTCGGAGGAATTGGGCTTGTAGCTACGATTCCCCATATTCATCCAACGTAATAAGCTAAAGTAATTCATAAATATTCCTATTATGAAACTAGTGGTGGATTTGCAATCCTAGGTTCCCTTAAACATTCATTAAAAACACTTTTAATTGCTTTCATAGTTTAGATTTATTTTTATTGTTATTAGTTTAATAGAAACCAAATCAAAATCCGTTTTTCTTAATTAATTAGACTTAGGTTTTAAAATTAAGTCGCTGTAGTAATCAATCTATGTGGGTTCGACCTTTACTTTCACACTACAAATCTTTAGAAAAGTAAAGTATACTTTTTATATCTTGATTCTGACAACATCAATTTTTGGCGCCGTTGCCGGGGATTGTATTACTACTCTTAGTTTTATAATCGTAGTTTAGTTAATTCGTAAATATTAGATTAGGTTTTTTTTCTTATTTTCTGTTTTTGTTTTTTAGTTACTAACTTGTTTTTTTTTATGTTGTAGTCAACGTTTCCGAGTGGAGCAGCTAATTACATCAAAGGAGCTTACGCAAATAAAAATATAAATAAAATTAAATAAGTTGCTTCCTTTGGAATTCGCTTTAAACCGCTGTAAGTCAGGGCGCTGTGACGCACTATTTGCATTAGTTTAGGGTTAATTGCACTGCATTAGCTAGGAAACCCGGGGCGCTGGGCTTGACGCGGTCATTGCATTACAGGATAATATTCATGCATCATAGTAGTTGAGTGCTTGTTATCTTAGTTGCGTGATTGCTTGCTATTTGTTTTTTTTAGTTGAGTCAGTCTTTGTTTTTAATTTCGTGTCTTTTGTTTTAGTTTATGTTGGGTACACGTTCAAATAAACCAGATTTAAAATCTTTCGATCTTGAACTTGAACGTACCTTAAGAACTAGTAAGTCCACAACCCAAGCTACTAGAGCTAGGTTGCAAGACGACGAATCAACTCCGATTCCATCGTCGTTGTTTGAGGCCGAAATTCAAAGTACCCGTGAACGGTTAAGGAGAGCTCGAACTTTTAAAATCGAACCGATTAAGATGGCTGACGGAAACAACGGAAATAATCTGAATAATCTTAATATAGCGCCACCTCCTCCACTTATAAATTATTTTATTCCTACTACTTACACGCCACAAGCCGGTATCCAATTACCGGAGACGACGGCGTCTCATTTTGAGATAAAGTCGTCTACGATCTCGCTACTACCTTCCTTCCATGGCCGTCTAAATGAAGACCCTTACCAACACTTAGGGGATTTTCAGGGTATATGCTCTACTTTGAAAATACAAAACCTCAATAATGATGAATTAAAATTGCGGCTCTTCCCATTCTCCTTAAGAGACAAAGCGAAGTATTGGCTTCAATCTTTGGAGCCAAACACAATAAAAACATGGGAAGCCTTACACACCGCCTTTTTACAAAAGTTTTTCCCTATTATGCGTACAAATAAGATAAGAAAAGATATAACTAATTTTGTGATGCAAGATGGGGAGACTCTTTATGACACGTGGGAAAAATTTAAAGAATTATTACGTTCGTGTCCACATCATCAGGTTCCCAAGTGGCAATTGGTTCAAGTCTTCTACGAGGGGCTTATTCCCTCTGTTAGGAATACCGTCGATGCGGTTTGTGCGGGAACTTTCCTACACAAAAGCGCCGACGAGGCCTGGAAAATTTTTGAAACGTTAAGCGAGAATTCGATGCATCAGGCTGTGTCGGTACGTTCAGAGGGATACCTTCAACCTAAGCGAGAGGTGACAGTTGAGTCAAGTCAATCAATTCAAATACAAGAATTAAATAGAAAACTTGACCGACTTATGCAAATGAACAAACCGTCTAATCCATCCTCTTCAGAAGTATGTGCATTATGTTCCGAACCGTCACATAATATCTTTGCATGTCCTTCTACATCTCAATATCCGGAATTTGTTGAACAACACGTTAATTCTATGCAACAATTCCCACAAAATCATTATAATCCTAGGTCGACTAATTTTCCAAATACGTACCGACCCCAATACCAACAAGGTCAATACCAACCACCTCCTCCACCTCCACGCAATAATGCATTTGAGGAGAAGGTGTTGGCCTCACTTGAAAACTTTGGGTCGGTGATTCAGTTAGTGCACTCTCACACTCAGTCTATCGCAAAGCTCGAGTCCCAAATGGGACAAGTAGTTACTACATTAAATCGTTTAACTGAGAGTAAGTTGCCAAGTCAACCTACTCAGCAACCTAAGGGGCAATACGTAGTGGGTAGTACGAGTGAGAGCGTGAACGCTGTTTCGACTAGGACGACTACTCGAGATGAGGAAGTTGTTGTAATTCCGGATGGGGGTGAGAAAAATGAAAATGTAAATTTGAAAAAAGGAAAAAGTGAAGACGTGGATAGAAATAGGAAAGAGAATGAACCGGTCTCAACGACTTATATTCCGAGAATGCCATATCCACCAAATGTTGAGGAACCGTCTAATCTTACAAAGAAAAAATCGAAAACTGAGGATATACTCGAGGTATTTAAACAAGTTAAAATCAATATTCCTTTCCTCGATGCTATAAAACAAATTCCCGCTTATGCTAAATGTCGAAAAGACCTTTGTACTCAAAAGCGCAAAATACGGAGTCATACTCCTAAAAAGGTCTTCCTCACGGAAAAGGTAAGTTCTATTTTTCAACACTCACCTCCGAAGTATAAGGATCCCGGTACGCCTACGATTTCATGTGTCATAGGTGACACTATCATTCATCGGGCTCTCCTTGACTTAGGAGCGAGTGTTAACCTTTTACCCTATCATGTCTATAAACAACTAGGTCTAGGTGAACTTAAACCTACGGCCGCTACTATTCAATTAGCGGATCGTTCTATTAAAATACCTAGAGGAATCGTCGAGGACGTTTTGGTAAAAGTTGATCAATGTTTCTATCCCGTTGATTTTATGGTCCTTGACACCGAACCGGTGCTAGATGCTAGAAAACACACTCCTGTCATTCTAGGCCGTCCATTCTTAGCAACCGCCAACGCACGTGTTAACTGTCGGACGGGGGTAATGAAAGTGTCATTTGGGAACATGAAATTAAAATTAAATGTTTTTAATGCGGCTGATCAACATCCTAAAGACGACGATGACTTAGGTGTGGAGGGTAGTGAGGTTAAACGGAATATTGAGCCTAAGAACGTAATAAATATAAGTGCGGGAAATAATATAGCGGACGATGATGAGTGGATGAATCCTAATCCCGTGGACCCTAATGCGGAATCTACTCGAAAGGTAAGAAATCGATTCGAACATAATGACAAACCGTCAATCGATTTAATTCAAAGCGATATTATTTCTGCTTACCACCGAGCTCTTCCTGATATCCTATTGGGCACCAATTCTGATTTTCAGCCTCCTTGAATCTTGAGCTAGAACGGTCTAGCTAAAGACGTAAAAGTTAGCACTTCTTGGGAGGCAACCCAAGCTTAATGTTGTTTGTTTTGGTCGTTTTTGAGTCTGTTTGAGTCTGTTTTGGACATTCTGGATAGGTTTGGGGGTTGGAATTAATTTCTTTTAATAATATACACATAATTTTAGCCGAAAAGTGGAAAACTCCAATCTCGCGCGCGCGGCCCGCTCGCGCGAGACGTCGCTCGCGCGGCCCGCTGGCGCGAGATTGCCCCTTAGTGTTTTTCGTTGCTTTTCTTTATTATGAGCCCTCAGGTTCTCCTCGCGCCAAGAATCGCGGGCGCGAGGTACCTCGCTCGCGCGGATTAAAAAAAAAAAAAAAAAATTCCTGGGAATTCGCGCGCGCGACGGCCGCTCGCGCGGACCGCGCGCGCGATTCCCCCATTTCTGCATATTTTCTTTTATTTTCTTGTATCCTTCCCCCATACCTGCTTCGGTAGTTTTTCTATTTATGTTTTTGTGTCGTAGGTCCTTTTCCATCAGGTTTTTGATTGTTTACTTAATTCTGGTTATGTTTTACAGTATGTTTTAGTTTCTTTTCTAGTTTATTTTCTTGTGGATCTTTATAGTTCTGTTTCTTCTTATAGTTTATTTAGTGTAGTTTAGTTATAATCCTTTTAGCTGTTTTTATTATGTTGTTTGTTTAATTTTCTTTTGTTAGGAATTAACAGGTAACATTGAAATTTATAACCATATTCCTTGGTGTTAACCTGTTATATGCTTGTCAAGATCGAGGTACTATCGTTCCTTCCTTACCTACTCTCCTTTTTTTCGTTTTATTGTTTCATTGGGGACAATGAAAGGTTTAGGTTTGGGGGTATGCACACACATGCACATTATTATATGCTAAAATTTTAAAAATTTTCAAAAAGTGTGTTTAAATAAACGATAATACTAATGTTTTTGCAATAGCAATTTGATACTTCTTGTTCAATAATTTTAAATTGTTATAGAATGGTAAACAAGGGAAGATGTGATTAAATATTTACTAAAGTTATGATGAACTGTTTTAGGTTATGTATTGTTTGAATCGTAGTTTTATATCATAGATTTGCACATAAACTTATGCACTGCACGTAGTCATTGGAATACATGTTGGTTGGGAACTATAATATGATTCGGATTTCTAGATAACACATGGTGGAGACTAAACCCAGTGAGCTTTTGAGCCTATCTTCTCTATTTTGAGGGTTATGAATACATCGTGTGTTTGTCGAATTTCATTGAAATAGCGCATCTACTTGTTGTTTAGTCTCATTATTCGTGTTTTGGTTGATAGTCAAGTTAAAATAGTTACTACCATGCTAAATAATCTTCCATTGTAAACGTTGAAGAACCGTATTACCCTAGGAAATGATTTTAGGCCTTCTTTGTTTACTGCCGACCGATAAAAGATAAAATTTCCTTAGTTCGCCCTTTTGAGCCATTAAAATGCCATTTCTTTCTTAAATTACCATTATCCTTGTTTTTGCTCCGATTTGGCCAACTTGGAGTTCACTTCTGAAAGATTGATCACCTTTTAGTGGTGTTAAGGCGATGTGTGATTGAGAAGAAGAAGAAAATAAGATGATGTTTGGGGTGGTTGCCTTGTTATTTATTGAATATTCGTTTCAAAAGCAAGAGGAGGAAAAGAATAAAGAAAAAATAAAGAAGAGGAAGGTTGAAAAAAAAAATGATGAAAAAAAAGAAAAAAAAAAGAAGAAAAAAATGAATGAAAAGGAATGAAGAGAATGAAATGATGAAGTTGGTAGAAGAGACGAATGAAAGAAATTGAACATGTACAATGCTGTTCTAAACTTACCCAATTAATCCGTTCTATCATTTTTCATTATCTGAGCCACATTACAACCTTTAAAAAGTCCTAGTTGATCCTAGGAAAACATGGTTTTGATATGTAAATGATGAGAGGGGATTAAAACATGGTAATGATTAATTTTTCTTGATTGTTGGCATCCTATCCATGAGACTACTGTTCTTTCGTGTCATGCGTCTTTTTCATGTCATATGTGAGTATTCTCGTTTTGAAAATATATTTCCTTTGCTCACATAGTTTAGAGAAATTACACATGTTTCTGAGTGTTTCATTTTAGAGTGTAATTGACATTGTGAGATTCGTAGTCAAGACATAGTTAGATGGTCATCCGAAGTATATTCCATGTTCATGACATGCGCGTGTTTATTTGACTACCTCATCACACACGTGCAATTTTATGAGAAACTCTATTGATTTATACGATGCATGTGCTTGAGAGTGTTCATCATGATGTATGTAGACGTTTGATTCTATTTCTTTATGTTCGTTATTCTATTTCAAATCTTTGTTGTATAATAAGGAGTATTGAATATTATGTTCTTTGTTTTAAATAAAACTTTTTAAATTTATAAGTTAATAAATATGGTTGTGGGAAACTTGTTGACAAGAACCCTCACGAGACTTCACTCGTCCGACTAGGGACACCTAGGGGTTTAAAAGGCTTGTTGCATACGCTAAATGCAATCGTGATCCATGCGAAAATGGAATAGATTTTTATTAGTAGTTTTTATTTTAGTTTTGCTCGAGGACTAGCAAAATGTAGGTTTGGGGGTGTGATCGGGAGAGAACTAATCCTATTTATACGCCTTAACGAGCATTTGTTAGTACCTTTTTATCCTGTTTTTGTATATTTTTACTCTGTTTTCTAGTTTCTAACAGGTTTTGGAAGAAATCAACTAAACCAGGCTAAACAGGGTGAAAAAGCATAGTTAAAGAAGCTGAAAAAGCCAAGTCGCGCGCGCGAGCCGCGCCCGCGAAATCCGAGAAATCGCTCGCGCGATCCGCTCGCGCGAGATCCCCAGAATCGCTCGCGCGATCCGCGCGCGCGAAGGCCAAAATGTCGCGCTCGCGCGACCCGCTCGCGCGATATGTCCAAAAACCAATGTTGCGTATTTCAGTATACTGAAGACTCCTGTGCAAACGAAACTGCTAAACGACGTCCAGACTGTAAATTACATGCGTTTCAGTTCGTTTCGGGTTAGGAAGCCTTCCAAAGCTTGTGTAAACTCTATATATACTTAGTTTTAATAGTTTTTAGGGGTTGGCAACTATTATACACATTCATATACAGCCATATACACATATACTTTCAGCCCTTGAAGAGGGAGAAGCAAGGAGAAGAAGAAGAAGACCAAGGATTTCCATGGCCTCCTCCATCAACTACTTGCCGATCTCTACTTCTATGGCAGCTTAGATCATCGATCTAGGGTTTCAATGAAGCCCTAGATAAGTAATAGGGTTTTATTTATGCTTTTATTTTAGTTTTATTGTGTATGGATGACAGTCACATGTTTAGAGGATTTTTATAAATAAATCGTACTTACATTGATTAAATCATTACTTTCAGAATTTATTCTTGTCTTAGATCTATTTTGACTGTGATGTGCTCAACGATCTATTCTTGCTGTGCTTGTTTAGGTTGTTTACATGTGATGGTGCTTTATTGATTCGTGCTATCAAGTATCCGAATAGTCCATGCCTAGGTTAGACGGATTAGATCACAACCCTAGTTTAGTGTGAGATAATTCGTGCTATCCGCAGATGGATTATGTTGGTGCTTGAACCATGATTATCTTCTTGTCGGAGGAATTGGGCTTGTAGCTACAATTCCCCATATTCATCCAACGTAATAAGCTAAAGTAATTCATAAATATTCCTATTATGAAACTAGTGGTGGATTTGCAATCCTAGGTTCCCTTAAACATTCATTAAAAACACTTTTAATTGCTTTCATAGTTTAGATTTATTTTTATTGTTATTAGTTTAATAGAAACCAAATCAAAATCCGTTTTTCTTAATTAATTAGACTTAGGTTTTAAAATTAAGTCGCTGTAGTAATCAATCTCTGTGGGTTCGACCTTTACTTTCACACTACAAATCTTTAGAAAAGTAAAGTATACTTTTTATATCTTGATTCTGACAACATCAGTGACTCACATTCACGGTGGTGGCAGAGGAAAATCTATGTAGTGGACTAGTGATGAGGATGGTGGCAGAGGGGCTTAGGTTTGTTGAGGGATGGAAAGTCCCAACATTAGGGGAGAAAGAAACAAATTTTAAAAAAATTTAAAAATGCAGATCTTAGTGAGGGGAGTAAGAGAACTAGAGAGAGAAAGAGACGTCATTTTAGTTGGAGTACAAAGAGAAGATAGAGTGTATCATAAATATGAGAGTGGTCTAGATAAGTTTGCCTAGGAAATAGGTTTTACTTTTTGCCTTGATTAGTGTTAAAGTCTATTTTTTTCTCTTTGATTAGAGCATTACTTTTTATATCTTGGTTGAAGAGATAGTATTGGTTAAAGAGAAAGGAACAGCAGAAGTATAACACATGTATGTATATAAGTGTGAAACTCGGTCGATTGATGCATGTTCGGCGTCTTGAAGGCTAAAATCGTTCGCCGAACTAGATATTCAGTATTTTAATAAAATGGAAACCGTGAGTCGACCATTGCTTCATAACACCGACCAAAATGCTAAAGGTCAGTCGGATTTGATCGGCCGGTGAGGTTTGTCAGTTTTTTTTAGCACTCCTATACGAAGATAGTCAAACAATATGGGACAGAGGGAGTACGAAATTTGAATCCTAACATATGTGGCAATAGAGTCATATTTAATAACTGTGAGACCAATTAATTTTTATAGGAAGTTTTTTTTACGTAGTCCCACATATAATTACTGTGAGATTGCTTGATGTCATTGGAAATTGTTTTAGGTGGTTCCCCAACCACATGTATTGGGATCCAAATTTGGAATAAAGATTTGAGAACCATAACATTATTGTATATCAGTTGTTCATAAATTTTGTGGACATGTTTAGCATAATGCTTTGGTTCCCACATTCAAATTTAGTAGGACTACTTAATTTTTGTTAGGAATTGATTTATATGATCAACTGCCACATTATTGAGAACAAATTAAGGGTTAACTACATTTTACACCCTCCTAGTTTGCCCTTTGTGTCAATTTGCTCTATGTAGTTTAGAAAGTGTCATTTTAGTCCATGTAGTTTCATAAGTGTGTCATTTTAATCACTTAAACAATTTTAGTGACAAATTTTTTACTTTCAGTGACAAAACTATTCGTCACTAAAGGACTTATAAGAGTTATTTGACACACTTATGAAACTACAGGGACTAAAGTGACACTTCGTAAATTACAAAGACCAAACTAACACAAATGACAAACTACAAGGGGTGTAAAATGTATTTAACCCACAAATTAAATATTGTTACTTTTTTTTGTAACAAATATTATCTGTGTTGGGACACCCACATTGGACCCAGGGTCCAACTAGCATTGCTTAGTTGCTAACCAAGCCCATAAGGAGTCCTATTCAAACCCTATCAGGAGAGTGCTTATATATAAAAGTTGTATATATTACAACTAAAAGAGATTATCACAATTATACAAACACATCTCTCTCTCTCTCTCTCTCTCTCTCTCTCTCTCTCTCTCTCTTTGTGTCTGTATGTGTCCCTCTCGGCACTCCCTCTCCTCCCTCTTTGCCATCTCTCTCTCTTTCTCTCTAGATTTCACTCTCTCTATCTCTAGCTTAATCACTAAGGAAGCTTGGGATTTAGCCCATGAAGATCAAAGGGATTGCTCTTGTAGCCATTCTCGTGACCGTAGCGAAGTATAAGGCGTGCACGGAGGCTAGTATTCTCGGATTGGAAGAACAAGGTTGTGGGCTCGTAACAATCAATGATCTACGATCCGCCGGGTTCAATTCCGCTAGGTAATGTCAAAAACCCAACCTTATGCATGTGTGTGAGTTTATCTACATTGGTATCAGAGCCTATAGGTTGGTTTGTTTGCCTATATAAGGATCCATCATATTCAAGATTTATTTTTTGGACCGTTTTTATCAAAAACAAATCTCGTGATTGGGTCTACATGTAAACTTTAATATTCTTCCGATTCTTTGATATGGATCTGATTAATCCAATATTTTTTTCTCAATTTTGAGCCCATTTTTTGGAAGATTTAGAAGTCCAAGTGGTTTATTTTTTGGCACAAACCTCATCTACTCCATGAGGCCTTTCAAACCGTATATTATATGCAACGTTTCATTGAGAAACGAAGCCGTGATGAGGCCGCGAAGTGGGCATTATGCGCAGCCGTTGTGCAGCCAATTATGGGTTTCTTCTTGAGGAAGAAGTGTAATAACCTTCATTTCTATTTAATTTCTTATAATTACATTGCATATTTAAATTCAATTTGTAATGTCTGCTTTTATTTAATTACAATTCTCATGTGTTAAAATCTTGTGACTTGCTTTATTTCATAATTAAAACTATTATTGGGGTCAAACTGTGATTTTATAAAATTTACCAATACCTGTGTTGGATTTTAAAACTGTATTTCAAAACGGTGGAAATATTTGCTTTTGACTCAATCGGTATTTTTGTAAAATCAGAAAACCATTTATTACGTTAAAAAGAATTTTCTGTATTTTTGTGGTAAACACCGCGCCGCGAAAATACCAGTTTATGTTTAAAACTGTCCGCGTCGCTTGGGACTTCCACAGATTTTGGAAGTGATGCAAAGCAAGATGTGACTGATGCTTCATTTCCATTTAAGGCAAGTCATGATTGGGAAAGCTTTATTTGGGTATGCTCCTATTTGGTGTGCTAATTTAGTACTATAAGTTGTTTTACCAAACATGAGAAGTGCTTCCTAGGCTAGTTGTGCATGCCTTGTTTGACAATGCCTAACTTGTGTGAGTTACTGTTGTGCCATAAGCTGATTTACCCAAACACCTCATGACCCCTATATTCCTAAATTGACCTTTCAAATTGTGAATGTGTATATACGTATATGCCTATATATGTATAATTCGCAGTGTGTATAATTTCAAAAACAAAATTCTTTTGTTCAGCCTTGGAGAATCTACTTGGTGGCGAAGTTAAGCAATCTCTACATATACTCTTATACACTCTCACACACTCATTCCTACAAACTAATACAGAGAGAAAAGAGAGAGGTGGAGAGTTTAATTTCAGAAAATTTTAGAGAGAGAGAGAGAGAGCTCTTAATCCCCATAGCCAAAGCTTGGGTTTGAATTTCCTATATTGCTTCTCTTTCTCAACAATCTCTGCACTCTTAACCTCAGTGAGTATTTCTAACTCACTCAGAATGTAATTCACCATTGATTTATTGTTTTGTGTAGTTAAATTGTGATCACCATTTTTGAGTTAACGTTGGAAGTTTCATAGCTTGAAAATCATAACTTTTCAAACTCAACCAAAATCTATTTTTGTAGATAATAATGAAAGATTATAGTATAAATAGACTATGGTTAAATTATTTAAGCTCAATTTGTTCACATGAGAAAGTATATTAGAAATCAAATTTTGACATCTTTTGATTCTTCGTAATTTTTGTGAGTTGCAGAATGATTCGTGTTAAATTGGTCGTAGATTCTTAATCTTTGCGAAAAATCGAAGAAATCCATATACGATATGTTATATATACTTCAGTTTTCGAAAATGGGTCAAAAGACCCCTTAACTTCTGAAACAGGGGAAAACCAGCGAGGAAGACGAAGACACTGTTGAAACTCGCGCGTGCGATCATGCGAGTGGCCCACGCACGCTAGCTGTGTGTTTTCAAACAGACAAGAAAGGTTTTAAAAAGAAAACAAAAATTGGGCATATCGCGCGAGCGGCCCGCGCGAGCGAGGTGGTTGGTTTCAGGCAAACAAAAAAGATTTTAAAAGAAAATGAAAAATGGTCATATCGCACGAGCAATCCGCGTTGGTGGCAAAACTGGACACTCCCTGACGACCATGGTAGCGTCAAAGTATGTGACGCCGAACTTGGACATTCACTAGCACCCATGGCATTGCTAAAGTGTGGCCTACGAACACTCCCTGGTACCCGAGTCTGGATACTGTGTGATGTATTTGCGAGGCGGATTAGGTACTAAAGTGTGAGGCATTGGACATTCCCTGACACCCCGTGCTGAAGTTTGAGGCAAACTGGACATTCCATGGCACCCTTGTGCTAAAGTGTGGCTATCGGAGTATTTCAAAGATACTGGTGTGAGATGGAGGGTTGTTGTGTTTGTCGAGAGAAAAGAGTCAGTAAGATGAGATGGTGCATTATTTTCATACACGGTCTCATATATGTGAATTATAGCTTTCCAATGATATCGTGGTTGTTTCTAAAATGAACTCTTTGCTTTAATGTAAACTTGTTGAATTAAATGGGAATTTAAAAATGGTAAATGAGTATGTGTTACATTCAAAGTTATGTTTTTAATACTCACTAGCTTCTTGAAGCTGACGGCGTTGATGCGTCCTGGACATTTCTATTCAGGCTTTTCAAGTTTTGATCAAGCGGAACATTATGACTACGCTAACTGAGAATGGCTGCTTTGGAAGATAGAACTGTTATCAATATCCTATGCTTTAATTTATGAACTGTTTTGTAATAAGGATGACTGTAATAGATGTTAAGTTACTATTTTGATTTAAGGCGGTTTGTGCCTTTAGAGACCCCGGGCTGTAATAACTATTAAGCTAGAAAAATATTGTAAGCCTTGATTGCTCTGCTCTGATTATTATGCTTTTGTTGTTGACGTTTGGGACAGAATCGATCCTTCAAACTGTCACGACCTATGGGTCCATAAAGGAAATTAAACGCTTTCCTTATATATGCTACGTCGGTGCGTGATAGGATATAGTGGTATCAAAGTCAGGTTTTATCTCAGAATAGTATAGCCAGGTTAGGGTTTACCAGTATAGACCCGATTCCACAGTTCTGTTAGCTTAAGCTTTTGCACCTCATTGATACGACAGGGAGGATGGACTCAGTTACCCAAATGCCTAAGATTATCTCTGTCCTGATTTAATTTAGTACCTTTTTCACGTATGGATCCAGCTCAGCCCCTTTTTGTACGTGATGCTTTTGGAGGGCATTGGGTTACCTTGGGAGCGATAGTACCAGCTTCGGTGATACTTTATTTCACCGCTATCGAGCAGCGGGCAGCAGCGACAGTCGAGTTAGATCTCTGGCACCAGATCCACGTGTTAGGGCTGGTTGACTTATCCCGTGCTGGCCTTGAGATCCTGTACTTTGTTGAGATTCAGCGCTTAGTACTTGTAGAGATGGTTCGCTTGGTTAAAAGTGATGCCTTCTATTTACCCCTTGAGGTTCAGGTTGTGCAGGCTCACCTTGCATAGCTGGAGATGCCTCCGCTAGTTGTCCCCGCTGATGAGGACGATGCTGAGGTGGTTCATTTGGCTCCTATAGGTGGAGAGGGTGTTGATGAGGAGGATGGCATAGGTTGGGACGACTTCGCAGTTGACCTTGAGGAGGCATTAGCACTTGAGCTAGCCTTGCCAGAGGCAGATATCCCTGGACCAGCTTCATTGTTGACCTCACACAGCTGTAATTTTGGGGCAGGCCCCTCTCATGTTCAGCAACTTCATCAGGCCGACTCGCTTGACCTTTTGATGGCTACCTACGGCGATGACTGACCGTTTAGATATCGCCTTATATATATTGACTATTTTTGACTAGTAGCTCTATTCTCTTTTTGCAAACTGTATCTACATGCATTCGAGTATAGGGCAATGACTCCATTTTTGTAACTCTAACTCTTACATTGTCAAGCCCCGAAGTACCAAAAATAGGGAAAAATAAATTTCCTTTATGGGTTCGTAGACACGTGACTGGTTGTGAGTGTCACCTGATTGTCCAAACATGCTTATAACAATAATGTGATATGGGAAAGTGACTAAGTTCAGCGGAAGCAGAAATTTAAAACATCCAAGTCTTACATCAGTAGTATATTACAGGCCAAAAAGATATCCAAAAGATACATATTACAAGACCAGCTAAACTATTACATCACTAACATAATAGTAACAGAACTATAACAAAAGGAAAAACTCCAAAGTCTTCAGCTGGCAAAACCGTAGCCTTCCTCTTAGTAATCTTCACCAGCATAGTCTTCAGTAGTATAGTCAGCATCTTGATAGCAGTCGGCTCCGTCTAGACCTGCAAAGGCTGGACATGGAAGGTCCAGCGGCATAAAAAGCCGTTAGCGGTTAAGCTAAGTGAGGACCCCCTTAAGGTTACCACAACTTAAGGAAAGTTATTCTTCATCTCTTCTTATTTCCCGAAACCATATCTCGTTCATCATTTCTTATTTTCGATACTATGTCTTGTTCGTCTTTTCTTATTCTCAAAACCATGTCTTATTTAAACCCAATCATTCCTTTTGAAACTTAACCCAGAACTGAACTGACCAATGACATTGACTGAAAGAAGCCTTAACTCCAAACACATTTACTGGTCAAGAAAGAACAACACTCAATAATGAATAGATAACTGTCGCCCAACTGGTACTCAAACTGTCGCCCAAATGGCATAAGTGTGCGGGACATTAACAATCTCTTGGTCGAACACGTCAAGCCGATCCTCAGGTCGCCCGCACGTTACCGAACACGTCATGCCGATCCTCAGACCAAGGGTACGGGAAATTAATAATCACATGGACGAACACGTCATGCCGATCCTCAGGTCACCCGTACATAACCGAACACGTCATGCCGATCCTCATTCCAAGGGTGCGAAAAAATAATCAACCACTTGATCGAACACATCACGACGATCCTCAGGTCATCCGCACTTGACCGAACACGTCATGTCGATCCTCAGATCAAGGAACAAAACATAACTCACCAATCGACACCATGGAATTACCGAAAGACCAGTTTTGCAAGAAATATCCAAATGCGACACGAAAGTTCACGGATCAACTTTGACCGGTAGTCACACGACTAGAAACGAGACACAATGTCTCTTATTCGCATTAAATCTGTTATCGAAGGTTTTATAATTATTTTACGCGTTCGCACGTTTCGTAGTTTAGTTCATTAATATCATCCATTTATAACCGTTAATATTTCGCTATACGTCCGACATTCCGTTTTCCTCTCAATATACTTACGATGGAAACTTTCCCGATCATTTATCATCGCAATAATTGTGCCATACAATATACTTATAGTTTGGGTATGAACTTTCAACGGTCATTAGACTATATTCATAACAATAGAAAACATAGCACGTAGCTCTTGGATTTATAATCATGGATTTAATACCAATAAACATATAGATGAAACCCTTAACATACTCATCTATGCGATAGCTCTACCATAGCACAAGATTTTTATAACAACACAGGTACTGGAAAACTAGCATCAACAATCAACAACATGCATAACAAAACATCATACAAAAAGCTACACAATCTGCCAGGATACATTTTCACTGTGTTGGCTGAATTAACATGATTTATTTGGGCATGATAAATTGCTTTGTAGATCAAACTCAAAACTAAAACATTATAGATAATAGGAATATCTTCATGTACAAAAAAAATCTAACTTCAATTACATTTTTGAGCTACTCAAACTATTTATTTTACAAGACATTTCTTATATCTCGGACTGTTCTGTCCCAGATTTATAGTACTGCATTGTACGTGAATATCACCTATGAAGGAGGGGTTTTTAGACTGAGCTATAGAAGGGTAATTTGTATATATATGAGATAGCGTTCTCCATAAAAAAACGTAGCTTAATTCTCATTTTTGAGCTGCACAAAACATTCATTTTACTAAACTATGTTCTGCTGAGAGTTTCAGTTTCTCAGATTTATAACTCTGCGTTGTACATGCATTTCACCCATGAAGGAGTGATTTATAGACTAAGCTATAGAAGAGTTATTTGTAGATAAATGAGTTAGATTTTACCAAAAAAAAAACCTAGCTTAATTCGGATTTTGGAGCTGCACAAAACATTCATTTTACTAAACTATGTTCTGCTGAGAGTTTCTGTTTTCTCAGATTTATAACACTGCGTTGTACATGCATTTCACCCATGAAGGAGTGATTTTTAGACTGAGCTACAGAAGAGTTATTTGTAGATAAATACGTTAGATTTTACCACAAAAAAATCTAGCTTAATTCGGATTTTTGAGCTGCACAAAATATTCATTTAACTAAACTATGTTCTGCTGAGAGTTTCAGTTTCTCAGATTTATGGATTTGTCTTGCATGTCATGAAAACTTCAACACATCAACATCAAACTTCTAATAAACATTAGTACATATTATATGGGTTCTAAATTGAGTTAGATTACTCACAACAACTTGAAACTAAGCTTGGATTGTTGATTTGAGCTTGATGGAGCTTGAACTCAACTTCACTAGTGAACTTCTTCTCCTTCTAACTTTCTATTTCTTCTCTCTTTTTCTCATGAACCACCCAAGTCCTAATTTTCTCTCCAAAAATTCAGATTGTGATCTAACTAAGAGAGTGTAGTGTGTGCATGTGCTTGTTTATATAGAATTTCCATGTGCTAGGTGTTCTTTGCATGTTGCATGCTTAGGACATGTGTCCATTAAGTGGACATGTGTCCAAGAGGGTGGCATGTGGTTGCCATATGGCCGACCATGTGGTCCCACCTCGGGTTGTGTGCCACTTCCTCGATTTACGTGCAAAAGTTCCTCGGTATGTGTGTCGGTCTCGAAGTACGTGCAAACTGGTATTATTTCTAATGTCCAGGTCCGGGTACGGGACTAAGTTAAATCTTATTATGGTCGAGTCGGTATGGTTACTACAGGCTATATGGTAATAATACAACACGTCCATACCGTCACGTAATTAAAATAATAATATAATAATATAGTGGGTCCAATACAGAAAATTACAGGTGTTACATCTTCCACCACCTATCAAAGGATTTCGTCCTCGAAATCTAGATTTTGCTAGGTCTTAGAAAGTACAAGGTACTAATAATATCTCAGATTTTAAGGTTATGAGGTTCCCACTAGCTAACTAATCAGACCTTCTTAAAAATTCTTTGAAACGTCCAAACTTCTTTGCTAAAACAATGCCAAGTGAAATTCATAGTTCTGACATTGAATATGGCACCTTTGGTCTTTCGTCTTGTTCATTGCTGAGATTGATTTGGTGATCTGCAAGTTCTCTTTCGGGATCCTCTTTGTGGTGGAACCTTGTTCTGAGTTCCTCGTTCTGGACAATCTTTGCGCACACGTCCAGTCTTTCCATAATTAAAGCACTGTGCGTATCAACTTGTGAGATGTTTCGGTGTTTTGCATTCTTTGAAGTGATGTCTAGATATTCCGCAAATATCGCAGATATCATGTTGCTTTGGATGTGTCTGAACGGCAGTCTGATGAACTTTCCTTTCATTGTTTCTTTGCCTATTGTGATGATTCTTGATGTATCTAGAGTTTTCCTCAATGATTGTGGGCTGCATTCGAGTAGTTGTTCGGGATACTGGTTTGTTTCTTTTGTGTCGTTAATCGGGCAAGATTCTTGCCTCTCAGCTTTTTGATGCGATGGTTGAGAAGTCTAGTTGGTCTCACGATTGTCTTCTATAACTTGTAGGGGTCGTGGCATCCTTTTAAGCTTGTTATTGTGATTGAGTTCCTTTGCGTGTCGTCATGAAATCGTCGTGGAGTTTTGGGCATCGTAGGTGATGGCACAAGTCATTAAGCAATTTCTCCATGCATTAATTAATACCAAGCATATAAGTTGTTACTGGTAATTGGAGTAGGATTGAATTTACTTGTAAGGAGTTGAATTCATAACAAAATGAATACTCATTATATACTGAGTTAGAAACGAAGAGGTTCGTGATCAATCACTTATAGGATCACAATGTATAGAATGAGTATCTGAGAATAACCATTAGATGATTACTGTAGGACAATCATAGTAATGCAATGACTGTAGGCGCAAGGCCTCCCAGGTAGGACATAAGAATTCATTGTTTCATGAGCCAATAATTTAGGTGAAGCCTTAATGATAAAAGTCAAGGTTACCAATAAGAAGAATTTGTGAAATGAAAGGAAATGAAGTCTAATTTACAAAGGGTGCAAAGAGATCCTTCGCAATAATGTCAAGGGATACGCATTTGCAAAAGTTGGTCAAACGGTTGACAGTCCAAACGATTTACAAAGATTGATTTAACAGATCATAAGTCCAAATGACTTACAATGATTAGTTTATAAATGAATTATTGGAATTGATTTTCATGGTGATAAGTCCAAAGAGGTGACTTATAGCATTAGAAAGCAAATGAATTCACAATTGGATTTATCACTGATCAAAATGATCCAAAATCTTGTAAAGTGAAATCAGAGAGGACAATGAATAACTGTCAATTAGTGAAACAATAAAGGACATCCCAAGGTTCATCATAAGGATAATTGATCTAACGCAACCAATGGTAGAAAATAGTGGGTTTACTCAAAAGGAGTTAAATTAGAAAGATGAATATAATTACTCAGCCTTACATGGTTTTAATTTATAACGTGCGCAGGGTCAGAGATGTATTTCTTCAGCGTGTTGATGGAACATCGATGTTGTAAACCTGAAATGTGTCTTCCCTTGGTAGGCCCTATGCGATCTGATCATTGGCTTGAAGGTTGAATGCAGTACTCATCTTCACTAATGTTCGCGGTGCGAGTCATTCGTTGTGATTAAACGTGGTCGATATCAGCAGTCTAGGAGGTTGTTTGATTTGTTGAAGGTATGTTCTATTCTTGCGTCTTCCATCGCCTCGGGTTAAGTCAATATCTCATGTGCTCCTTGTAGTAGGGTTGACCTTGGTAGTGTAGCAGGTTGTGGCTTGAGTGGTCTCAAAAGAAATTCTGAATTGGCGATATGGAGGTGTCTAAACAACTCGTTTACATAGTCACTTATGCTAGTGTCGTCAGCGGTCTTCCATAAGACTTGTATCAGTCTTCCAAATATACCAGTGGGATCGATCTCCTTAGGTATTATGTTGCTTAGCCTTCTGGAATGGTCCTCAGTTTTTTTTTTGAGATGATTCATCCATTGCAGAGATCGAGAAGATTCTTCTATTCCTACGTATGAGTTCGTGTCTATAAGGTTTCTATCATACCTTATGCGAGGCAATCATACCTATTACATCTCACATTATATTTATCATCATAATCCTGGTAGCTAGAATACGGTGATTCAAACGATTGAACAAATTGACCCAAAATGAAGCCGAATCCGAAAAGGCATATGAATCCTCACAGATAGAAGTATAATAGTAGAATGATGTGATCCATTCAAGAATAAAATGTAAATCCAACAATAATTGGATGACTGATTACTATGGAAGTAATCGTAGTATCTCAAGATTTGTAGGAAATGAAAGTAACTGATAGCATAAGGCCTTCAACGAATGAAATAAGAATTAGGTATTTCATAAGTGAAATAGTCCAAACGAAACCCTACTGATAAAGAATAAGGTAGCAACTGAGAGAGACAATAAGAGGTCAAGATGTACAGAGAGTACAACGTTTTTGAGTTCCTAACAAAAACAAGAACAGAGAACTCATTTAGAATTATTTCAAATGAAATGAACTTGTAAGAATTTGTTCAAGGGATAATAAGTAAAAAAAAGAATGACTTTGCAGTATTAGTAATCAAATTTATTTAGAATAATTTCAAAGACAATGAACTTTCAAGATTTTAGTTCAAAGAATAGTAAGTCAAAAGAATGACTTTCCAATACTAGTGATCGAACTTGTTCTCAAAAGAATTTGTCAAGAATTAGATGATCAAGGTACATACTCAAGAATTGTTGACTAGGGAATTTCTAAAAATTCAAGGAAATGAATTACTTATCAAGGAGTGTATCACAATAGTTATTGATGGCAATCGGAGCCACTTTACAAAATATATAGATACCATTTTAAGAAGAAATGGCCATTAGAATAGAAGGCATTGATTTACTCAAAAGGAGTGGAATGAGTAGAAAGGATATAACTACTTACTATGGTACTCCCTTACCATATATAAGGTAAAGTTTTCCTCTCTTATTATCTATAACGGGTCCTCTAAGAATTCCTCCTCAGGGTCATCCTCCTCCTCCTCCTCGATGTCAGCTGGATCTGCTTCGTGGTTCTGCTCAAGCATTAGTATCATCTTGTCCTCGTCAACTGGTGGTGCTGGATGGTCGTGTACATCATCCCCTGGTCTCTGAAGATTGTCTGCTGGGTCAACCTCCTCGATCGGCTCGTCATCGCTACTTGCCGGATCGTCCTCAATTGTCAGGTCACCGTCGTCATCTGTGTCGTCACCATTAGATGGGTCGTCTGTTGAGTGGTCACTGCCTGCAGAATCCTCTCCACTCGCTATGTCGTCATCGCTATCTATATCTATGGGATCTGAATCAGCATCTGGCTCTGGTATGGGCTCGGGTGAGAATGGTGGTACTGGGGAGGCCATGATAATCGGGAAGAGTATATCGTCATATAGTGCCTCGTCCTGAGTCATGCTGATAAGGTCCTGGTGAATAAGTATGTTAGTCTCTGAAGCATGGATTGACTCGGGCCACACTTGATCCGGATACTGCAATGTATCGGTAAGCACAGCTCTCCGTACGTACTTCTCCAAGATATACCTTGCCCTCTACCAGATCCGCTGTCGATATAGTACAGGGTCTGCAGGCTGGATACGACCGTCGCGATTATAGTGACCTCCGAAATCATCGTGAACAAAGATCGACTCCATAGTCATGCAAGATGAGTTAACTTAGTGTCAGTACTATTACGAGGTAAATCTTAGGCTCATAACTTAAGGTGTAGGACAATCAGTGAGCGCGTCTAAACCTAAAGCTTTGATACCAAAAATCCCTGTCACGCCCCGAAGTACCAAAAATAGGGAAAAATAAATTTCTTTTATGGGTTCGTAGACACGTGACTGGTTGTGAGTGTCACCTGATTGTCAAAACATGCTTATAACAATAATGTGATATGGGAAAGTGACTAAGATCAGCGGAAGCAGAAATTTAAAACATCCAAGTCTTACATCAGTAGTATATTACAGGCCAAAAAGATATCCAAAAGATACATATTACAAGACCAGCTAAACTATTACATCACTAACATAATAGTAACAGAACTATAACAAAAGGAAAAACTCCAAAGTCTTCAGCTGGCGAAACCGTAGCCTTCCTCTTAGTAATCTTCACCAGCATAGTCTTCAGTAGTATAGTCAGCATCTTGATAGCAGTCGGCTCCGTCTAGACCTGCAAAGGCTGGACGTGGAAGGTCCAGTGGCATAAAAAGCCGTTAGCGGTTAAGCTAAGTGAGGGCCCCCTTAAGGTTACCACAACTTAAGGTAAGTTATTCTTCATCTCTTCTTATTTCCCGAAACCATATCTCGTTCATCATTTCTTATTCTCGATACTATGTCTTGTTCGTCTTTTCTTATTCTCAAAACCATGTCTTATTTAAACCCAATCATTCCTTTTGAAACTTAACCCAGAACTGAACTGACCAATGACATTGACTGAAAGAAGCCTTAACTCCAAACACATTTACTGGTCAAGAAAGAACAACACTCAATAATGAATAGATAACTGTCGCCCAACTGGTACTCAAACTGTCGCCCAAATGGCATAAGTGTGCGGGACATTAACAATCTCTTGGTCGAACACGTCAAGCCGATCCTCAGGTCGCCCGCACGTTACCGAACACGTCATGCCGATCCTCAGACCAAGGGTACGGGAAATTAATAATCACATGGACGAACACGTCATGCCGATCCTCAGGTCACCCGTACATAACCGAACACGTCATGTCGATCCTCAGTCCAAGGGTACGGAAAAATAATCAACCACTTGATCGAACACATCACGACGATCCTCAGGTCATCCGCACTTGACCGAACACGTCATGCCGAACCTCAGATCAAGGAACAAAACATAACTCACCAATCGACACCATGGAATTACCGAAAGACCAGTTTTGCAAGAAATATCCAAATGCGACACGAAAGTTCACGGATCAACTTTGACCGGTAGTCACACGACTAGAAACGAGGCCCAATGTCCCTTATTCGCATTAAATCTATTATCGAAGGTTTTATAATTATTTTACGCGTTCGCACGTTTCGTAGTTTAGTTCATTAATATCATCCATTTATAACCGTTAATATTTCGCTATACGTCCGACATTCCATTTTCCTCTCAATATACTTACGATGGAAACTTTCCCGATCATTTATCATCGCAATAATTGTGCCATACAATATACTTATAGTTTGGGTATGAACTTTCAACGGTCATTAGACTATATTCATAACAATAGAAAACATAGCACATAACTCTTGGATTTATAATCATGGATTTAATACCAATAAACATATAGATGAAAACCCTTAACATACTCATCTACGCGATAGCTCTACCATAGCACAAGATTTTTATAACAACACAGGTACTGGAAAACTAGCATCAACAATCAACAACATGCATAACAAAACATCATACAAAAAGCTACACAATCTGCCAGGATACATTTTTACTATGTTGGCTGAATTAACATGATTTATTTGGGCATGATAAATTGATTTGTAGATCAAACTCAAAACTAAAACATTATAGATAATAGGAATATCTTCATGTACAAAAAAAATCTAACTTCAATTACATTTTTGAGCTACTCAAACTATTTATTTTACAAGACATTTCTTATATCTCAGACTGTTCTGTCCCAGATTTATAGTACTGCATTGTACGTGAATTTCACCTATGAATGAGGGGTTTTTAGACTGAGCTATAGAAGGGTAATTTGTATATATATGAGATAGCGTTCTCCATAAAAAAACGTAGCTAAATTCTCATTTTTGAGCTGCACAAAACATTCATTTTACTAAACTATGTTCTGCTGAGAGTTTCAGTTTCTCAGATTTATAACTCTGCGTTGTACATGCATTTCACCCATGAAGGAGTGATTTATAGACTAAGCTATAGAAGAGTTATTTGTAGATAAATGAGTTAGATTTTACCAAAAAAAAACCTAGCTTAATTCGGATTTTGGAGCTGCACAAAACATTCATTTTACTAAACTATGTTCTGCTGAGAGTTTCTATTTTCCCAGATTTATAACACTGCGTTGTACATGCATTTCACCCATGAAGGAGTGATTTTTAGAATGAGCTATGGAAGAGTTATTTGTAGATAAATGCGTTAGATTTTATCACAAAAAAACCTAGCTTAATTCGGATTTTTGAGCTGCACAAAACATTCATTTTACTAAACTATGTTCTGCTGAGAGTTTCAGTTTCTCAGATATATGGATTTGTCTTGCATGTCATGAAAACTTCAACACATCAACATCAAACTTCTAATAAACATTAGTACATATTATATGGGTTCTAAATTGAGTTAGATTACTCACAACAACTTGAAACTAAGCTTGGATTGTTGATTTGAGCTTGATGGAGCTTGAACTCAACTTCACTAGTGAACTTCTTCTCCTTCTAACTTTCTATTTCTTCTCTCTTTTTCTCATGAACCACCCAAGTCCTAATTTTCTCTCCAAAAATTCAGATTGTGATCTAACTAAGAGAGTGTAGTGTGTGCATGTGCTTGTTTATATAGAATTTCCATGTGCTAGGTGTCCTTTGCATGTTGCATGCTTAGGACATTTGTCCATTAAGTGGACATGTGTCCAAGAGGGTGGCATGTGGTTGCCACATGGCCGACCATGTGGGCCCACCTCGGGTTGTGTGCCTCTTCCTCGGTTTACGTGCAAAAGTTCCTCGGTATGTGTGTCGGTCTTGAAGTACGTGCAAACTGGTATTATTTCTAATGTCCAGGTCCGGGTACGGGACTAAGTTAAATCTTATTATGGTCGAGTCGGTATGGTTACTACAGGCTATATGGTAATAATACAACACGTCCATGTCGTCACGTAATTAAAATAATAATATAATAATATAGTGGGTCCAATATAGAAAATTACAGTTGTTACATGCATGGACGATGTACATCCTAACCCACACAGATAGGGTAGGCACAAATTTGCTCATACACGCTTTTTGTATCAACTTGATCGAGAAGTTATATATACAATACTCTTTTAATGTTGTTGACATTTAAACTGCTTTATACTTCTGTTGCATGCATTTTGCTCATTCTACTATCACTATCATGCATAGAATGGCTGGAGGACTAAGGAGGAATCGGAATTTGATTGAAGATGCACCTTTAGCTGCTGACCACACAGGAATGTTTGAAGCTTTCGTCAGACGTCCCGAAAGGGTTAGTAATCAGAATGAAAACTGACGAGATCGCCAAATAGGAGATAAGCTGCTAGAGAGATTCCGTACCCTAAGGTCTGAGTAGTTTGCAGGTACCGCGAAACCATGGAAGGCAGAACAGTGGTTAAGACAGATGGACCGCATGTTCGAGGTTGTCCAGTGCAATGAGATCGACAAGAGGAGGTTAGCTACCTTTCAATTTACTGATGCAGCCGCAAATTGGTGGGATTCGATCGTAGCTACTATCGGGAATGGAGCTGCGATGGGAATGACGTTGACTGCATTCAAGGGGAGATTTTTGGAGAAATATTTTTTGGCTACGGAGAGGCACAGAAGAGAGAAGGAGTTCATAGATCTAACACAAGGAACCAAGTCGGTGCAGGAGTACACCACTCAGTTTGAGAGACTGTCTCGGTTCACCCCTCATATGGTTGATACTGAGGAGAAGAGGATCCATAAGTATAACCAAGGGCTGACACCGCAGATTCACCGCATGACCCTCGGTCACCTAGATAAGTCTTTTGAGGGACAAGTTGGCTTGGCTACTGATCTAGAAGAGGACGCTCTAGTGAACCGAAAGCAATTCGAATTCCGACCCAAGGGCAAAAGAGGAATTTCGATGGGAGCAAGAGAACCCAAACTATCACTTATCCGACTCAATCCTGAGTGGAAGAAGGTAGTAGTGCTGGGAAATGTTTTAACTATGGCAACCCCGGTCATCTGGCTCGAGATTGCAAGACACCAAGGCGTGCTACTCAGTAAGGCATAGTTTTCTACAACTGTGGTGAACCATGTCACATCAGCAAGTTCTGTACTGCCCCTAAGCAAGTGACTTATGGTCAACAAGGTCAGACTCGCGTGAATGCTGTTATTCTTGATGCCACTTGCTATGATGAGACTGTGTACAAAGAAGGAGACTATGAAGAAGCTCAACCTAATCAACCAGCAGTGGAAGGTACATTAGCTCTGTTTAACTCCCATGTTAAAGTGTTATTTGATACGGGTGCTGCTCTTTCATTCATATCTGTTAACACTATTCGGAGATTGGGTATCGTACCTCAACGCTTAGAGAAAGCTTTGAGAGCTACCTCACCATTAGGAGCCGCAGTAAAATTAGGGCATGTATGCAAGGACAATTCTCTATGGATAGGAGACTGTGAGATCCCATCTAGGTTTATTGTCCTATCTATGAAGGAGTTTGACATAATCCTAGGAATGGATTGCCTTTCTCAGAATCAAGCGAAGTTGGAGTGTGCGAGGAAGAGAATTATATTCCCCGACAATGAGAATCAACCCTTTGATTTTCAATGTAACTCTTCGGGAGATATGTTCCTCACAAGATTCTTAGCAAACATCAAAGTCGTCAGTACAGAGATGACAGCGTCATCTAAACCTGTCATCAAGGACTTCGAAGAAGTATTTCAAGACGTTTCTGGTCTACCGCCCGAGAGAAGTATAGAGTTCTGTATTGAGCTTATACCTTGTACCGTACCAATCACCAAGATTCCCTATAGAATGACCCCCACCGAACTGTTGGAATTGAAGGAATAAGTTCAAGAGCTTGAGAACCTAGGTTTTGTACGTCCAAGTACATCGCCTTGGGGAGCACCGGTGTTATTTGTGAAGAAGTAGGACGGGATGCTTCATTTGTGTATCGATTATAGAGAATTGAACCGAGTGACTATCAAGAATAAGTATCCCTTGCCTCGGATCAGCGACTTGTTTGATCAACTATAAGGAGCTACGACGTTTTCCAAAATAGACCTAAGGTAGGGATATGATTAGTTGAGGGTACAGAAGGAAGACATACCTAAGACAGCATTCAGAACCCGATATGGTCACTATGAGTTTATGGTAATGCCGTTTCGAATGATGAATGCCCCGGCAGTGTTTATGGATCTGATGAACAGAGTGTTCAAGCCTTACTTGGATCAATTTGTCATCGTCTTCATTGATGATATTTTGATCTATTCTAAGTCAGAGGAAGAACACAAGCAACCTCTACGGATTACAATGCAGACGCTTAAGGACCACCACTTGTATGCTAAGTGCAGTAAGTGTGAGTTCTGGTTGCAAGAAGTTAAATTTTTGGGACACAAGGTGTCATCTCATGGAATTTTTGTGGATTCATCCAAGACCGATGCTGTGTCAAACTGGGTTAGGCCGAGCAACCCTATGGAAGTCTGGAGTTTTCTTGGACTCGCAGGCTATTACAGAAGATTTGTTAAGGGGTTTTCTAAAATAGCTGCACCATTAACCGGATTAACGAAGATGAATTTGAAGTTCGAATTGGCCAAGAAGCATGAGCGTGCCTTTCTAGAGTTAAAAGAGAGACTCACTACCGCACCGGTACTAGTTATACCCAAGCCTGATGAGAAGTTCACTATCTTTAGTGACTCTTCATATCAAGGACTAGGGCGTGTACTTATACAAGATGGCAGAGTTATCGCTTATGGGCCCCGACAGCTGAAGCCAAGTGAGTTAAACTACCCTATTCATGATTTGGAATTAGTTGCAGTAGTATTCGCACTCAAGATTTGGAGGCACCATCTCTACGATGAGAAGTTTGATTTATTCTCCGATCGCAAAAGTCTGAAACATTTGTTCACACAGAAAGAGTTAAACATGAGACAACGCAGATGGATGGAGCTGATCAAAGATTATGACTTCACGTTAGAGTACGCCCCCAGTAAAGCTAATGTGGTCGCTGATGCTCTGAGTTGACAGACTTATGAGACGATCGCCTCCTTAATGGTTAGAGAATGGAGAGCATTGGAGACGTTGGTGGAGTTCGATGTATAGAGTGCTGAAGAAGGAGAAGGACAACATTTCAGATGTCTTATCCTACAGCCTGTTCTTATCGACCGCATTATTGGAGCTCAGAAAGAAGATGAGAAGTTTCAAGCATGGTTTGCGAAGATGTCAGAGAAAGATCCAATCGAATGGAAGGTGGGAATCGATGGAGGATATCAATGCAGAGACAGATTATGTGTACCAGATTGTGAGGATTTGAGAAAAGATATTCTGGCAGAAGCACATAAGTCAAGATATACAGTTCACCCAAGAGGAACTAAAACGTACAAGGATTTGAAAAGAAATTTCTGGTAAGAAGGTATGAAGAAGGATGTGGCCGAATTTGTATCCAAGTGTTTGACGTGTCAACAAGTCAAGGCTGAACATCATAGACCCGCGGGATTGTTGCAACCACTACCTATTCCTAGTTGGAAGTGGGAGCACATCACGATGGATTTTGTAGTGGGATTGCCTCGATTACAACAAAATCATGACGCCATTTGGGTAATAGTAGATCGACTGACTAAGTTGGCACATTTCATCGCTTATAGTATGACATACTCGGTAGAAAAGATGAGCCGGATGTACATACAACAAGTTGTGAGACTTCACGGCGCACCTGTGTCGATTGTGTCAGACCGTGATACACGTTTCACTTTTGGATTTTAGGAAAGTTTACTAGAAGCTATGGGAACCTCGCTCAAGATGAGTACTGCATTTCACCCTCAGACAGATGGGCAGACTGAGCGCGTTAATCAGATCATGGAGGATATGCTTAGGGCTTGTGTTATTTATTTCGAAGAATCTTGGGAGACGCACTTGCCTTTGGTTGAATTCGCCTACAACAGCTACCACACGAGTATCGGGATGGCTCCGTTCGAAGCATTGTACGGACGACCATGTCATTCCCCGTTGTGTTGGGCAGAAGTTGGATACCGAATTGTTGGGACCAGTTTTGGTTAGAGAAACCAACGAAAAGATTTCTTTGGTCAACAAAAGGATGAAAATTGCACAAAGCAAGTATAAAAGTTATGCCGATCGACGCCAGAAAGATTTGGAGTTTAGGGTTGGAGATCATGTACTTCTGAAGGTTTCACCGACCCGAGGAGTGGTACGCTTCGGTCTCAAGAGAGGAAAATTGGCTCCGTGTTTCATCGGACCATTCGAGATTTTGTAACGTGTCGGGAAAGTGGCATATTGACTGGCGCTACCACTGAAGAAGTCTGGGGTTCACAATGTATTTCGTGTGAGTATGCTAAGAAAGTACATACGAGACCCCTCGCACGTGATTAGTTATGACAATATTGAGACAAGTCATAACGTTTCTTACAAGGAGAGACCTGTGAAGATTCTAGATTAGAGTATCAAGAAGCTGAGAAATAAGGATATTCCGTTGGTGAAGGTTCAGTGGAATCACCATGACGAGAATGAAGTCTCGTAGGAAGTTGAAGCCGATATTAGGAAGAAGTACCCGGAGTTGTTTCATGACTAATTAGTCTTGATTTCGGGGACGAAATCCTGTTTAAGGGAGGAAGGATGTAACAACCTGCATTTCCATTTAATTTCTTATAATTACATTGCATATTTAAATTCAATTTGTAATGTCTTCTTTTATTTAATTACAATTATGTGTTAAAATCTTGTGACTTGCTTTATTTCATAATTAAAATTATTATTGGGGTCAAACTGCGATTTTATAAAATTTATCAATACCTGTGTTGGATTTTAAAACTGTATTTCAAAACGGTGGAAATAATTGCTTTTGACTCAATCAGTATTTTTATAAAATCAGAAAACCATTTCTTACGTTAAAAAGATTTTTTTGTATTTTTGTGGTGAACACCGCGCCGCGAAAATACTAGTTTATGTTTAAAACTGTCCGCGCTGCTTGGGACTTCCACAGATTTTGGAAGTGACGCAAAGCAAGATGTGACTGATGCTTTATTTTCATTTAAGGCAAGTCAGGATTGGGTAAGCTTTGTTTGGGTATGCTCCTATTTGGTGTGTTAATTTAGTACTATAAGTTGTTTTGCCAAACATGAGAAGTGCTTCCTAGGCTAGTTGTGCATGCCTTGTTTGCCAATGCCTAACTTGTGTGAGTTATTGTTGTGTCATAAGCTGATTTACCCAAACACCTCATGGCCCCTATACACCTAAATTGACCTTTCAAATTGTGAATGTGTATATACATATATACCTATATATGTATAATTCACAGTGTGTATAATTTCAAAAACAAAATTCTTTTCTTGAGCCTTGGAGAATCTACTTGGTGGCCAAGTTAAGCAATCTCTACATATACTCTTATACACTCTCACACACTCATTCTCACAAACTGATACAGAGAGAAAAGAGAGCTGGAGAGTTTAATTTCAGAAAATTTTAGAGAGAGAGCTCTTAATCCCCATAGCCAAAGCTTGGGTTTGAATTTCCTATATTGCTTCTCTTTCTCAACAATCTCTGCACTCTTAATTCACCATTGATTAACTGTTTTGTGTAGTTAAATTGTGATCACCATTTTTGAGTTCACGTTGGAAGTTTCATAGTTTGAAAATCAAAACTTTTCAAACTCAACCAAAATCTGTTTTTGTAGATAATAGTGAAAGATTATAGTATAAATAGACTATGGTTAAAGTATTAAAGCTCAATTTGTTCACATGAGAAAGTATATTAGAAATCAAATTTTGACATCATTTTATTCTTCGTGAAATTTGTGAGTTGCGGAATGATTCGTGTTAAATTGGTTGTAGATTCTTAATCCTTGTGAAAAAACGAAGAAATCCATATATGATATGTTATATATACTTCAATTTTCGAAAATGGGTCAAAAGACCGCTTAATTTCTGAAACAGGGGAAAACCAGCGAGGAAGGCAAGACACTGCTAAAACTCGCGCGGGCGAGCGACCTATCGCACGAGCGGCCCGCGAGCGCAAGCTGTGTGTTTTCAGACAGACAAGAAAGGTTTAAAAAGAAAACGAAATTTGGGCATACCGCGCGAGCGAGGTTGCTGGTTTCAGGTAGACAAAAGATTTTAAAAGAAAATGAAAAATGGTCATATCGCGCGAGCGGCCCCTGCGCGCGACTTTTGACAGTTTCTAGTTTTTGCTTGTCTTGTGTTAAGAAACTGTTTGGGTGATGTTTTATGAACTTTTAAAGCTCTGTTTGGGAAATTTGCTAAAACAGAATCCAATTTGGTTATGTTTGAACGATTAAAACGATGTTTTACGACTTATCGATCCCCGTACGCACGCTGTTTCTATATTTCAGTGATTTACTTTATGTTTAAAGATTCATGGCATTCATATGGAGTTTGTTGTGCATGTATGGGGGTAGTAGTCAGTGTGGAAAAGAGTAATGGTCAGTATGGTATAGAGTCTGTGGTTGAGATTGTGTTGTGGACACTCCCTGGTAAGTGAGTACCAAAGTGTGTTGTGGTTGAGATTGCGGCTAGAGTGTCTTTGAAATGCGATGGTGGCAAAACTGGACACTCCCTGACGACCATGGTAGCGTCAAAGTGTGTGACGCCGAACTTGGACATTCCCTAGCAACCATGGTAGTCCTAAAGTGTGGCCTACGGACACTCCCTGGTACACGAGTCTGGATACTGTGTGATGTATTTGCGAGACAAATTAGGTACTAAAGTGTAAGGCAACCTAGACACTCCCTGGCACCCCTGTGCTAAAGTGTGGCTATCGGAGTATTTCATAGATACTGGTGTAAGATGGTGGGTTGTTATGTTTGTCGAGAGAAAAGAGTCGGTAAGATGAGATGGTGCATTGTTTTCATACACGGTCTCATATATGTGAATTATAGCTTTCCAATAATATCGTGGTTGTTTTCTAAAATGGACTCTTTACTTTAATGTAAACTTGTTGAATTAAATGGGAATTTAAAAATGGTAAATGAGTATGTGTTACATTCAAAGTTATGTTTTTAATACTCACTAGCTTCTTGAAACTGATGGCGTTGATGCGCCCTGGACATTCGTGTTCAGGCTTTTCAGGTTTTGATCAAGCGGAACATTATGACTACGCTAACTGAGAACGGCTGCTTTTGGAAGATAGAACTGTTATCAATATTCTATGCTTTAATTTATGAACTATTTTGTAAGAAGGATGACTGTAATAGATGTTAAGTTATTATTTTGATTTAAGGCGGTTAGTGCCTTTTTGTAAGCCTTGATTGCTCTGCTCTGATTATTATGTTTTTGTTGTTGACGTTTAGGACGGAATCGATTCTTCAAACTGTCATGACCTACGGGTCCATAAAGGAAATTAAACGCTTTTCTTATTTATGCTACCTCGGGGTGTGACAAGAAGACCCCTTTTAGCCCACGCCCACTCTCACAATGGAGAGTGGGGCCCACTCGCCGGCCGACGGTGGTCTGGGGGGCATGGGTTTGGCGAGTGGGGGTCCCACATTGGGTCCAGGTCCCTAATGTAATTTTTAAATATTTGTTTCAGAAAATTACTTTATTATTTAGTAATTAAATTAGTTTCTGTTATTTAAAAATTAGTTTTTAATTTGCTAAAAAAATGTTTTAATTGGTTTAAAATTCTGAAAATTTTAGGAAAATTATGTTTGTATTTTTTTTCTATGTTAGTGGAATCGTGTGGGACCCAAAATAAGTTTAGTGGAAATTATTCCATTATTTTTTATATTTTTGAGCATATAAAATATCTAAAAGTATGTGTTTTTAATTGCTAAAAATATCCAAAACACTATATTAATTTTTGTAATTAATATGTGAAAGAAAGTATACTATTTGGAGTGTTGAGAAAAAGTATAGGGATTGTCGTGCATAATTGTGGTATTTTAGAGCATTAAAACATGTTTTTGGATACTATTTTAATTGCTTAAAATATCCAAATATGAATATTAATTTTTGTAATTAATATGATGTGTTTAGTACACTATATTGGGCCATGTAAAACTTTAAGGAATGGTTGATTCCTTCAAATTTTGTATTTTTAGGAATTTATGCCTTATTGTTGATTTGTTTGACAATAAATCAATTTAATTTGTAAAATTGATTAAATTAATGTTTAAGACTCCCATAAATTTTGAAAATTTTCTATTTGTGTTAAAAATCAATTTTTTTAACATTTCAAAATTTCCTAAGTGATTTTTGGCAAATTTAAAACTTTTTATGAATTGTTTTAAATAGATTTTTGGGAATATATACATTTATTATTTAAACTAAGTTGATTTAATTAGTTAGAACAACTTGATGTTTAATGGGCCTTTAATCTATTTTGAATTTTTTTTATTGATTATGGAAAATTTGGTTTTCAATAATATTTAAATATTTCAAATGTTCTGTTTAGAGACTCTATGAATTATTGGTCATGTAGTAATTATTTATTGGTAGAGTATTGTATGACCTTAGACCATTTTGTCCACTTCATTAAGTGGAATGGAGGGCAAGTCCATTCACTTTTAACTTTTACCACATGAGTGCTTGTTGAATGTTATTGCATTAATCTAGTTAAATGTGAAAGGACTATAAACTTGGCAATTAGGAGAGCTTGTGTTGTCACGATATATGTTTAAAATTGTTCTCATGTATACTATGAGTAAAGCATCCCTATTTTTTCATGGCTATAATTGTAAAGTGAGGATGAGAGATTTTATTTTTATGTTTTGAGAAAGCCATTTTGTAAAGGGATGAATTTTCTTTGATCAAAAATTATACATTTGAATTATTTTAGCTTGAGTTCCAAAATTGTCAATTGGAATCCACGTAGGATCCATGCGCAATTTTTGTATGGCACACTTTAATACATGTGGATGACAATAGATAGGTTTTGTACCATCTATATGTGTTTGTTTTAGAAAAATCAATTAGAAAATATTTTCTTAAGTTATAAAAATAAAGTGATGACTACGAGCAGTGCAGATTTTCGATCTTGAAATTGGAATAAAAGAAAATTTCTTTTTAATTGCATTTTAAAAACAAACAATATTTGGAGTAAATGTGCATTAGAATAATGTCAACCACTTGTGCATGTTCTCAAATATAGAAATGGCAACCAACCAACTCATTGCTAAACTTAACAAAGACAACAAACTAAATGGGAAAAACTATGACCTATGGAAGATCAAAGTGACCTTCATATTGAATGATCAGGAGCTCATGGAGCACACTAAAAATTCAATGGTCCAACCTGTCATGGCTGAAGGTAAGACTGATGCTCAACACCGCTGGTCATCGGATGTTGCTGGCTGAAGGGTATAGTCGTGTACACATCATTATGTCGAGCAGCATGAACGACGATTTGATGGTTGAGTACCAACAATACCCTACTGCTAAGGAAGGTTGAGACCAGTTGATTTTTGCTTTTGGTGGGACTTCAATGACTAGGCTAAGGAGCCTGGTGTTAAAATTTGAGGTCTATAGGCACGACCGAAAGCACACGATGACCAAGCACCCAAGGGTGATGTCTGGAATGATTCGTGAGCTCAACATAGCTGGTCATGTCCTTATGGATGAACAACATATTCAAGCGGTGATCCGTTCACTACCTGAATCATGGGCCCACATGAAACAAATCTTAATACATAACGAATATGTCAAGAATTTTTTTGATATCTCACGCCATGTGGAGTTGGAAGCAGAGCGTCAGGCGGCGAAGCGTATCACTGCGCTCATGGAAAAAACTTCCATTAGTGAGGATCACCGTAAGGCTAGTAGGCCGAAGTGAAGATTTCCCTATAAGAAAGCCGAGAAGCAAGAAAGGGACGATAAGTTGGCCCCAAAGGCTGATATAGCTAAGAAGCGCGGAGGCAAGCGTGCCGGCAAGAAGGATGTGCCCACCCTAAAGTGCTTCAATTGCAAAGAGAAGGGACATTTCACTAGTGATTGCACTAAGCCGAAAAAGGTAACTTCTCTACTAGCTCTATCTATGTTCATGCTTATGTAAGCTCACATGTTCTAATTTCTCATTTGCTCCATGATTGGATTGCAAATACGAGAGCAACCAGACATAGAGCAAGGGATAGAGGCGGGTTTAAAGATTATAGAAGAATTCCAAGTTGTAATAGTAGAGTATATATGGGAATGGTACAAGTGAGAAAGCTACTGGAGTCGGTTTGTACCAGCTCAAGTTGCGCACCGAGTGCACCTTACTTCTGCGTGACGTGATTTATGTTCTCAGGATTCAAAATAATCTTTTATCAGTCTTATCACTTTTGGAATTGGGATACATTTTTCATTTCAGTAGTCACATAATGGATGTTTTTAATAATGATAGTTTGATTGGACATAGTTTTTTTATCTAGTAATCTATTTAGAATGGATTTAGTAGATTCTATTTCGTCTGATCATTCTTACTACTTAGTTGCAAATTCCAATAAGAGTATTGACTTAGTGACTTGGCATGCTAGGCTCGGGCATAGGATGAGATAGGATGACCAGATTAGCTCGAGATGGCCTTTTAGGTCAACTCGCTAAGGTGGACCTACCTATGTGCGAGCCTTGCTTAGTGGGAAAAGCATGCCAAAAGCCTTTTGGTAAGGGTGCTAGAGCCACAACTGTATTAGAATTAGTTCATTCAGATATTTATGGACCCATGAATATGAAAGCAAGAGATGGTGCATCCTATTTTCTCACTTTTATCGATGATTACACGCGATTTGGGTATGTCTATCTGATTTCTCACTGCTACGAAGCTTTGGATTATTTCAAATGCTTTATAGCAGAGGTAGAGAATTAGCTTGAAAAACCCCTTAAGGTTTTTAGCACAGATAGAGGACGCGAGTATTTATCTGATCAGTTCAAGGAACTGTGTAAGGAAAAGGGGATACGCAGACAGTTGACTATTCCTGAAACTCTGCAACAAAATGGTGTTGTAGAATGAAGGAATAGAACAATTCTAGATATGTTTAGATCCATGATGGCACAGGCAAACCTCACAATATCATTATGAGGGGATGCCCTTTTGACTGCTACCTACCTTTTAAATAGAGTGCCTTTACAATCTGTCTCCTCCACTCCCTATGTGCATTGGAAAGGCAAAAAGGCTAGATTAGAGCATTTGCACCCTTGGGGCTTAGCGGGATATGTTCATTGTACATCCCATAAGTATGGGAAACTAGGCCCGAAGGCTAGAGAGTATATCTTTTTGAGATACTCTGATAGTTCCAAAGGCTATGTTATGTATGGTGAACACCAGGATGGAGGGATGACGAAGATTGAGTCCAAAGATGTCGACTTTATTGAGACAGACTTCCACAGTATTAGTGATGCTAAAGGAGATCTTGACCTTTATAAGTTAGAGGACATTATAAATAACGTACCATCTTTAAGCGAGGGTGGGGAGATAAGGATTCCACATCCAATAATTGCTTCTGAAAATGGTACTAGTCTACAACAAAGTGGGAGTACACCGCTAGATGCTAGTGGAAGTTTACCAAACAGTGGGAGTACACCACAAGGTAATCAAGATTCTCAATTAGCACACCAAAGTAGTAGGCGTGGAAGAGTTCCACGTAAGCATTTCGATATTGAGGGGGAAGCTCTTTCGTGTGTAGTAGATGATGATGAGTCTGCTTCCTATGTGGAAGCACTTGATTCTCTTGCTAAATCTGAATGGACAGTTGCTATGCAGGAAGAAATGAGCTCAATGGACAAAAACAAGGTATGGGAATTAGATGATATTCTGCCTGGCCATAAGACCATTGGAAATAGGGTTTTCAAAGTCAAACGCAAGGTGGATAGCTTAATTGACAAGTACAAGGCGTGTTTGGTAGCGAACGGATATACCCAAAAAGAGGGTATAGACCATGGAGACACATTCTCCCTTATGGTGAGATTTGCCTCTATACGCCTCATACTTGCAATTGGAGCACACTTGGATTTAGAACTCTTTCAGGTGGATGTTAAGACTATGTTTCTCAATGGAGAATTAAACAAAGAGATCTATATAGATCAACACATTGGTTTTGTTACCAAAGGGAATGAGCACAAAATGTGTAGTCTCAGGCGATCCATTTATACTCTCAAGCAATCGTTAAGGTCGTGGTACTTGCAGTTCCATGACTCAATCACCTCCTTTTGGTTTTGAGATGATTGAGGAGCACCATTTCATGTACGTGAAACGATCCAAAAAGGGTATCTTAATCCTATCATTGTATGTCGATGATAATCTTTTAGCTGAAAATGAGATGAGTTCCATTGTCACTGACAAGCGGGGGTATTTGTAAAATACAACCGCGCTAAAAGAAGAAAATGTGTTAAATTACTTCACAATTCCTACATTTATCTGCAATTTGAATTACAATGCTAATTTTGTACACATATTGATTAAACTATGATAAGTTGTTTATTTTATCTGTAGTTTGTGCAGATTACTGTTGCTGTGTAAAGAATTAGATGAAAAAGATAAAAGGGAGTGATGATTTTTAATGAAGACAAGTAAAGGATGAAAAGTGAACCTCGATCGATTGAAGACCATTCGATCGATCGATGTTCGATCGATCGAACATGACTTTTATCAGATTTTACGTGCACGCAGTAGAAGCGGGTGTTTAACCCTAGTATTAGGTCTTAAATATATATACTCATATTATGTACGTCCAGAGGGACGCCCAATTTCATTTTCATCAGTTTATAGAGAGTAGAGAGCTTTTACGTTGATTTTTTGTAGGTTTAAGCAAGAATTTACATTGGTTGTTTGGATTCCTCATTAGTTCAATACAAGTATTCGTTTTCAGGTTACTTTATTTACATTCTGCACTTAGTTTATAGAAGTTTAATCTACTATCTAGTAGTCTTGAATGTTAGTTATAGTTATATACTTAGTTTTCATAGATTTATTGCAAAAATCACAAACAAACACACCTTTAATGGAACTTTAGGTAAAAAATGAATCTGAGACACTTCAGACGATGTCTGAGTAGTCCCCAGGTTGGGAGATCACGATGAAACCGTGATCTCAAGCCTCTTCCATACAGCAGAATAATTTCTGTGTTCGATCGATCGAGAAATCTCGATCGATCGAAACGGAGATGCAGTCGAGCGATCGAAGTCAGTTCAATCGATCGAGAGATGAAGATATTCGATCGATCGAAAGCGCGTCGATCGATCGAACCCTCTGATTCTTGAGGACATTCTATGCAGTATTCCTAGACTTTCTATTTTATTGGATTGTTATCAAATTGTCCCAAAACGCTCAGTTTGTCAAAACAGTCTGTGAACTTTAAGCCTTGAGGCATTTTTCTTCAATAAATTTTGCAAACCACCCTCAATGCTAATACCATTGTAGGTGAGAGTCAAAACTATTGTTTTAAACCGCTTTTGTGTATTTCAAACTCCATTGTGATCATATGGTCCCAGTCATGAAAGGACTACAGATTCTTTATCCTAAGAGAAATACGGAATACTGTAGAAACTGTACCCTATTGAGCTTCAACATAATTGCATGGTAGATGGCTAGGTCGCAGTGGATTTGTGTAATCCCAATATTTCCTTTTAGTTAAGAAAACACGTTTTAAATCTTTATTTTAATTAGTTAGTTGGTAATTAGTCTAATTTTTGTTTTATTTTTAGTAGTTGATAAATTGTGAGACTTTGTGTTCTACATTCCTTTAAAATATTGAATTTTATTTTCTTGTTTGAGATTAATCTAAGTAATTAGTTTAACACCTTCCCTGTGGGATCGACCTGGACTTAACCAGACTACTACTTGCACGATTTTCTACACTTGGGTATAGCACACAAGCGCACACAGAAAAATTCTCGTGTCAAGTTTTTTGGCGCCGTTGCCGGGGAAGGCGACAAGCTAACGCTTCGATTACCTCAATCTTTCCTTATCTTCTTCTGTTTTTTTTTCTTTCGTTCTTTAGATTAAAAAAACTACTTAGGGTCTTTCCTTTTATGTCCGATAATTCCATCGAAGGAATTTACGGAAACCCATTCTATTTATCCAATTAATCTAGTTCTATTAACCCCATAGTTACACCGATCGATTCAATGGCTGATAATCAAAGTGAAAATGGTGATAATGTGGTTGTACCAATCGACGATTCACTTCGTCCTTTGTGCGATCTCATGACACCTGAACATGCACCTACACCTTCTTGTATTCTCATTCCACCTCATGTAGGCGAATTCCAATTTCGCAATGGAATGATTTAACTCCTTCCTACTTTTCATGGAATGGAGAGCGAGAAGGCGTATCTACATGTCAAGGACTTTGAGAATGTTTTTAAAACTTTCTCACAGAATTGTCCTGTAGACGTGACACGTCTAATGCTATTTCCTTTCACTCTGAAGGATAAAGCGAAAGCGTGGTTACTCACCTTGAAACCAAACTCCATCTACACCTGGCATGCGATGAACATTGCTTTCCTGAAGAAATTCTTTCCACCTCGCATGACCACCGAGCTTAAACGACAAATAAATTCTTATAAACAAAAGAGCAATGAAACATTCACCCAAACTTGGGAATGTTTCAAGGATTTTCTACTTTCATGCCCACATCACGGGTACGAGAAATGGCAAACCATTAGCTACTTTTATGAAGGATTAAATGGTGAAACTAAGAAATTGGTCGAGACCATGAGTTCAGGGCCATTTCTTTGCAAAAACACGGAGGAAGCTGAAGCTCATTTTGAGTGGCTAGCTGAACACGCTCATGAATGGTAAAATTCAGACGATGTCCCACGCTCACAGATATCCTGTGTGGAAGAGAAAAGTTTGCATCAACTAAAAAGTGAGGATTATCTAATGAATAAGTATGAAGAACTAGCAAAGAAAGTGGAAGAATTGGGAATGAAAGGCGAAAGTTCTAGGCAGTTTTTGCTTGAAGAACCATGCGGTACATGCAACATGCTGGGACACACTACTCAATACTATCCCAATGTGCCGTATTTTCAAGAACAACCCCCCATGGAAATGAATGCCATGCAAGGGTATAGGGGGGCGGGAAATTCCTACAATAACTACAATTCGCAAAATAACAACAATAGATGGAATCACCACCGGTTCGATTGGAAAAACAATGCTGGGACTCAAAACCAATATCCACAACAACAACCCTACAATAACAATAATCAATATCAAGGGCAATACAACAGGCAGTCCCAGCAATTCCATCAAAATAGAGCTAATAACTTCAACCACGCTCAACCCCCTAATAATCAACAAGCAAATGTTTATGTGCCACCTCACAAAATGGTGCAAGAGGAAGATCCACTCTCTAACGCAAATTTAACACAACAGTTAATTCAATTGATGAGTAAAATGTCAGCGACATTAGAGAGAATGGATGCACGTCAAAAGGGTTCGAGTGGCACGTTTTTCGCTCAAACACTTCCAAACCCTAAGGGATTCAACAATGGTCCCCCTAATCATAAACAGGCAAAAGCCATGACGACTCTGAGAAGCGGCAAAGTCATAGGGAAAAACATACCTCATTCTACTCCCGTGGAGTATGAAGAGGAAGAAGTGGTAACTAAAAACAACCCATCTACTCAGGAAGAGGAATCATCCACTAATGACAAATCATTAGAATCCAACGTGGATGCTCATAAAGAAGTAGAAGAAATTGAGAGAAGGCCTGGAAAGGAGCCCGTCAATGATGAATTACCTAAATGCCCTTTCCCTGTGCCTTACCCTCAAAGGCTCAAGAAGCCCCAACACGAGGCAAAGAATCAGGAGTTTTTGGAGTTATTCAAGCAAGTTAAAATTAATCTCCCACTCCTTGATGCAATCAAACAAGTTCCAGCCTACGTTAAGTATCTAAAGGACTTATGCACGGTCAAGAGGAGGCAAAGTGTAAAGAAACATGCCTATGTCGCTTGCCAAGCGAGTGCAATCATTCAAAATGAGTTGCCTCCAAAGCTTAAGGACCCTGGCACCCCAACTGTCTCTTGTAAAATTGGGAATCAAAGGATAGACAATGCACTCCTTGATCTAGGAGCTAGCGTAAACTTGCTGCCATACTCCGTATATAAACAACTAGGGTTAGGTGAACTCAAACCCACCCGAGATGCATTGCAATTGGAAGACTGGTCAGTCAAATATCCTAGAGGAATACTGGAAGACGATCTGGTACAGATAGATACATTTGTCTTTCCGGTCGATTTTGTGATTCTGGACACTGAACCTGTGTCCAACCCATGTTCACAAATCCTGGTGATTTTTGGACGTCCATTCCTCAACACCATTGATGCCACAATCAAAATAAGGAGTGGTATCATGACCATCGTATTCGGGAACATGACTTTAAATGTCAAGATTTTCTCAAATCCCAGACCCGAAGAATACGAGGACGAAGAAGAAGTTAACTTCATTGAAACGATCATCGAAAAAGAGGCTTGATTGCTCTGCTATGATTATAATAACTATTAAGCTAGAAAAATAACTATTATGCTTTGATTGCTCTGCTCTGATTATTATGCTTTTGTTGTTGACGTTTGGGACAGAATCGATCCTTCAAACTGTCACGACCTATGGGTCCATAAAGGAAATTAAACGCTTTCCTTATATATGCTACGTCGGTGCGTGATAAGATTTAGTGGTATCAAAGCCAGGTTTTATCTTAGAATAGTGTAGCGAGGTTAGGGTTTACTAGTATAGACCCGATTCCACAGTTCTGTTAGCTTAAGCTTTTGCACCTCATTGATACGACAGGAAGGATGGACTCAGTTACCCAAACGCCTAAGATTATCTCTGTCCTGATTTAATTTAGTACCTTTTTCACGTATGGATCCAGCTCAGCCCCTTTTTGTACGTGATGCTTTTGGAGGGCATTGGGTTACCTTGGGAGTGATAGTACCAGCTTCGGTGATACTTTATTTCACCGCTATCGAGCAGCGGGCAGCAGCGACAGTCGAGTTAGATCTCTGGCACCAGATCCACGTGTTAGGGTTGGTTGACTTATCCTGTGCTTGCCTTGAGATCCTGTACTTTGTCGAGATTCAGCGCTTAGTACTTGTAGAGATGGTTCGCTTGGTTAAAAGTGATGCCTTCTATTTACCCCTTGAGGTTCAGGTTGTGCAGGCTCACCTTGCATAGCTGGAGATGCCTCCGCTAGTTGTCCCCGCTGATGAGGACGATGCTGAGGTGGTTTATTTGGCTTCTGTAGGTGGAGAGGGTGTTGATGAGGAGGATGGCATAGGTTGGGACGACTTCGCAGTTGACCTTGAGGAGGCATTAGCACTTGAGCTAGCCTTGCCAGAGGCAGATGTCCCTGGACCAGCTTCATTGTTGACCTCACACAGCTGTAATTTTGGGGCAGGCCCCTCTCATGTTCAGCAACTTCATCAGGCCGACTCGCTTGACCTTTTGATGGCTACCTACGGCGATGACTGACCGTTTAGATATCGCCTTATATATATTGACTATTTTTGACTAGTAGCTCTATTCTCTTTTTGCAAACTGTATCTACATGCATTCGAGTATAGGGCAATGACTCCATTTTTGTAACTCTAACTCTTGCATGGACGATGTGCATCCTAACCCACACAGATAGGATAGGCACAAATTTGCTCATACACGCTTTTTGTATCAACTTGATCGAGAAGTTATATATACAATACTCTTTTAATGTTGTTGACATTTAAACTGCTTTATACTTCTGTTGCATACATTTTGCTCATTCTACTATCACTATCATGCATAGAATGGCTGGAGGACTAAGGAGGAATCGGAATTTGATTGAAGATGCACCTTTAGCTGCCGACCACACAGAAATGTTTGAAGCTTTCGTCCGACGTCTCGAAAGGGTTAGTAATCAGAATGAAAACTGACGAGATCGCCAAATAGGAGATAAGCTGCTAGAGAGATTTTGTACGCTAAGGTCTGAGTAGTTTACAGGTACCGCGAAACCATGGAAGGCAGAACAGTGGTTAAGACAGATGGACCGCATGTTCGAGGCTGTCCAGTGCAATGAGATCGACAAGAGGAGGTTAGCTACCTTTCAATTTACTGATGCAGCCGCAAATTGGTGGGATTCGATCGTAGCTACTATCGGGAATGGAGCTGCGATGGGAATGACGTTGACTGCATTCAAGGGGAGATTTTTGGAGAAATTTTTTTTGGCTACGGATAGGTACAAAAGAGAGAAGGAGTTCATAGATCTAACACAAGGAACCAAGTCGGTGCAGGAGTACACCACTTAGTTCGAGAGACTGTCTCAGTTCACCCCTCATATGGTTGATACTGAGGAGAAGAGGATCCATAAGTATAACCAAGGGCTGACACCGCAGATTCACCGCATGACCCTCGGTCACCTAGATAAGTCTTTTGAGGGACTAGTTGGCTTGGCTACTAATCTAGAAGAGGACGCTCGAGTGAACAGAAAGCAATTCGAATTTCGACCGCCTCAAAGGGGTAACTTTGGAAATAAGCCTCCAATGTATCGTACCCAAGGGCAAAAGAGGAATTTCGATGGGAGCAAGAGAACCCAAACTATCACTTATCTGACTCAACCCCGAGTGGAAGAAGGTAGTAGTGCTAGGAAATGTTTTAACTATGGCAACCCCGGTCATCTGGCTCGAGATTGCAAGACACCAAGGCGTGCTACTCAGCAAGGCATAGTTTGCTACAACTGTGGTGAACCATGTCACATCAGCAAGTTATGTACTGCCCCTAAGCAAGTGACTTATGGTCAACAAGGTCAGACTCGCGTGAATGCTGTTATTCTTGATGCAACTTGATATGATGAGACTGTGTACGAAGAAGGAGACTATGAAGAAGCTCAACCTAATCAACAAGCAGTGGAAGACACATTAGCTCTGTTTAACTCCTATGTTAAAGTGTTATTTGATACGGGTGCTGCTCTTTCATTCATATCTGTTAACACTATTCGGAGATTGGGTATCGTACCTCAACACTTAGAGAAAGCTTTGAGAGCTACCTCACCATTAGGAGCCGCAGTAAAATTAGGGCATGTATGCAAGGACTATTCTCTATGGATAGGAGACTATGAGATCCCATCTAGGTTGATTGTCCTATCTATGAAGGAGTTTGACATAATCCTAGGAATGGATTGCCTTTCTCAGAATCAAGCGAAGTTGGAGTGTGCGAGGAAGAGAATTACATTCCCCGACAATGAGAATCAACCCTTTGATTTTCAATGTAACTCTTCGGGAGATATGTTCCTCACAAGATGCTTAGCAAACATCAAAGTCGTCAGTACAAAGATGACAGCGTCATCTAAACCTGTCATCAAGGACTTCAAAGAAGTATTTCAAGACGTTTCTGGTCTACCACCCGAGAGAAGTATAGAGTTCTGTATTGAGCTTATACCTTGTACCGTACCAATCACCAAGATTCCCTATAGAATGACCCCCACCGAACTGTTGGAATTGAAGGAACAAGTTCAAGAGCTTGAGAACCTAGGTTTTGTACGTCCAAGTACATCGCCTTGGGGAGCACCGGTGTTATTTGTGAAGAAGAAGGACGGGATGCTTCATTTGTGTATCGATTATAGAGAATTGAACCGAGTGACTATCAAGAATAAGTATCCCTTGCCTCGGATCAGCGACTTGTTTGATCAACTACAAGGAGCTACGACGTTTTCCAAAATAGACCTAAGGTCGGGATATGATTAGTTGAGGGTACAGAAGGAAGACATACCTAAGACAGCATTCAGAACCCGATATGGTCACTATGAGTTTATGGTAATGCCATTTCGAATGATGAATGCCCCGGCAGTGTTTATGGATCTGATGAACAGAGTGTTCAATCCTTACTTGGATCAGTTTGTCATCGTCTTCATTGATGATATTTTGATCTATTCTAAGTCAGAGGAAGAACACAAGCAACCTCTACGGATTACAATGCAGACGCTTAAGGACCACCACTTGTATGCCAAGTGTAGTAAGTGTGAGTTCTGGTTGCAAGAAGTTAAATTTTTGGGACACAAGGTGTCATCTCATGGAATTTTTGTGAATTCATCCAAGACCGATGATGTGTCAAACTGGGTTAGGCCGAGCAACCCTATAGAAGTTTGGAGTTTTCTTGGACTCGCAGGCTATTATAGAAGATTTGTTGAGGGGTTTTCTAAAATAGCTGCACCATTAACCGGATTAACGAAGATGAATTTGAAGTTCGAATTGGCCAAGAAGCATGAGCGTGCCTTTCTAGAGTTGAAACAGAGACTCACTACCGCACCGGTACTAGTTATACCCAAGCCTTATGAGAAGTTCACTATCTTTAGTGACTCTTCATATCAAGGACTAGGGTGTGTACTTATACAAGATGGCAGAGTTATCGCTTATGGGCCCCGACAGCTGAAGCCGAGTGAGTTAAACTACCCTATTCATGAATTGGAATTGGCTGCAGTAGTATTCGCACTCAAGATTTGGAGGCACCATCTCTACGATGAGAAGTTTGATTTATTCTCCGATCACAAAAGTCTGAAACATTTGTTCACACAGAAAGAGTTAAACATGAGACAACCCAGATGGATGGAGCTGATCAAAGATTATGACTTCACGTTAGAGTACCACCCCAGTAAAGCTAATGTGGTCGCTGATGCTCTGAGTTGACAAACTTATGAGACGATCGCCTCCTTAATGGTTAGAGAATGGCGAGCATTGGAGACGTTGGTGGAGTTCGATGTATAGAGTGCTGAAGAAGGAGAAGGACAACATTTCAGATGTCTTATCCTACAGCCAGTTCTTATCGATCGCATTATTGGAGCTCAGAAAGAAGATGAAAAGTTTCATGCATGGTTTGCGAAGATTTCAGAGAAAGATCCAATCGAATGGAAGGTTGGAATCGATGGAGGATATCAATGCAGAGACAGATTATGTGTACCAGACTGTGAGGATTTGAGAAAATATATTCTGGCAGAAGCACATAAGTCAAGATATACAGTTCACCCAAGAGGAACTAAAATGTACAAGGATTTGAAAAGAAATTTCTGGTAAGAAGGTATGAAGAAGGTAGTGGCCGAATTTGTATCCAAGTGTTTGACGTGTCAACAAGTCAAGGCTGAACATCATAGACCCGCGGGATTGTTGCAACCACTACCTATTCCTAGTTGGAAGTGGGAGCACATCACGATGGATTTTGTAGTGGGATTGCCTCGATTACAACAAAATCATGACGCCATTTGGGTAATAGTAGATCGACTGACTAAGTTGGCACATTTCATCGCTTATAGTATGACATACTCGGTAGAAAAGATGAGCCGGATGTACATACAACAAGTTGTGAGACTTCACGGCGCACCTGTGTCGATTGTGTCAGACCGTGATGCACGTTTCACTTTTGGATTTTAGGAAAGTTTACAAGAAGCTATGGGAACCTCGCTCAAGATGAGTACTGCATTTCACCCTCAGACAGATGGGCAGACTGAGCGCGTTAATCAGATCATGGAGGATATGCTTAGGGCTTGTGTTATTTATTTTGAAGAATCTTGGGAGACGCACTTGCCTTTGGTTGAATTCGCCTACAACAGCTACCACACGAGTATCGAGATGGCTCTGTTCAAAGCATTGTACGGACGACCATGTCATTCCCCGTTGTGTTGGGCAGAAGTTGGATACCGAATTGTTGGGACCAGTTTTGGTTAGAGAAACTAACGAAAAGATTTCTTTGGTCAATAAAAGGATGAAAATCGCACAAAGCAAGTATAAAAGTTATGCCGATCGACGCCAGAAAGATTTGGAGTTTAGGGTTGGAGATCATGTACTTCTGAAGGTTTCACCGACCGGAGGAGTGGTACGCTTCGGTCTCAAGAGAGGAAAATTGGCTCCGTGTTTCATCGGACCATTCGAGATTTTGTAACGTGTCGGGAAAGTGGCATATTGACTGGCGCTACCACTGAAGAAGTCTGGGGTTCACAATGTATTTCGTGTGAGTATGCTAAGAAAGTACATACGAGACCCCTCGCACGTGATTAGTTATGACAATATTGAGACGAGTCATAACGTTTCTTACAAGGAGAGACCTGTGAAGATTCTAGATTGGAGTATCAAGAAGCTGAGAAATAAGGATATTCCGTTGGTGAAGGTTCAGTGGAATCACCATGACGAGAATGAAGTCTCGTAGGAAGTTGAAGCCGATATTAGGAAGAAGTACCCGGAGTTGTTTCATGACTAATTAGTCTTGATTTTGGGGACGAAATCCTGTTTAAGGGAGGAAGGATGTAACAACCTGCATTTCCATTTAATTTCTTATAATTATATTGCATATTTAAATTCAATTTGTAATGTCTGCTTTTATTTAATTACAATTCTCATGTGTTAAAATCTTGTGACTTGCTTTATTTCATAATTAAAATTATTATTGGGGTCAAACTGCGATTTTATAAAATTTATCAATACCTGTGTTGGATTTTAAAACTGTATTTCAAAACGGTGGAAATATTTGCTTTTGACTCAATCAGTATTTTTATAAAATCAGAAAACCATTTCTTACGTTAAAAAGATTTTTTTGTATTTTTGTGGTGAACACCGCGCCGCGAAAATACCAGTTTATGTTTAAAACTGTCCGCGCTGCTTGGGACTTCCACAGATTTTGGAAGTGACGCATAGCAAGATGTGACTGATGCTTTATTTTCATTTAAGGCAAGTCAGGATTGGGTAAGCTTTGTTTGGGTATGCTCCTATTTGGTGTGTTAATTTAGTACTATAAGTTGTTTTGCCAAACATGAGAAGTGCTTCCTAGGCTAGTTGTGCATGCCTTGTTTGCCAATGCCTAACTTGTGTGAGTTATTGTTGTGCCATAAGCTGATTTACCCAAACACCTCATGGCCCCTATACACCTAAATTGACCTTTCAAATTGTGAATGTGTATATACGTATATACCTATATATGTATAATTCACAGTGTGTATAATTTCAAAAACAAAATTCTTTTCTTGAGCCTTGGAGAATCTACTTGGTGGCCAAGTTAAGCAATCTCTACATATACTCTTATACACTCTCACACACTCATTCTCACAAAATGATACAGAGAGAAAAGAGAGCTGGAGAGTTTAATTTCAAAAAATTTTAGAGAGAGAGCTCTTAATCCCCATAGCCAAAGCTTGGATTTGAATTTCCTATATTGCTTCTCTTTCTCAACAATCTCTGCACTCTTAATTCACCATTGATTAACTGTTTTGTGTAGTTAAATTGTGATGACCATTTTTGAGTTCACGTTGGAAGTTTCATAGTTTGAAAATCAAAACTTTTCAAACTCAACCAAAATCTGTTTTTGTAAATAATCGTGAAAGATTATAGTATAAATAGACTATGGTTAAAGTATTAAAGCTCAATTTGTTCACATGAGAAAGTATATTAGAAATCAAATTTTGACATCATTTTATTCTTCGTAAAATTTGTGAGTTGCGGAATGATTCGTGTTAAATTGGTTGTAGATTCTTAATCCTTGTGAAAAACCGAAGAAATCCATATATGAAATGTTATATATACTTCAATTTTCGAAAATGGGTCAAAAGACCGCTTAATTTCTGAAACAGGGGAAAACCAGCGAGGAAGGCGAAGACACTGCTAAAACTCGCGCGCGCGAGCGACCTATCGCACGAGCGGCCCGCGAGCGCGAGCTGTGTGTTTTCAGACAGACAAGAAAGGTTTAAAAAGAAAACAAAAATTGGGCATACCGCGCGAGCGAGGTTGCTGGTTTCAGGTAGACAAAAGATTTTAAAAGAAAATGAAAAATGGTCATATCGCGCGAGCGGCCCCCGCGCGCGACTTATGACAGTTTCTAGTTTTTGCTTGTCTTGTGTTAAGAAACTGTTTGGGTGATGTTTTATGAACTTTTAAAGCTCTGTTTGGGAAATTTGCTAAAACAGAATCCAATTTGGTTATGTTTGAACGATTAAAACGATGTTTTACGACTTATCGATCCCCGTACGCACGCTGTTTCTATATTTCAGTGATTTACTTTATGTTTAAAGATTCATGGCATTCATATGGAGTTTGTTGTGCATGTATGGGGGTAGTAGTCAGTGTGGAAAAGAGTAATGGTCAGTATGGTATAGAGTCTGTGGTTGAGATTGTGTTGTGGACACTCCCTGGTAAGTGAGTACCAAAGTGTGTTGTGGTTGAGATTGCGGCTAGAGTGTCTTTGAAATGCGATGGTGGCAAAACTGGACACTCCCTGACGACCATGGTAGCGTCAAAGTGTGTGACGCCGAACTTGGACATTCCCTAGCAACCATGGTAGTCCTAAAGTGTGGCCTACGGACACTCCCTGGTACACGAGTCTGGATACTGTGTGATGTATTTGCGAGACAAATTAGGTACTAAAGTGTAAGGCAACCTAGACACTCCCTGGCACCCCTGTGCTAAAGTGTGGCTATCGGAGTATTTCATAGATACTGGTGTAAGATGGTGGGTTGTTATGTTTGTCGAGAGAAAAGAGTCGGTAAGATGAGATGGTGCATTGTTTTCATACACGGTCTCATATATGTGAATTATAGCTTTCCAATAATATCGTGGTTGTTTTCTAAAATGGACTCTTTACTTTAATGTAAACTTGTTGAATTAAATGGGAATTTAAAAATGGTAAATGAGTATGTGTTACATTCAAAGTTATGTTTTTAATACTCACTAGCTTCTTGAAACTGATGGCGTTGATGCGCCCTGGACATTCGTGTTCAGGCTTTTCAGGTTTTGATCAAGCGGAACATTATGACTACGCTAACTGAGAACGGCTGCTTTTGGAAGATAGAACTGTTATCAATATCCTATGCTTTAATTTATGAACTATTTTGTAAGAAGGATGACTGTAATAGATGTTAAGTTATTATTTTGATTTAAGGCGGTTTGTGCCTTTTTGTAAGCCTTGATTGCTCTGCTCTGATTATTATGTTTTTGTTGTTGACGTTTAGGACGGAATCGATTCTTCAAACTGTCATGACCTACGGGTCCATAAAGGAAATTAAACGCTTTTCTTATTTATGCTACCTCGGGGTGTGACAAGAAGACCCCTTTTAGCCCACGCCCACTCTCACAATGGAGAGTGGGGCCCACTCGCCGGCCGACGGTGGTCTGGGGGGCATGGGTTTGGCGAGTGGGGGTCCCACATTGGGTCCAGGTCCCTAATGTAATTTTTAAATATTTGTTTCAGAAAATTACTTTATTATTTAGTAATTAAAATAGTTTCTGTTATTTAAAAATTAGTTTTTAATTTGCTAAAAAAATGTTTTAATTGGTTTAAAATTCTGAAAATTTTAGGAAAATTATGTTTGTATTTTTTTTCTATGTTAGTGGAATCGTGTGGGACCCAAAATAAGTTTAGTGGAAATTATTCCATTATTTTTTATATTTTTGAGCATATAAAATATCTAAAAGTATGTGTTTTTAATTGCTAAAAATATCCAAAACACTATATTAATTTTTGTAATTAATATGTGAAAGAAAGTATACTATTTGGAGTGTTGAGAAAAAGTATAGGGATTGTCGTGCATAATTGTGGTATTTTAGAGCATTAAAACATGTTTTTGGATACTATTTTAATTGCTTAAAATATCCAAATATGAATATTAATTTTTTTAATTAATATGATGTGTTTAGTACACTATATTGGGCCATGTAAAACTTTAAGGAATGGTTGATTCCTTCAAATTTTGTATTTTTAGGAATTTATGCCTAATTGTTGATTTGTTTGACAATAAATCAATTTAATTTGTAAAATTGATTAAATTAATGTTTAAGACTCCCATAAATTTTGAAAATTTTCTTTTTGTGTTAAAAATCAATTTTTTTAACATTTCAAAATTTCCTAAGTGATTTTTGGCAAATTTTAAACTTTTATGAATTGTTTTAAATAGATTTTTGGGAATATATACATTTATTATTTAAACTAAGTTGATTTAATTAGTTAGAACAACTTGATGTTTAATGGGCCTTTAATCTATTTTGAATTTTTTTTATTGATTATGGAAAATTTGGTTTTCAATAATATTTAAATATTTCAAATGTTCTGTTTAGAGACTCTATGAATTATTGGTCATGTAGTAATTATTTATTGGTAGAGTATTGTATGACCTTAGACCATTTTGTCCACTTCATTAAGTGGAATGGAGGGCAAGTCCATTCACTTTTAACTTTTACCACATGAGTGCTTGTTGAATGTTATTGCATTAATCTAGTTAAATGTGAAAGGACTATAAACTTGGCAATTAGGAGAGCTTGTGTTGTCACGATATATGTTTAAAATTGTTCTCATGTATACTATGAGTAAAGCATCCCTATTTTTTCATGGCTATAATTGTAAAGTGAGGATGAGAGATTTTATTTTTATGTTTTGAGAAAGCCATTTTGTAAAGGGATGAATTTTCTTTGATCATAAATTATACATTTGAATTATTTTAGCTTGAGTTCCAAAATTGTCAAGTGGAATACACGTAGGATCCATGCGCAATTTTTGTATGGCACACTTTAATACATGTGGATGACAATAGATAGGTTTTGTACCATCTATATGTGTTTGTTTTAGAAAAATCAATTAGAAAATATTTTCTTAAGTTATAAAAATAAAGTGATGACTACGAGCAGTGCAGATTTTCGATCTTGAAATCAGAATAAAAGAAAATTTCTTTTTAATTGCATTTTAAAAACAAACAATATTTGGAATAAATGTGCATTATAATAATGTCAACCACTTGTGCATGTTCTCAAATATAGAAATGGCAACCAACCAACTCATTGTTGAACTTAACAAAGAGAACAAACTAAATGGGAAAAACTATGACCTATGGAAGATCAAAGTGACCTTCATATTGAATGATCAGGAGCTCATGGAGCACACTAAAAATTCAATGGTCCAACCTGTCATGGCTGAAGGTATGACTGATGCTCAACACCGCTGGTCAACGGATGTTGCTGGTTGAAGGGTATAGTCATGTACACATCATTATGTCGAGCAGCATGAACGACGATTTGATGGTTGAGTACCAACAATACCCTACTGCTAAGGAAGGTTGAGACCAGTTGATTTTTGCTTTTGGTGGGACTTCAATGACTAGGCTAAGGAGCCTGGTGTTAAAATTTGAGGTCTATAGGCACGACCGAAAGCACACGATGACCAAGCACCCAAGGGTGATGTCGGGAATGATTCGTGAGCTCAACATTGCTGGTCATGTCCTTATGGATGAACAACATATTCAAGCAGTGATCCGTTCACTACTTGAATCATGGGCCCACATAAAACAAATCTTAATACATAACGAATATGTCAAGATTTTTTTTGATATCTCACGCCATGTGGAGTTGGAAGCAGAGCGTCAGGCGGCGAAGCGTATCACTGCGCTCATGGAAAAAACTTCTATTAGTGAGGATCACCGTAAGGCTAGTAGGCCCAAGTGAAGATTTCCCTATAAGCAAGCCGAGAAGCAAGAAAGGGACGATAAGTTGGCCCCAAAGGCTGATATAGCTAAGAAGCGCGGAGGCAAGCGTTCCGGCAAGAAGGATGTGCCCACCCTAAAGTGCTTCAATTGCAAAGAGAAGGGACATTTCACTAGTGATTGCACTAAGCCGAAAAAGGTAACTTCTCTACTAGCTCTATCTATGTTCATGCTTATGTAAGCTCACATGTTCTAATTGCTCATTTGCTCCATGATTGGATTGCAAATACGAGAGCAACCAGACATAGAGCAAGGGATAGAGGCGGGTTTAAAGATTATAAAAGAATTCCAAGTTGTAATAGTAGAGTATATATGGGAATGGTACAAGTGAGAAAGCTACTGGAGTCGGTTTGTACCAGCTCAAGTTGCGCACCGAGTGCACCTTACTTCTGCGTGACGTGCTTTATGTTCTCAGGATTCAAAATAATCTTTTATCAGTCTTATCACTTTTGGAATTGGGATACATTTTTCATTTCAGTAGTCACAGAATGGATGTTTTTAATAATGATAGTTTGATTGGACATAGTTTTTTTATCTAGTAATCTATTTAGAATGGATTTAGTAGATTCGGTTTCGTCTGATCATTCTTACTACTTAGTTGCAAATTCCAATAAGAGTATTGACTTAGTGACTTGGCATGCTAGGCTCGGGCATAGGATGAGATAGGATGACCAGATTAGCTCGAGATGGCCTTTTAGGTCAACTCGCTAAGGTGGACCTACCTATGTGCGAGCCTTGCTTAGTGGGAAAAGCATGCCAAAAGCCTTTTGGTAAGGGTGCTAGAGCCACAACTGTATTAGAATTAGTTCATTCAGATATTTATGGACCCATGAATATGAAAGCACGAGATGGCGCATCCTATTTTCTCACTTTTATCGATGATTACACGCGATTTGGGTATGTCTATCTGATTTCTCACTGCTACGAAGCTTTGGATTATTTCAAATGCTTTATAGCAGAGGTAGAGAATTAGCTTGAAAAACCCCTTAAGGTTTTTAGCACAGATAGAGGACGCGAGTATTTATCTGATCAGTTCAAGGAACTGTGTAAGGAAAAGGGGATACGCAGACAGTTGACTATTCCTGAAACTCTGCAACAAAATGGTGTTGTAGAATGAAGGAATAGAACAATTCTAGATATGTTTAGATCCATGATGGCACAGGCAAACCTCACAATATCATTATGAGGGGATGCCCTTTTGACTGCTACCTACCTTTTAAATAGAGTGCCTTTACAATCTGTCTCCTCCACTCCCTATGTGCATTGGAAAGGCAAAAAGGCTAGATTAGAGCATTTGCACCCTTGGGGCTTAGCGGGATATGTTCATTGTACATCCCATAAGTATGGGAAACTAGGCCCGAAGGCTAGAGAGTATATCTTTTTGAGATACTCTGATAGTTCCAAAGGCTATGTTATGTATGGTGAACACCAGGATGGAGGGATGACGAAGATTGAGTCCAAAGATGTCGACTTTATTGAGACAGACTTCCACAGTATTAGTGATGCTAAAGGAGATCTTGACCTTTATAAGTTAGAGGACATTATAAATAACGTACCATCTTTAAGCGAGGGTGGGGAGATAAGGATTCCACATCCAATAATCGCTTCTGAAAATGGTACTAGTCTACAACGAAGTGGGAGTACACCGCTAGATGCTAGTGGAAGTGTACCAAACAGTGGGAGTACACCACAAGGTAATCAAGATTCTCAATTAGCACACCAAAGCAGTAGGCGTGGAAGAGTTCCACGTAAGCATTTCGATATTGAGGGGAAAGCTCTTTCGTGTGTAGTAGATGATGATGAGCCTGCTTCCTATGTGGAAGCACTTGATTCTCTTGCTAAATCTGAATGGACAGCTGCTATGCAGGAAGAAATGAGCTCAATGGACAAAAACAAGGTATGGGAATTAGATGATATTCTGCCTGGCCATAAGACCATTGGAAATAGGGTTTTCAAAGTCAAACGCAAGGTGGATAGCTTAATTGACAAGTACAAGGCGTGTTTGGTAGCGAACGGATATACCCAAAAAGAGGGTATAGACCATGGAGACACATTCTCCCTTGTGGTGAGATTTGCCTCTATACGCCTCATACTTGCAATTGGAGCACACTTGGATTTAGAACTCTTTCAGGTGGATGTTAAGACTATGTTTCTCAATGGAGAATTAAACGAGGAGATTTATATAGATCAACACATTGGTTTTGTTACCAAAGGGAATGAGCACAAAATGTGTAGTCTCAGGCGATCCGTTTGTACTCTCAAGCAATCGTTAAGGCTGTGGTACTTGCAGTTCCATGACTCAATCACCTCCTTTTGGTTTTGAGATGATTGAGGAGCACCATTTCATGTACGTGAAACGATCCAAAAAGGGTATCTTAATCCTATCATTGTATGTCGATGATAATCTTTTAGCTGAAAATGAGATGAGTTCCATTGTCACTGACAAGCGGGGGTATTTGTAAAATACAACCACGCTAAAAGAAGAAAATGTGTTAAATTACTTCACAATTCCTACATTTATCTGCAATTTGAATTACAATGCTAATTTGTACACATATTGATTAAACTATGATAAGTTGTTTGTTTTATCTGTAGTTTGTGCAGATTACTGTTGCTGTGTAAAGAATTAGATGAAAAAGATAAAAGAGAGTGCTGATTTTTAATGAAGACAAGTAAAGGATGAAAAGTGAACCTCGATCGATTGAAGACCATTCGATCGATCGATGTTCGATCGATCGAACATGGCTTTTATCAGATTTTACGCGCACGCAGTAGAAGCGGGTGTTTAACCCTAGTATTAGGTCTTAAATATATATACTCATATTATGTACGTCCAGAGGGACGCCCAATTTCATTTTCATCAGTTTATAGAGAGTAGAGAGCTTTTACATTGATTTTTTGTAGGCTTAAGCAAGGATTTACATTGGTTGTTTGGATTCCTCATTAGTTCAATACAAGTATTCGTTTTCAGGTTACTTTATTTACATTCTGCACTTAGTTTATAGAAGTTTAATCTGCTATCTAGTAGTCTTGAATGTTAGTTATAGTTATATACTTAGTTTTCATAGATTTATTGCAAAAATCACAAACAAACACACCTTTAATGGAACTTTAGGTAAAAAAAATGAATCTGAGACACTTCAGACGATGTCTGAGTAGTCCCCAGGTTGGGAGATCACGATGAAACCGTGATCTCAAGCCTCTGCCATACAGCAGAATGATTTCTGTGTTCGATCGATCGAGAAATCTCGATCGATCAAAACGGAGATGCAGTCGAGCGATCGAAGTCAGTTCAATCAATCGAGAGATGAAGATATTCGATCGATCGAAAGCGCGTCGATCGATCGAACCCTCTGATTCTTGAGGACATTCTATGCAGTATTCCTAGACTTTCAATTTTATTGGATTGTTATCAAATTGTCCCAAAACGCTCTCAGTCTGTGAACTTTAAGCCTTGAGGCATTTTTCTTCAATATATTTTGCAAACCACCCTCAATGCTAATACCAGTATAGGTGAGAGTCAAAACTATTGTTTTAAACCGCTTTTGTGTATTTCAAACTCCATTGTGATCATATGGTCCCGGTCATGAAAGGACTATAGATTCTTTATCCTAAGAGAAATACGAAATACTGTAGAAACTGTACTCTATTAAGCTTCAACATAATTGCATGGTAGATGGCTAGGTCGCAGTGGATTTGTGTAATCCCAATATTACCTTTTAGTTAAGAAAACACGTTTTAAATCTTTATTTTAATTAGTTAGTTGGTAATTAGTCTAATTTTTGTTTTATTTTTAGTAGTTGATAAATTGTGAGACTTTGTGTTCTACATTCCTTTAAAATATTGAATTTTATTTTCTTGTTTGAGATTAATCTAAGTAATTAGTTTAACACCTTCCCTGTGGGATCGACCTGGACTTAACCAGACTACTACTTGCATGATTATCTACACTTGGGTATAGCACACAAGCGCACACAGAAAATTCTCGTGTCAAGTTTTTTGGCGCCTTTGCCGGCGATTACCTCAATCTTTCCTTTTCTTCTTCTGTTTTTTTTTTCTTTCGTTCTTTAGATTAAAAAAACTACTTAGGGTCTTTCCTTTTATGTCCGATAATTCCATCGAAGGAATTTACGGAAACCCATTCTATTTTTCCAATTAATCTAGTTCTATTAACCCCATAGTTACACCGATCGATTCAATGGCTGATAATCAAAGTGAAAATGGTGATAATGTGGTTGTACCAATCGACGATTCACTTCGTCCTTTGTGCGATCTCATGACACCTGAACATGCACCTACACCTTCTTGTATTCTCATTCCACCTCATGTAGGCGAATTCCAATTTCGCAATGGAATGATTCAACTCCTTCCTACTTTTCATGGAATGGAGAGCGAGAAGGCGTATCTACATGTCAAGGACTTTGAGGATGTTTGTAAAACTTTCTCACAGAATTGTCCTGTAGACGTGACACGTCTAATGCTATTTCCTTTCACTCTGAAGGATAAAGCGAAAGCGTGGTTACTCACCTTGAAACCAAACTCCATCTACACCTGGCATGCGATGAACATTGCTTTCCTGAAGAAATTCTTTCCACCTCGCATGACCACCGAGCTTAAACGACAAATAAATTCTTATAAACAAAAGAGCAATGAAACAATCACCTAAACTTCGGAATGTTTCAAGGATTTGCTACTTTCATGCCCACATCACGGGTACGAGAAATGGCAAACCATTAGCTACTTTTATGAAGGATTAAATGGTGAAACTAAGAAATTGGTCGAGACCATGAGTTCAGGGCCATTTCTTTGCAAAAACACGGAGGAAGCTGAAGTTCATTTTGAGTGGCTAGCTGAACACGCTCATGAATGGTCAAATTCAGACGATGTCCCACGCTCACAGATATCCTGTGTGGAAGGGAAAAGTTTGTATCAACTAAAAAGTGAGGATTATCTAATGAATAAGTATGAAGAACTAGCAAAGAAAGTGGAAGAATTGGGAATGAAAGGAGAGAGTTCAAGGCAGTTTTTGCCTGAAGAACCATGCGGTACATGCAACATGCTGGGACACACTACTCAATACTATCCCAATGTGCCGTATTTTCAAGAACAACCCCCCATGGAAATGAATGTCATGCAAGGGTATAGGGGGGCGGGAAATTCCTACAATAACTACAATTCGCAAAATAACAACAATAGATGGAATCACCCCGGGTTCGATTGGAAAAACAATGCTGGGACTCAAAACCAATATCCACAACAACAACCCTACAATAACAATAATCAATATCAAGGGCAATACAACAGGCAGTCCCAGCCATTCCATCAAAATAGAGCTAATAACTTCAACCACGCTCAATCCCCTAATAATCAACAAGCAAATGTTTATGTGCCACCTCACAAAACGGTGCAAGAGGAAGATCCACTCTCTAACGCAAATTTAACACAACAGTTAATTCAAATGATGAGTAAAATGTCAGCGACATTAGAGAGAATGGATGCACGTCAAAAGGGTTCGAGTGGCACGTTTTCCGCTCAAACACTTCCAAACCCTAAGGGATTCAACAATGGTCCCCCTAATCATGAACAGGAAAAAGCCATGACAACTCAGAGAAGCGGCAAAGTCATAGGGAAAAACATACCTCATTCTACTCCCGTGGAGTATGAAGAGGAAGAAGTGGTAACTAAAAACAACCCATCTACTCAGGAAGAGGAATCATCCACTAATGAAAAATCATTAGAATCCAACGTGGATGCTCCTAAAGAAGTAGAAGAAATTGAGAGAAGGCCTGGAAAGGAGCCCGTCATTGACGAATTACCTAAATGCCCTTTCCCTGTGCCTTACCCTCAAAGGCTCAAGAAGCCCCAACACGAGGCAAAGAATCAGGAGTTTTTGGAGTTATTCAAGCAAGTTAAAATTAATCTCCTACTCCTTGATGCAATCAAACAAGTGCCAGCCTACGCTAAGTATCTAAAGGACTTATGCACGGTCAAGAGGAGGCAAAGTGTATAGAAACATGCCTATGTCGCTTGCCAAGCAAGTGCAATCATTCAAAATGAGTTGCCTCCAAAGCTTAAGGACCCTGGCACCCCAACTGTCTCGTGTAGAATTGGGAATCAAAGGATAGACAATGCACTCCTTGATCTAGGAGCTAGCGTAAACTTGCTGCCATACTCCGTATATAAACAACTAGGGTTAGGTGAACTCAAACCCACCCGAGATGCATTACAATTGGCAGACTGGTCAGTCAAATATCCTAGAGGAATACTGGAAGACGATCTGGTACAGATAGATACATTTGTCTTTCCGGTCGATTTTGTGATTCTGGACACTGAACCTGTGTCCAACCCATGTTCACAAATCCTGGTGATTTTTGGACGTCCATTCCTCAACACCATTGATGCCACAATCAAAATAAGGAGTGGTATCATGACCATCGTATTCGGGAACATGACTTTAAATGTCAAGATTTTCTCAAATCCCAGACCCGAAGAATACGAGGACGAAGAAGAAGTTAACTTCATTGAAACGATCATCGAAAAAGAGGCAGATCTTGTAGAATACAAAGATCCTTTGGAGGTAGTGGTGTCACAATTCGACGCTACTTATCAACCTAACAATTCTACCCCATTGGACGTTGCGCTAAATCATGACTGCCTCATGATGGAAACTAAAGAGGAAGATAGAGAGGAATGCATGTGGGTCACACCATATGAACCCTTGCCTCCAAAAACGAAGTTAACTATGCCTTCGAACTTTCAGTTTCCCGATCTAGAATTAAAGGAGATTCCAAAAGAGCTCAAATATGCTTTTCTGGGGACTAAAAAGACTTATCCCGTTATAATCTCAGCCATGTTAAATTCAGAACAAGAGGATAAGTTGATTCAAATGCTCAAACTGCGCAAGGGAGCATTAGGATGGACTATTGCCGACCTAAAAGATATAAGCCCATCTATTTGCACCCATAAGATATATCTGGAGGAAGACGCTAAACCTTCGCGACAAATACAGAGGCGTCTGAATCCAAATATGCAAGAAGTAATAAAAAAAGGAAGTCTTAAAACTTCTAGACATTGGGATAATATATCCCATCTCTGACAGCTCTTGGGTTAGTCCAACCCAAGTGGTGCCCAAAAAGGCTGGTATAACAGTTATCCCAAACAAAGACGGCGAGTTAGTACCAACACGCATCCCCACTGGATGGCGGATGTGTATTGATTATCGAAAGTTAAATACTGTGACCCGAAAAGACCACTTTCCATTGCCATTCATGGATCAAATGCTAGAAAGAGTGGCGGGTCATAAATTTTATTGCTCCTTGGACGGATATAGTGGCTATAACCAAATCGAAATAGCTCCTGAAGATTAGGAGAAAATGACTTTCACTTGTCCGTTGGGTACATTCGCCTACCGTCGTATGCCTTTTGGCTTATGCAATGCACCTGCCACTTTTCAGCAGTGCATGTTAAGCATATTCAGTGATATGGTTGAACAGACACTCGAGGTCTTTATGGACGACTTCTCAGTGCTTGGCCATAGTTTTGATAACTGCCTAGAGAACCTAGAGAATGTGTTGGCGAGATGCGAGGACAAACACTTAGTGTTAAACTGGGAAAAGTGTCACTTCATGGTGACCAAAGGAATTGTCCTCGGCCACATTATCTCCGATAAGGGTATCCAAGTCGATAAAGCAAAAATTGATATAATTGCAAATCTACTTGTCCCTCGTACAGTCCGAGATATCCGATCTTTTCTAGGACACGCATGATTCTATCGACACTTTATCCAAAATTTTAGTGCAATCTCTCAACCACTGTGCAAACTACTAGTCAAAGATGCACCTTTCGAATGGTCAGAAAATTGTCAAATATCTTTTGATGCACTAAAAGAACACCTTACCTCTACACCGATAATACAGGCACCCGATTGGAGTATACTGTTCGAGTTAATGTGCGATGCTAGCGACTATGCCATTAGCGCAGTCCTAGGACAGAGGAAGGACAACAAGCCTTATGTAATCTACTATGCCAGCCGAACACTGACCGAAACTCAAATGAACTATACAACTACTGAGAAAGAGTTACTGGCAATAGTATTTGCACTAGACAAATTCAGGTCTTATCTAATAGGGTCACCAATAGTCTGTTTTACAGACCACTCGGCCCTCAAGTACCTGCTGTCTAAGAAAGACGCAAAACAGAGGCTTATCCGCTGGATACTCCTACTCCAGGAATTTGATATCACTATCAAGGATAAAAAGGGAGTAGAAAATGTGGTCGCCGACCATTTATCTCGATTGACATTCACTGACAACACTGAGCCGGTACCTATAAAAGATGAATTCCCAGATGAGCAACTGATGGCTGTCTCCAATTTGCCTTGGTACGCGGATATAATTAATTACCTTGTTACAGGAGAGACCCCGAGCCATTGGTCAAATCAGGACAAGAAAAGGTTCCTTTCATTCGCACGCCATTTCGTTTTTGATGACCCTTACTTATTTAAGTATTGTGCTGATCAGGTCATCAGGCGTTGCGTTCTGAATGAGGACATAACTGTAATTTTAGCCTCCTGTCATTCTGAAGCCTGTGGTGGCCATTTTGCCTCCCAAAAGACCGCACACAAAGTATTGCACAGCGGTTTCTATTAGCCCACTGTGTTCAAAGATGCCTATGCTTTTTGTATATCATGCCGCGATGTCAAAAGCTTGGTACAATTTCGAAAAGGAATTCGATGCCCTTAACTCCCATCATCACAATTGAAATATTCGATTGTTGGGGCATCAACTTAATGGGCCCATTTCCTAAATCTAATAGCTGTGAATATATACTCCTTGCTATGGAATATATATCAAAATGGGTAGAAGTGATACCGACGAGACGCAATGACCATAAAACGGTAATATCTTTTCTTAAGGAAAATATCTTATCGCGTTTCGAAACCCCAAAAGCCCTAATAAGTGACCAAGGCAGACACTTTTGCAATAAGCCTTTGGAAGCACTACTCAAGAAATACGGGGTGAATCACAAGATCGCTCTAGCTTACCACCCATAAACGAATGGGCAGGCAGAGTTGGCTAACCGTGAAATCAAGCACATATTAGAAAAGATGGTTAGTTTCAACAGAAAAGACTGGGCCTATAAACTGATTGATGCTCTTTGGGCATACCGTATTGCATACAAGACAAATTTGGGAATGTCCCCATATAGGCTAGTGTATGGCAAGGCATATCACCTCCCCGTTGAAATTGAGCATAAAGCATATTGGGCAACACGCTCATTAAACTTTGACATTAAAGAGGGAGGACATCTCCGGAAACTGCAGTTGGCAGAACTGGAAGAAATTCGACGAGATGCATATGATAATGCCAAACTCCACAAGGAACGATTGAAGGTTCGCCATGACAGAACAATTTTTTGAAAATCTTTCGAGCCTGGGCAGAAAATTTTACTATACGATTCGCGCCTTCATCTCTTCCCAGAAAAACTTCGATCCTGGTGGACAGGACCCTTCACAATCAAATTTGTCTTCCCACATGGGGCCGTTGAGTTATTTAATCCTAAGAACAATGGAAGTTTCAAGGTCAACGGCCAAAGGATAAAACTGTTCTTAGAAGATTTCCAACCCGAGGTCGAGCACATCCAACTGGATGAGCCCGACTATGCCTCCACCTAGAACGCTCAAGTGCGTTTTATCAATGTTGTTGTACTTTTTTCTTTTGATGTTTCTCGTTTTGTTTTGTTCTTTTGTTTATCTATTCCTTTTTGAGTGTGATCTTGATCATAATCTGCTATTCTAATTTTATCTCGTGCAGGCTGTCCACCATGAGAGATGACAATGTTCACTCGATAGGGTCATGGGCTGATTCAGAATATCAGAACCCACCTTGGACTGCTGATGAAATCACATTCTGCTTATCTCCATACCAAGGCCAGAAGCCGACGACATCGTTGACTTAACCAACATATACATCCCGTATGATCCTGCACTCCTTCAAATTAACCCATTTGAGCACATGGCACTCCCTGAAGAGGAGGGAGAGCCTGAGGGATACACTGTTTGGGAAGTGGATGACGCTTTAATGGAACAGTGGGAAAATGACTCAATGTGGGAGCCATGGGAAGAAGAGGACTTACAAGATGTGGTGCCCGAACGCCTGTAGACACCCCATTTTGTCGGCTATCAGATTTAGGAGACCCATAGCTTCGTGGTTCACAATGATCGAAAAAGACTTAAAAGGACTCTTGGAAGTTAGTTCTGTCTCTCAGAATGCTCAGAATGACCAAAATGCCCCTGAAAGCCCGAAAACTCCCAGATTTGGTCCCAAAGTTCTGGAAACATGCTACGTCATAAGAAAAACAATAAAATGAGTTTTTAAGTAAAATCGAATAAAATCGTCAGCTCCCAGAGACCCCCGGAAGTCCCGGAAGTTCCCGGAAAGTCCTCGTTGACCGGTTTGACCAAGGTTTGACCAAGTTTGACCAAAATCATCCGAATTCACCAGAATCATTAGAAAAGTATTAAAATAAGTTTTAAAAGAGAATTGAGCGAAAACGTCAACTCCTGGGAGCTCCCAGAGGTTCCCAGAGGTTCCCAGAACTTCCAGGGAATCCCAGGTTTGACCAGTTTGACCAAGATTTGACTTTAGAATCGGGGCACCGAAACAATTTTCGAATATTTTTCATGGATACTAGAGGTCAATAGCTTTCCAACGGTATATCGCACATAATTTCTGGATTTAAAACGAATTTATTATGAATTTCCAAAGGCGAAAAAGGCGATCAAATCGGCTTTTATCGCGAATATCGCAAAACTTTTCAAAGTGACCTATCTCTGAACTATTTTTTATGTAAATTAGACTCCATTACCTTTCCAACGGTATATCACAACCTCAATTTGGAGTTCGTATGAATTTGTTGTGAATTTCGAACGAAATAGGGCCTTTTTGCGAATACCGGAACCTCTGGGGGCCTAAACGTAATTTTCTGGGCTTCTGAGGAGCAGTGCCACCGCGGCACTGGCCCACTGCCGCCGCGGCACTGGCCCAGTGCCACCGCGGCACTCAACCCTCGCAGAGTCCATTTTTGTAATTTTTTTGGGGGTCCAATTTGATTAATTGAAAGCGGCAGTGGGCCAGTGCCGCAGCGGCACTCAACCCTCGCAGAGTCTATTTTTGTAATTTTTTGGGGGTCCAATTTGATTAATTGAAAGCCAAAACGACGTATTTTTATGTTCACAGATGTTTGGGACCAATGGGAGTACTTCTAAAATCCCAAAACCACCCCAAATTAGCCTATATAAACCCCCCATTGCTCTTCATTTTGGGGGGGCCAAGTGCAAAGCTTGAAAAGTTGTAGAGAAGAAGAGAGATAGAGATAGGTTTAGAAGAGAGAAAATGAGCTTCCTCCTACTATTTTGCTATAGAAAGTGAGTTTTATTCTTGTTTTCTTCCATTATCCTTCTATATACTTCACATTCAAAGTCCATTCCAACCCTCATTCTTGAGCTTTCATGAGATAGGAAGCTACTTCCATGTCCAAATGTCAAAATCTCATGAGATAGGAAGCTTTCATGAGATAGGAAGCTTGTTTATATATATGTTCATCCCTTCTTACCTCATTTCTTTTTATTTTTCTTTATTTACTTACTTGTTCTTCATCATCTAAATGATGACATGAAGTTTGAGGTGAGTGAATCCTTATGGATAGTAGCTCTTAACCTACAAACATGTTTGATAGATGATGATTATAACTTCAATACCTCCAAGGTATCCTTGAAGTGTATTGAAGTTATGCTCAAATAAAAATGAGTCTCTCCAACAATCTTGGAGGTTCTTGATGATGAGTTGAATGTTGGCATTTTAAGTGGTCATAATCTTTATTGAGTATTGAAAATACACTTTCAAAACCTCTATTTCAAAACCCCCCCTCTTAAATCCCTCATTTTGATTTCAATAAATAAACCTTGTTTTTCTCAAAACCCTCAAAACAGTGAGTCATTTAAACTCAAGGAATTATTTTGAGTTCAATACTCAATGTATGAATGCAAGACTACTTGGAAAGTCTTTCTAACTCATTATAGAACATCCATGATTTTTGGCTTGACTTGGAAGCACTTGAAAATGGTTCATTCTTGCCCAAACATTCTCTCTAGATATTCTGTTTTTACAGTCACAGCAGCTTGGTCTACTTTCAACTTGTTTTACAGAAAACGTTTCCAAAACGAGTGGTCCTAACTTATTTTTCCCTTGAACTTCAATGTCCTAGGGAACTCTCTGTATAAAATGGGCCTCTAGATCATTTGTTTTCATTTTCTAAGATTTTCTAACATTTCCGTCGACAGTACGGACTCTGTTTCTGAGTGACCTCTGTTGTTTATATGATTTCTCTCAATCTGTGATAGTTATTAAAGATTGGCTTTTTGGATTGTGTTCTAGACACAATAAGGAACATCTCCATAACAAATCATGCATTGAAAACATTCCTAACCCCTCTTTTCAATTTCCCAAAGATCTGGTCACTGTTCTATCCACTATTCACAGCAAGCACATTTTAACTTTCATTCTTTGTTTGGATGCTTATATGCATTCCAAATTAGTTCACATCTTAGGAAGTAGTTCATACTACATTTGTATATATCCCATGTTGATTTCACCCATCCATTCATACACATTTGAGACTTCTAAGTCATTCTAGGAATCCATGAACACAAAGCACACTACAACCTTGGCACATTTTAGATACATACATTGCATCCATGCAAGATTTGGGGTTTTTTTTGTAACTCCTAATCTAAGAAGATTATAAGGAACGATCATGATCACACGTCCATGCTTCCCCTCGATCTAATCATCCTTTCTCATCCGTCCCGGGGATTGAGAGATCTTCTATTCTCAAAGATTAACATGCATCATCCAAGCTTGCTAAGCATCCTTGTTTTCTTTGACTATTTGTTTCAAGAACAATTCATGTCCCCCTTGAGATTAGGAAGTCTTGATTATTTGATACATGACTAGACGATTTTTCCTAGGTTTATTTGTGTGATCTTTCACTTTACATTGTATGATATTTGACTTAGATCTTATGAATGATATCTTATCTTTAGATCTTCCATTTCAAGTTTCTTATGTGATGTAATATACTATCATAGTATTAATTGTCGAACCATTCATAGTATAAGATGATTATTTGGATGCTAATTGAGGCCCGTCGAAAGACGGGGCGAGTTGAGGGTGTTTTAGTCGTGACAAAGGCTCCTTCCTCTCTCGTACCAAAACCCCGAACCAAGTTCTTTGGTTATGAAGGGCCGGTGCCCTTTATCCATTTGGGTGAGTCAAATTAGGTTTCTTGGTTCCTTAAAGACCAAGTGGCGACTCTGTATCTGTTTTCAACAGACCTTTTCTCTTTCCTTGATTCAAAAAATCAAACAAGTTTCAAAACATAACGAAGCGGTGGAATCCCAGTATCCACAATCTGGCGACTCTGCTGGGATTTTTATTTTAAAACAAAATAATACAGAGGTTTGACTCATAAAAAGCATCCTTAAAATCATCTTTTTACCGTGTTTGGTTCATCCGCATTGCACACTTGCATTTTCCCCTCCGACTGTGTCTGAAACGCGGCGCTGACATTGTTCAGGTCTTGCTGTGCCAGGGCACAAGTCACCGTTGATACTGTACCTTCCAAGGTATATCAAAAAGAGTAAAAACCTCTGTACTGTCTCTCTGACGGTATATTGGAACTCTCGTCAACGGACCCTCTTTGACTAAACCCAGCCTTTGCATATAGATTCCCGTAGAACCTTTCATAGGACTGTTCATTTATCTTTTCAGATAGGACAATGTGATATAACTGTTGTATGCCCTGATGGGATTACCTGAGCGGTGTAGATGCTTATGTGGCATAGAACAGAACCTCTTCCTTATGATTCCCAAGGCAATCATAAGTGAGGTTAATTCTTGGTCACATTCCTTTCTTTTTCTTTTCGTTTTGCTTTGTTTAATTCTTCCTGTTTGTTTCTTCTTTTGCTCTAGTTAATTTATTTTCTCCGTTTCGTTTTTGTTTCCCTTTGTCAGGAATATCACTATGAATCCACCATTTCTACCGTTGTACCTTCCACATCAACTCTTTCATGGATTTGGACCATATATAAGGTCCCCGGATAATCCGCCGCAAGAGGAATGTTCGATGCGCAATTTCACTCCGTTATCCTTGTCTCCATCCGGATCCCCTATTGTCGGTGGAATCAATTCCTTAGAAAGTTTGGACTTGCTCGATGATGTCCTCACTGCTTTTCGCTTGTTTTGGGAAAGGGAATCATCAAGTTCAGACTCTACATTTGAAGTTCTGGTAGAGAAGGAGGTTGTGGAATAAGGAATCTTTCTGCTTGAAGAATAGTGTTTTACTCCAATTGTTTTATGTCATTTCATATTTCTTTCATCAATTGGAGTATATTCTTAGACAAAGTTTTGTTAATTTCAGTTTTAATTTAGTTTTTCTTTTTCAATAAGGTTTTAAAGACCGTTTTGGGAGCAATATTATTGCAAGTGAATGCTATTATAAAGATTTATTTATATAAAATTTGCAATTTTCTACTATGAGGATGATGTTTTTGGCTTACAGATTTTGCCAATGAACTGTTTTATCATTATTCTGTATGTCCAGACCAATATTAGTTAGTTGGGGGTGTTCGAGTTATCATTTCTATGATCTTGTAGAATTTTAGGGTTCGATCGATCGACCGATTCTCGATCGATCGAGAGCATCAGAACCTCGAGCGCTTCATCAGGGCTCAATCGATCGAAGATTCGATCGATCGAACCATCTCGAGCGATCGAGACCTGTATTTAAACGAAGCGTCGTCTATACACTTCAGCAGCTTCTCTCTCTCTCTCTCACTTTCTCGACCGATTGAACACAGAGGGCGACGCAGGCGATTTTTGAACCCCCCACTTACTACCACATCAATTGCGGAGCAACGGGGCACACTGATCATCATCATCACCACCCTCATCGTCTTCTCAGTGCGTCTCTTAAGGTGAGGCCCTGAGAACCCCCTCGTGTTCTTTCCATTTCTAATTCGTGTGGGAGTGCCCCCCATTGGTTATTTTACTCATTTTTTCTTTGTTTTGTTATATTTCATGTTTGCGGGTCTTTTCCTTTCTCATCGCGCGAGACTGCCATTTCGCTGTGTTCGATCGATTGAATTGAGTTCGAGCGATCGAACCCAGCATTCTTTTAATCGATCGAACAAGTCTCGAGCGATCGAACCTGCAATATTCCCGATCGATCGAACATGCTTCGATCGATCGAAGTATGGCAGTTTCATTTCCTTTTCTGGTTTCCCTGTTTTTAATGTTTCTTTGTTTCTTTCTTTTGTTTCAGGGCTAAACAATGAACCCTATCACTGGGTATCACAAAGCCAAGCCATTTGACCTAACCATACCCGACCCTATACCCGATCACGGATTCAGAAACAACGAAAATCGGGTATGGTTCACCAGATATTTCCAGTTACGCAAGGTCATGCTTGAGCGACCCCTCGAGACTGCTTGGTTGGCTACTCCCTGGTATCTTGCACGGATACATGGATGTGACGCTTATGTTATTTTTATCTTGGTGACATGAGGAACATGTGCATTTCTTTCATGGTTTGAATGAGGATGATATGTTTTGTAGAGCTAAATTAATAGTGAATGACAAGGGAATGTTTAAAAGTTATTCTATATCTTTTTGAGCTTAAAATCAGAGAAGTTTGTGGGTACATTCACTGCAAACCCTCACGAGACAACACTCGTCCACTAGGGAAAACCTAGGGGTTTAACGGCTTGTTGCATTTGCTAAATGCAACCGCGATTCCTGCGAAAGTGAGCTAGGTAGTTTTCTTTCTTGTTATTTTAATTTAGTTAATCTGGATCTAGTTATTTTAGTTTTTCTAGTTATAGTAGTGTTAGTTTAACTTGTTTTTATTTTCGCTCTATTGCTAGGGACTAGCAACTCGCTAGTTGGGGGTTGTGACAAGCGGGGGTAATTGTAAAATACAACCGCGCTAAAAAAAGAAAATGTGTTAAATTACTTCACAATTCCTCCATTTATCTGCAATTTGAATTACAATGCTAGTTCGTACACATATTGATTAAACTATGATAAGTTGTTTGTTTTAGCTGTAGTTTGTGCAGATTACTGTTGCTGTGTAAATAATTAAATGAAAAAGACAAAAGGGAGTGCTGATTTTTAATGAAGACAAGTAAAGGTTGAAAAGTGAACCTCGATCGATTGAAGACCATTCGATCGATCGAATGTTCGATCGATCGAAAGAGTTTAAGCGCTCGAAGATGTCAGATGTTCAATCGATCGAAGGATGTTCGATCGATCGAACATGGCTTTTATCAGATTTTACGCGCATGTAGCAGAAGCGGGTGTTTAACCCTAGTATTAGGTCTTAAGTATATATACTCATATTATGTGCGTCCAGAGGGACGTCCAATTTCATTTTCATCAGTTTATAGAGAGTAGAGAGCTTTTACGTTGATTTTTTTGTAGGTTTAAGCAAGGATTTACATTGGTTGTTTGGATTCCTCATTAGTTCAATACAAGTATTCGTTTTCAGGTTACTTTATTTACGTTCAACACTTAGTTTATAGAAGTTTAATCTGCTATCTAGTAGTCTTGAATGTTAGTTATAGTTATATACTTAGTTTTCATAGATTTATTGCAAAAATCACAAGCAAACACACCTTTAATGGAACTTTACGTAAAAAATGAATCTGAGACACTTCAGAAGATGTCTGAGTAGTCCCCAGGTTGGGAGATCATGATGAAACCGTGATCTCAAGCCTCTGCCATGCAGCAGAATAATTTCTGTGTTCGATCGATCGATCGAGAAATCTCGATCGATCGAAACGGAGATGCAGTCGAGCGATCGAAGTCAGTTTGATCGATCGAGAGATGAAGATATTCGATCGATCGATCGAACCCTCTGATTCTTGAGGACATTCTATGCAGTATTCCTAGACTTTCTGTTTTATTGGATTGTTATCAAATTGTCCCAAAACGCTCAGTTTGTCAAAACAGTCTGTGAACTTTAAGTCTTGAGGCATTTTTCTTCAATATATTTTGCAAACCACCCTCAATGCTAATACCATTGTAGGTGAGAGTCAAAAATATTATTTTAAACCGCTTTTGTGTATTTCAAACTCCATTGTGATGATATGGTCCCGGTCATGAAAGGACTATAGATTCTTTATCCTAAGAGAAATACGGAATACTGTAGAAAGTGTACTCCATTGAGCTTCAACATAATTGCATGGTAGATGGCTAGGTCGCGGTGGATTCGTGTAATCCCAATATTTCCTTTTAGTTAAGAAAACACGTTTTAAATCTTTGTTTTAATTAATTAGTTGGTAATTAGTCTAATTTAGTTTAATTGTTTTATTTTTAGTAGTTGATAAATTGTGGGACTTTGTGTTCTACATTCCTTTAAAATATTGAATTTTATTTTCTTGTTTGAGATAAATCTAAGTAATTAGTTTAACACCTTCCCTGTGGGATCGACCTGGACTTAACCAGACTACTACTTGCACGATTACCTACACTTGTGTATAGCACACAAGCGCACACAGAAAAATTCTCGTGTCAGTCACCATTCAAGAGTGGCTGTCCTCTTAATTTGAGTTAAAGGACATGGGTGAGGCCAACTATGTGTTGTGCGTTAAGATTGTGAGAGATCGTTCTAAGAAATTCCTCTATTTGTCGCAGCAGACTTACATAGCAAAGGTTCTGGAACGTTTTTGCATAAATAATGCAAAGCCTATTGACACTCTTATTGAGAAGAGATTCTCGTTGATCTTGAATCGATGTCCTAACAATGAAGAAGAAAAGAACCAGATGTCCAAAGTACCATATGTATCAGCTGTAGGAAGCCTGATGTACGCTATATTGTGGACACGATTGGATATATGCTATACAGCAGGTCTAGTGAATCGTTGCCAGAGTAACCCAGGTCCATACCACTGAAAGGCAGTGAAGAGGATTTTTTTATATCTTCGGGGGACTATGGACCTGTCCATATGTTATGGTGGTGGAGATTTGAATCTGAGAGGATATAGAGATACTGATTGGGCTAGCAATAAGGATAAACGCAAGTCCACGTCTGGGTATGCATTCACATTGGGAGGTGGAGCAATTTTGAGGTGTAGCAAGAAGCAGACGTGCATCGCATTATCTACTATGGAAGCTGATCATGTTGCTTGTTCTTTAGCCGTTCAGGAGGCTGTATAGTTAAGGAGGTTTTTGCATAGTGTAAGCTTCTTTCCTCAGGGTGATGAAGCAGTGTTGGTCTATTGTGACAGTACATCGGCTTTAGCGTGTGCAAAGGACCCTAAGTACCACGGGAAGTCCAAGCACATAAATATTCGCCACCACTACATTCGAGATATGGTTGCACAAGGGGAGGTTGTCTTAAAGCACGTCTCTACTGGCAAAATGATGGTTGATCCTTTGACCAAGCCAATTGTTTGGGATTCGTTCTTGTCCTACATTAGTAGTATGGGACTCCGTAGATTCTGATGTACTTAGACAGTGCCATTCTTGACATTATTATTATTGTTTGCAGATGTTTATTATTTTAATGATGAAATTGATGGTTATCCAAATTCATTAGTTGTTAATTGGATATGTTCACTTTTTTCCTTGTAAGTGTCTCCTGGATTGAATCGACCTGCTCACACGGGTGATTAACCTTGGTGCCTGGATAGATGACTTTGATCAAATGTATTCATAGCACTTAGACGACGAGTACGATGAGACATTTGTGTTTATGGCGCTAAGAGGGCGATCTAGAACACCTATATCTGTGCGGTGTAAGAACATCAAGCAAGATACATATATTTTTTTACTTATATGTCGCCTTAGATAAGTTCTGAGATGAGACCAGTACCTCTATACTGAATCGAACATGGAGATTGCCCACGCCTCTATGTTGCCTGTTCATAGCCGAATGTGAGATTTCAGACGGGTTCCAGGAGGTGCAACTGTGCTGAAAAACTCAGGTTAGACGTTTGTGTAACGTCTAGACTAAGATTCGTATGGCTTTACTATTACCACATAGTGATACACCCATTTTTACGGAAGAACGCCATAGCATACATATGATATTGTATGTACTATTTTGCGATAATTTTTTGTGGAGTAATGGATTGATCCCTATTTCATTATTGTGTGAGCCGCGTAGTCTCCTTTTATCGGGAATTCTACACCATTTACCTTTTGACCTGAGACTGTGTCAAGAAGAAGACATTTTATGACACTACTTTAGCATACCTCCCAGGGGTGAAGCGGAAAATTCCATTCCATGGGGTATGTCTAAAAAAGCGGCCAAGTTAGTTGAATTGACATTAGTAGGTGGGGAAGACTAATTAATTCGATAACACACCATGTACTTTTACTCATTAGTTGGCCAGCGACGATCGTATATGTACCGATCGTCATGGGTACATTATATGTGGGGTATAACCCTACTTTTCGAGGGATTAAGAGTGCTACATCTGGTGTGGTTGGATAAGTCTGGGTAAATACATGAGAAGCTTCCAAGAGATGTGTTTTGCTAGTTTAGTGATTGACTTAGCATCTCTATTCTTGTTGCTAAACGTTCTTTTTGTGAGGTCGCATGCTCGATTTCCTATATGAAGAGACGATGAAAGTAAAAATCTGAGAGATTTTGTCTGACACAAAGCCCTATGTGGAATGGGAGATATAACAAATATTATCTGGGTTGGGATACCCACATTGGACCCGGGGTCCAATGGGCCTTGCCTGGTTGCTAAGTAAGCCCATAAGGAGTCCAATTCAAACCCTATTAGAAGAGTGTGTATATATGGAAGTTGTATACGTTACAACTAAAAGAGATGACCACAAATCATATACACACATCTATCTCTCTCTCTCCCTCTCGGCCATCTCTCTCTCTCTCTCTCTATCTCTCTCTCTCTAGATTTCACTCACTCTTTCTAGCTTAATCACTAAGTAAGCTTGAGATTTAGCGTGTGAAGATCAAGGGGATTGCTCTAGTAGCCGTTCTCGTGACCGTTGCGAAGTATAAGGCGTACACGGATGCTAGTATTCTCGGATTGGAAGAACAAGGTTGAGGGCTCGTAACAATCAATGATCTACGATCCGTCGGGTTCAATTCTGCTAGATAATATCCTAAAACCTGACCCTATGCATATGTGTGAGTTTATCTATATTTGAGAACATAGCATTATTCGTACATTTATGACCCCTAGATAGACCTACAAAGTTGTTGTTCTAACAAGTCACCAAGCCCACCATAGTGATGGTTAAATTGGTTGTGACTTCGATATCTAGGCAGAAGCAGAAGTCCTAAGCTCTTAATCACAAGAATATAATAAAAATTAAAATAATTTATTAAGATCCCAATCTATTAACACCTTGTTTGAAGCTCTTAAGTACTTCATAAACAAACCCTCTCACCTAGGTGAGATGGTCAGGACTCGTACACCCAATTGTATGGTTGTGGGTTCGAATCTTGGGGACCGCATTAGGGAGTGTTTTTTTTATTGAGGGCTTTGGCTCCCTCTGTACTTTTTCGCCCCGTTTGTGTGTGTGTGTGTGTGTTTACTAACTGTTAACGCGAATATGAGTATTTCTCTACTAACCTCCAATCACAAGGGCTTGTGACATCAGTAAAAAAAAAAGTACTTCATAAACAATCTAATATATGCGTCTAAAGCCCGACAAGCTCATTTGGACCAAACTTATGTTTTTAGAATTGATTCCAAACTGGCCCTTAATATAAATTAATTGTCAATGGAGGCCAAGATTGTATAGTAGGCTGTTGGATCATATAAAAACATATACCTCCAGCTCATCAACTCCCATGGTTCAGTCCACATTTGTTGGCCCAGTACTGGTTATATCCATTTGGACCAAGTACATCTAATAGTGAAATTATTCTACATGACTGTCATACTATACCACGATCATTGTGATCTCTTTATTACTTATTGTAAGACTCACATAAGACCCACAAAATGCTCAAATCTCAATAGAAGTCACAATACTCACGGGTATCCAAGTGTGGTAGCGAAAGAGAAATTCTACAAACACCCACAATTTTTCTCCCTATATTCACATGTACAAAGGAGACTGTTGAATGTACACCTCTCCAATGCAATATGTGGTGTCGAGAGAAAGCTGGTGGATGCGTTTAGAGTTTCCCATATAACACAAAATCTGACAGTCATGTTGTTGTATAAGGCTCTAAGAGCAACTGCAATGTTGCAAAATAGTCAAAGTTAGTGTCAGAAGTTAAGCTTCATGGTTGCAAAGGCACTCCAATGGACACGTTAAAGTCCGACGTGGCAATGTCAGAGGTTAAGTTTTTTGTTAACTGTGGCCATTCTCTTAACGAGCCACGGTGGCATTAATTGATGTTATGCCTGCTGTAAGACATGATGAAAAGTTACTATACCCATTTTAGTTTTACCAGACACCTAACAGCTTGGTTTGTATTCCTTTATTGGAGAAGCAGAAAAATCATCACTTTTAGCATGTACTATCTTGCAATTTTTTTGTCCAGATGGACTATTAACTAACACAAACATCTAAAGCATCCTTGGAGATGCTCTAAGCCAGGGCCACCTGATTATTCTCTTCAGTGGTCCTACCAATCAAATCTATCTATATATATATATATATATATGCCAAAGCTAACAGACAATGAAATAATCAGAATGGTTGGTTAGAATGTTAGGAAGGAGTTAAGGCCTATATTATATATACATCACATAGGTCAATTTGGTCAATTGGTAAAGTTGTTAAAACTGTTTAAAACTAAAAATTTGTGTTGCTGCCGAGTGGACTGTTTAGTACAATTGGTATAACCTCTCTTTTTTCATTAAGGAGGGAGAGGGTATTAATTCTCATAGGGAATTTTAGTTGCTTCTTCACTCGGAATGAGTGACCTTGTTAGGCTCTGCCGTGGGCCAATAAAAAAGTTTGGGATTGGATTGATTGGAGTTGGGGTGTGTCATGTGTGTATTTAATTTAGATCCAGCTATGTATTAAAAAAAAACTAAATTTGTAAAATTTGTATTGCTTGACTTGGCATTCAATGTACTTAGCAACTAGTACAACTCTAGACACACGTGAGTTACGTATATAATGTTGCGTGTATAATGCTAGTAATAAATTTTTTTTTTAGGTGCGCACAAGTTGATTTGGACACCCACGGTTATCAAAAAAAAAAAATGCTAGCAATAATGCTAGACAGTACTAGTAGACACATTTTAAAAAAAGACACCCATATAAGGAGAATTTATCTCATATCTATTGATATAAATAATTAAACCTCTCTTTTAAGAAAATACTTTTGCTCACCCAAAATTTGGTACACCAATGCTCACCCAAGCATCCCATTGGCCAATGCAGTGGGGCCCAGGATTAAACAAATGTTGTTTAATATTGTTTAATCCTGGGCCCCACTGCATTGGCCAATGGGATGCTTGGGTGAGCATTGGTGTACCAAATTTTGGGTGAGCAAAAATGCTCTCCTCTTTTAATTACAAAATAATAGCATTTAAATTGCATTTTATTTCAAATTTGTCATTGATACATCATTCAAGAATGGCTCAATCATAAGACAAGTTAGGCGACCGCTGAAGGCCCCAAAAATTTTTTCCCCATTTGTTGATATATATATATATATATATTTATCATGTAATTTTATCTTCTTATCAAAAAAATAATGGGTAATTCTATTAACACCCGCCTAGCTACTTTACTTTCTACATATACTTTAATAAATTTTCTTCATTATAAGTAAATCCCTAATCAAAATGACATATTTAGAACAAGTTAATAAATTTAGTTTAAATGATTAACTCTTTACACCCACCTACCCCAACAAACCCTAATCATCAACATCTACAACATCTAAATATGCAAGAGAATAGCGAAATTCTGTCATACGTTAAACTCTTTTATTCTTTGGACATGGAACAATTCTAGTTCTTAACTTCCCCCATTCTAGTTAAACCGTAATATAGGGGTCAATTCATAACCAAGGGAATTCCCTTGCTGTATATTAACTTAGGTTATTTCTTCTAAAAAATCATTGAATAGAAGAGATGTTAGAACCATTCAATGTGTCAATAGTTTGGCCCAAACCTTTAGAATTCAGGGTAAAAAAAACAGGCATAAGTACGTAGATTTACAAAGAACGAGAACTTCATTTTCGTCCATGTTGTATTCGTATATAGGCGGAGATTTATACCTATGAGAATTCAATAGTTCTTTAGAAGAAATTGAGAGTGAAAGAGGATGATGGGTGCAGAGAGTAACAAGAAATGATTGAAGTTTTTAAGTTAGGGTTATTTTGGGAATGAAAGGTGGGTGTTGAGAGAAGTTTGTTTTAAATGTTTAAAATAGATTGGTGGGTGTAAAGAGTAAGTGGGTATAGTGAGTAAATTAGGTGGATGTTAACAGAATTATGCAAAAATAAATGAGAAAAAATAGTATCCCTTTACGTAAAAGCCCCTATTAATTGTAACCAACTACAATACATCTATTCTTAACATAAAGGCTCTCAACGTCGCACTACCTCTTTAACTTCTAATTTTCAAGCCTATCAGAATAAAAGAAAAAAATATATATGAATTTTATCTAAGAAAAAAGTCTTATGAGAAAGTTTACAAGAAATAATAAACACACTGATCGAAATATTTAATTTTTATTAAAAAAAACTTAGATTCTATTCTATATGCATTGATTGCTTATAGAATCAGATTAACAATATCTATAATAGCCATTTCAATAGTTTTTTTTTTTTTTTCAGAACTAAAACTGATAAGATTTTACTTAAAATCAACCATGTTGCAGTAGAGACTAAATAAATTAGCGATGGCCTCGATAGAAAAGGAAATTTGAAAAAAAAAAAACGTGAATATAAACTTTAAGTAATTCAGAAAGTGAGAAAATGATTTTAAAATAATAAAATTTAGGGTAAACTACACGGACCTCTCCTAAGGTTTGCCTTAATTACATAGACCTCTCTCGTATTTTGAAGAATTACACAAACCTCCTATTTTTGGTAACAGTTGGGTAATGTCCATGATGGAATAAATAAAAGTGCTAAACTGCCCCAACATTAAAAATACACACACCTCTCTTGAAGTATTGTCTAATTACACGGACATCTCTCGTATTTTAAACAATTACACAAACCTCACTTATCACCCACAAAACTCTAACTAAATTTATAGTTTGTGTAAATGTGATATGGGTAATACTTGGGGCACAACCAAAGCCACAACATTCTGTCAACAACCTTCATTTTGTGTCTATCTCTCTCTTGATAGGTTCCACAGTACCAGTCACCCCACAATGCCCACTAGGAGAGAGATAGACACAAAATGGAGGTTGTGAGCAAAAAGTTGTGGCTTTGGTTGTGCCACAATCTTTTATCCACAACCTTCATTTTGTGTCTATCTCTCTCTTGATAGGTCCCACAGTGCCAATGATCCCATAATGCCCACTAGAAGAGAGATAGACACAAAATAGAGATTGTGAACAAAAAGTTGTGATTTTAGTTGTGCCCCAAGTATTACTCTTGTGATATTGTGCCCTCAAACTCTAACTAAAACTTGCTTTTAAAATAGAAGTAAAACAAAAAAAAAAAAAAAAAACTACTTTAATGATTATCATGATTATTAGTAGCTTGCTATTTTATTTCAAAGGGAGAAACCCTGGTCCCATCAGACACTGGCGTGTCGAGTAAACTCAGAATAAAAACAATCACCGGCAAACCACACACATCACTAAAGTCGTGAAATCCATTTTCTATTTGTACGTCTGTGTGGCTACTATGAATAATACTTCCCATTTGTTGCTATTCGAAAGTTTGAGAAATTAATCAATTAAACATTGGAGTCTTTTGTGATCCTAAATAAACAGAGAAATTAATTTCCATAAACAAAATCTTGAAATAAATACAACTTTTGTGGACAATAACATTATCTTGAACTAAAATGTGAGTTTAAGTCCGTATGACTCACCTAATAGCTATCCAGATTCTGTCACTGCAAGTTGTTTTTGTAAGTTTCTATGTGATTTTTAAAAGTTCTATAAAATGTGATCTACCAGCCTTCTATATTAATGTAGTTAGACTCCACCAACTATTTAACCAATAGAAAATTATCACAGTTAATGTGTATATATATGTATATATATGTATATATATAAGATATACATAATTGATTTTTGAGAGAACTAATGATTGAGTGGTTCATCTTTCAACAGTTACTAAATAAGTTACTTTTTTATTTTTCAGGACAGTAATTATGAAAGTTATTATATATTCCAAGACTGTCATTATAACAGTCATTAAAAAGCCCTCTTCTCTCCTCTATAAAAGGTACACATTTTCCCTTAAAAGTTAACCTTCAATCAATTACAGAAAAAAAAAAGGGTGCATATTTGAGAGGCAGAGAGAAAAAGGAGAAGCCTATAATAAAATTCAATACAAGGGATTCCAATTTCGTCTCTACCAATTCTAATGGCAAATAACAGTATGTAAATTTATATGTAAATTCTTAAGGTGCGTTGTATTCAAGATCTTAACAATTTAAGTTATTTTCGGTATGATAGTTTTTATTATGGGTAATACTTGGGGCACAACCAAAGCCACAACCTTTTTTGCACAACCTCCATTTTGTGTCTATCTCTCTCCTAGTGGGCACTGTGGGGTCACTTGCACTGTGGGACCCATCAAGAGAGAAATAGACACAAAATGAAGGTTGTGCAAAAAAAGTTGTGGCTTTAGTTGTGCCCCAAGTATTACTCTTTTATTATTATAGTCTAGCAATTGGTATCAGACCAATATTTTTTAATATACGTACATCTTAGAATAAAAGGCTAAGGATATTATTTTTATGTTTAAGTCGTGAGCCAAGATGTTCACAATTCAACGAGTTACATATCCACCTTCCAGCAAAAAAAAAAAAAGAGTTACATATCCACCAAAGCAAATCCCATACATACAAATGCATCCGTGAGCGGTTTTGTCATGTATATGTATGCTGATAATTTGTACAAGTCATTGTCATGACGAGAGTTATGGAATACTATGGGAAACATGTATAAATAAAATATTTATTTTTTCTAGATTTTGTCTTACATGAATTAGCATACGTAAGCACAGTATATAATGCATAGGTTTATACTTTTGCTTTGTAATGAACCTATATCATGGGCTGGAACTGTTTGAATGTTGATATCCAATTTGATTAAAAAAAAATTTGGGATTGGAAATATGCTTGGGAACTGTTCCAAGGCATTACATCTCTAATAAAAGTGATTTTTTTTTTATCAAATCCCATTTTATTTCTTTACTGCACAATGGCAGTATATTAAAGATTTTTCCCTATTTAGTTTTTACTTAAAGATTAGAGTTATTGCTAGTTTCTTTGTCATTGAAAAGATTTTAATCACATAAAAGAAAAATAAAATTTACTATTTTATTATGAGAGTAATTTAGTAAATAAATGACAATTTAGCAATTAAATAATAACTATAATAATAGTGATAGAAAATATACAATTTTAGAGTTATTGCTCAAAGTAATCATTGAACAGAAAATTCAATTACAAAAAAGAAAATTTTAGAATTACTATTATTTTTATTAAATTAGTAATTGAATTAGTAAATGATGACTTTAGCAATTAAATAAATCGCGGTGTATTATAGGAGCATCCTGTTTTACCGTCCGGGAGGTCCCGGAGTATTATAGGAGTATCCTGTTTTACCGTCCGGGATGTCTATCTCTGATCGCCGTAAGTATTTAGGAATGTCAAGATTCCAAGTTCTTTTTGTGACCGGTGTGATTTCCTGGTCTGGCCTAATGTTCCTTCCCCTGCCCCCCAAGCATTTTGCTAAGGCGGGAGTGCAGGAGTGAGGGCCGTAGGAATCCGACCTAGAACATGAGTGGTTGCAGGGTCCTTTGAAGCTTGCCATCACTACACCATATAGGCAAATTTGTAACGGATATGTTTTATGATTTGTAACGGGTATACCCGTTACTAATTTGTAACGGATATATCCGTTACGAATTTCGTAAAACCATTACTAATTACCATTATTTTGGTTACTTAATTTATGTAACATGTGTATTTATATTTGTAACGTTTATATCCGTTACAAAATTGATCCAAAAAAAATATTAATAAAAAGAATTTTAACATAAAGTAAAACCATCGGGCTCTTCTCTAAGAGTTTGAGTTTTTTTTTTTTGAGGAGCGTAAGTCTTGAGTTTTCATAACAAGAGAAAAGAGAGAGAAAGGAGAAAGGGGGAAGAGCACGTCACCACCCAACCACCACCCCGACGCAACCACGCCACCGCCGACCCAAGGCCGCCGACCTCCTCTCGGTACACACCCTCCTTCTTTTTCTTCTTCTTCTTCTTCTTCGTTTACGTTCTTCCTTATTTTTCTTCTTCTTTCTTCAATTTGAAGACCTAAATAGAACCCCCAAGCACAAGAAGAAGATAGGGTTTGTGGATCTTCAATTTGAAGACCTAAATATAACCCCAAGCACAAGAAGGAGAATCTAGGGTTTGTGGATCTTCAATTTAAAGACCTAGATATAACCCCCAAGCACAAGAAGAAGAAGCTAGGGTTTTGTAGATCTTTAATGTGTCCACACTGCATGTGCGATTTCTCTCTCAAAGGAGATTGTAAATTTCTATGATTAGACTCTTTCTTACATAATAACTCAGTCGCTCTATTTGTTTTCAACTGCGGATTGGATTAATTTTCAAAACTATTGATGTTTTTCTCTGTGTTTTTTCCTGCAGGAAACGAGTGATCGGACTATGCCTCCACTCATCAGGGATAGTTTTTCTACGGTAATTCTCCTACACCCATCATATACAATTATACATATACTCTATTGTGAAGGGGTTCCTGTGTGAAGAGAACATATATATATATATACACATATATCTATATAATAAGGGAGGTTTGTTGCCAAATAGGTACTTTAGATCTCATCCATTAAGACACGACTTATAAATCAAATCCATTCTTTCCTATAAATCAATTTTGCTATCTCTTGGCTATTATTTATCCGAATTATGGATTTTAAGTATGGAACCAAATGGTACTCTATCTTAGTTTTGGTTTATTGTGATTGAATTTGATATTATCAATATGTAGGTCTAAATTTGATGGTGATTAATAAAATAAAAATCAAACTCAAGTGTGTTTTGATATTTAATATTTGACTAATGTTTGGAACACACCCAAATTCTACACCAATGGGAAGAGAGGAGAGGGTAATTGCTGAAAGAGATCCTTTTTCAGTATTGATGCTTCATTTTAATGTCTTCATTTTCTTTTCTTTCCTTTTTTTGTCGCATCGGGTTATCACTAGTATATATGTATATTTCACGTGTTATGTTAGGATCCCACATCGACTAGGAATGGGACTAATTGGTGGTTAATAACACCCTAGGCACCGTCCCTTTGCTGCGAATTCAATCTTCAACAGACCTCAAAGAATCGGTATGTTTTGAGTCTTTCTCATTTGTATTCACTTTATTGTCATTTCGATTGATCTACAATCATTATATGAATCTAGGGTTTATTTAGACCTCTTTACTCTGCGTCCGTTTGTAATTTTGTTCTGTGTTCATATGATTAAAGCTGAATCGAGATGGTGTTTTGTAACGAAGTTTAAATTTTGGGAGTCTATGTCTGAGTAATGCACAAATGGTTGTTTCAGATTTTCGTTTGATAGATACAATTCTGATTGTTTGAATCATTTTGATAAATCTAAGTATCAGTTTGTCATGGGTTTGGTTGCTGAAAAAATGTTGGTGAAAGTGAACAAATTGAATTTTTTTGCTACTAAACACTTATTTCCTAACTTCTAACTACATGCTTTGTTATTAAATTTCATGGTTCATTATGTAAGTTTGTTTTGGAGGCTTGAAAATTATGGCCCTGTTTGGTTTATCCTCTTCATTATGATAGAAAATAATAAAACAAAATGATTAATATTATACATACAACGTTTTATGAGCGCATTGAGCAATTTAAGGGATGCCTTTTAGATGTTAGCTTGCTTTATACCAATTTTCCAGGATGGAGCAAAATCATAGTCTCTGTTTGTTGCTTTTTATACATATTCTTTTTACTGCAAATGCATTTGAATCAATTTTTTTGTCCCATACTGTTTTAATTTGAGCTGCTAATAGTATTATGGCTAATTGTGTTTTCCCTCTTTATGCATGTTTTTTAGAAGGACCGCTAGTGTTACAACACAAGGAAAATACAAGAGACGATGTGCCACTCTGTTTATATACAATAGTGTCACATTGACACATTCACCCAAATCCTTGCACGTATTTTATGCCACACTAAACCCGACCAATAGGGTATATGTTAGTAATTCTCTCTCTTTACTGTGTTTTGCCAATGAGAGGTACATGTTTTGAATCATTTAATACATGAGTTCTCATTGCTTCTATGATGTTGGGATTATTGTTTGAAAGGAATCTAATAAGAAATTTTTTTTTAAAGAATTATTGCTTAAGTTTGAATATTGGTGCTACAGTACTACTTCCCTTGATAAAAAAAAAAAAAAAGAAATGTAAATTCAATATGTTTCCATCCAGGTAAATACTAGAGTACTTTAAAGTATTGCTAATGTTCCCAAACTTGAATCTCAAATTGAATTCTGGACAAGTTGGAATTGCAGTTATCGCTCGGACACGTGCAGATATGGCGATGGCATGGGTTATGGTCTTTATGGAGGTCGGTAAGTATAAATCTGTGTTTATTTTTCTTCTTTCCTTTTGTGGTTTTTTTTTTGGTTGCCGTTTTTTAATTGATTTTGTCCCATGGAGTCAAGTGGTTCTTTTGCAATCTAATTCTAATTAACTCTTTTCATTTTGTTCTCCTCAAATCAGCCCCTCATATGGCATTCAGATTTGTCTACATGGATTTCGCATAATTTCTTTGAACTTTTCACTCTAATTAACTCTTTTCGTTTTGCTATAAGAGTTAGTAATCTCTTGTTTAACTTCTTCTTTATTCCTTTGATTTATATTATGATTTTTGCGTATTCTATCTCAGTCCAGTTGGGTGAAAAGTTTGTGTTTAGAATCTTAGATTGCGTCTTTTGGGTTGTCAAACAGTGCCAAACCTTTGATAGCATAGAGAAGAAAGTGTCAGGTAGTGACATTCCTACCAATTCTGAAACTCTCAAATAAAGTTTGCACACACATTGTTTTTTTTTTCCTTTTTATTTTACTTTTTATGTGCACAACAAATACACTATGTCCATGGACTGGAGGCCTAAGTCATTTAAGCTGCACCATGTCATTGTCGTCCACTGCTTTTAAATTTTGCATCATGCTATTACAACTTTATGACATGATTTAACCCCCACGTGCTTTTTTATTGGACTATTGTAAGTTGACTAGTTTATTGGACTATTATTCATTGGTGAAAGTTGGAATGTTGATGTTCAACTTGCTTGTGATCTGTTCGGAAGTTTTTTCTTAAGCTTTATCGGCGGGCACAATTTTGAACTTGGCTTTTTTGTGGATTTTTTTGGCACAAAGTAAACTTTATGTAATTTTCTTCAAACAGAAGCTTATTACAAGATACATTGCTTTATATTTGTTAGGATGGTTGCTTGTTACGGGCCTCCAATTTCGTACAATTTTCTCAATCTCATTTGTCTTGGTAGGGGTAAAGAAACTATATTGAGAAGGTGAGTCTTCCTTCACACCCTTCAGTAGCTAATTTTCTTCATGTTCCATATGTTTACTTCTTGGATTCTAGATTTTCCATGGTAAAAGTTAATTATTGATTGACTTACTGATCAAAAATAGAATTTACACCTCTTCATTTTATCACCCAGTGTTCGATACTTTTATGCTTGAAATTAGGATTATCATAGATTGGGTTCATGAATTAGAGTCGTAGTGATGATTGTACTTATTTTCGGTAATGGGTTGGATGCAAAGTTGCAGCTATTTATACTCAGCCCACCCCTTAATTATTGCAGTAAAAACTAACCAAAAAATACACCGACCGGTCCAGCTGACCAATAAGTTTACACTACGAAAATTGCAAATTGTAGCTTCAGCCGCATAAATGCAATTCTGCAGATTGTTGGACAATTCAGCTGGGCAATTAAGTCACATCAGTCCAAACCTTGATATAGATGAATATTAAATCACATATTGCTGGACAATTCTGCAGCAACTATCCTCAAAACCAAGCACCCCAATAAAGAGTTCAAAGCCTTTGCTCTAGGCAGAAAATGAATTAGATGATCCTCACAAGCATTCATAGGTCAATAACCAAAAACCACAATGTAGCCCCAACCGAACACGAAATCCAGCAAGTCCATATACATAGCAAAGGCACACATAAAAGATGAAGCCCCCACTACACATCATTTCACGTCATTCAGCAGCACATACGCCCACAGGAATTAGCCCTTCAAATCAGCCCCTAAATCAGTAAATGTTGTTTTGCAATTCTCTTAATTGCTTTTTTTATTTCCCTCCAAGGGTTGGACGTGTCTCCTAGAGTCTAGAAAATAATGAATTTATTTTTTCATTTGTGGTATGCTCGATATTCTCACATTCATAAAAAGTGCTTTTTCTTGGATGGAGATTTGTAAATGGATTAAGTTAATAACTTTGATTCCTTTTCTTCCCTCGTCAAATTCTTTGAATATGTTGTGGTGTTTTGGCTTTTGCCATAATCTGCTTCTGATGACTTTTGTCTTTATTGTGACAAGTAGCACACTCTAATTTTCTATATGAACTTTGAAGTAAATTAGCATTGCACTAGCCCTTGAGCCAGGAAGGAGGATTTGAGAAACCCGAAACATCACTAGCTAACAACGCAAACTTGCTACTCAATCATCAATAAATCACTACAGTTTTACTTTCTTCTTACTAAATTAAATAAATCTGCTTTACTTAACTCTCAGACTGAAGCTAATGAAACTACTAACATCGTGTCAAAATTTACAAATAACTTTTTGATTCATTTTTTAAAGTTTAGATTAATACAATTGAGAATCCTTGTTCCTTTGTATATTAATTTACAATTTAGTGTGATTTATTGTTTGGGATATAATTTAGTTATTTAAGATGGTGTGGTGAATGTATGTCAATCTGCATTTGAGAACATCTGATAAACTTTGCAACTTCTCTATTGATTTCCATTTTCTCATTTTTGACTTTTCCATGTTCATAACCAGTCAAGGAACTAAAGGAAGAGTGTTGTGTCATCTATTGATCTAAATTATCTCTCTTTTCCATTTTTCAGATAAAAAAAAATTGGGGGGAAATTTATAGTTATATTTAGTGTATATCCACGGTGCTTGTTCTTTTCGTTTGAGCTTACATAACCCCCATCTCTCTCTCTCTCTCTCTCTCTCTCTCTCTCTCTCTCTCTCTCTCTCTCTCTCTCTGTCTTGAATGAATGAATGAATGAATATAGCATTTGAACACTCCAGCTCTACTTAGTTTGCCAATTATCAGATTTTCGTTGCTTCAAGAGCTAGGTGTGACTCATATATAATGTGCAACTTTACAGGTTTTAAATGTTCATTTAGCTGCCTTTTACTTGTTACCTCTCCTTCCTATTCCTTTTGCTGTTATGGAACCATAATAGAGGATTAATTGTTATGATAGCTGGACTTCCAACTTCCTTCCTGTTTCAATCTTCCATACTCGGCAGAGAATGAAAAAAAGATAGAGAGACCCGTTATGATACACCGGGCCATCTTTAGGCTCTATTGAGTGTATGTTTGCTGTATTTTTGGAGCACTATAATGGGTAATGGCCCTTCTGGGTTAGTCCACGCCAATCAATAGTTTGCTCTGTCTCAGAAAAATCCCAGCCTTATGCACAGAAGGTTGTTTAGCCTTATGCTCTTTCTTCCCTTTTTTTGTTGACCTCAGATACTTTTGTTTGTTGACTGTCTACTGTGTATGTTCTAAAATCTACAAGTTCACTGAGTAGTTTTTGTTCATTTGAAGCTAAAAGTTTGGGGAAACTGAATTTCTTTTTGTGTGGTTGAGTAAAAGTTTGGGGAAACTAATTTATAAATTGCTACAATGCTTCTGAAAAGCTTCAGATTTTTCCATTTTTCCAATGAAAGGAACTTCAAATTTGTCATATTGTCAATCATTGCCTTTACTCATATTCTGGATGCGAGGCATAATAATATTTCCTATGTTGAATTTCGATAGGTGCAAGTCTTTATGTTGATGTTGATTCGACAGATAGGACAATCCAGAAAAAGGTACATTTAAACTCTCTTCCTATGATTCATGATTCATAGGTTTGAACTTCGAAAGTTCAAGTTTAAGTGGAAAAGTTTCAACATTTTGAGCCTTAATATTGAATGAAATCTGAGTTAAATTGTTATTTTGTTTATTTTAAGGACTTCACCTATTTTCTAAATGTATGAACTGGCTCTCGAAATGACACGAGACCGGAACCTACCCTTCACACTTGACTAAATAAATTAACTTGTAGGAACAAACGGCACGCAATCTGTATCTAATTTTTATTAGCATGTTTTTCTAAAATGAATCAAGTATTATTCTACTCTATCTTAACACTTTAGTAGGGATTTTTTCTGGTCTTACCTTTTCTAAACCACTGGTTATGAGTCATGATTGACTCCCTTCTAGTTAGTATATTACTGACAAAGTTTTATTTTTTTATTTCTCGTCTTATGCTTGTAGATTAAACCATATTGAACTAAGTAAAAAATTTTTGTCGGTTCATTCTACATGACTACCTTATCATCTCCCACGGATTAGTTTCATGTTCCCTATCTGTATTCATTTTAGATCACCTATCTATAAATTTAGGGAAGTTATTCGAAGGCAAGAAACTCGATGCTTGTTAAAGAACTATTTGGTTTATTTTTCTTGAAGGATGAGAAGCCGTATTTTGTTTAACCAAATTGGATATAAGTCAAAGCTTGTCGTTAGAAGATACTCCAGATGCTAAAAGGAGGAAGTCAAAGAGACCCAACGAAGTAGAGCAACTCGAGGGGGAACATTGTATTTGAAATTTTCATTTCTCACCCAAGTGTAATCACATTGATATGGTTGGATTAGAATTTTCATTTCTCACCCAACTGTAAACACATTGATATGTAATCAGAATTTTCATTACTGGAATTTCTCACACAGCTTGTTATTTGTGGTTCATATAAATTATTATGCTTGTTAATTAGGTGGGAAAAAAAATTGGTATAACATTTCAATTATTTTTTTTATTTGCAATTAAAATTTGTAACGGGTATATCCGTTACAAAATCTGTTGCTAATTTTTAGCATTTTGGATATTAGTAACGGATATATCCGTTACTCATATGTTAAAAATCGTTAGTATCATAATAATAAAATAAAAAAAGTTGAATATGTATGTGTTACTAAACTAATTTGTAACGGTTATAACCGTTACAAAAATAATATTAGTAACGGGTATATTCGTTACAAATATCCGTTACTAATTAGTAACGGATATTTCCGTTACAAAAATCCGTTACGAATTTGCAACGCCATATTTGTAACGGGTATATCCGTTACAAATAATTTTTGTAACGGATATTCCCATTACAAATCGGGCCATATGGTGTAGTGCATCATCGGCCACCTAGAGGTTTGTCCCCATCATCGGTTGGACCTAAGCGAAGCTTGTGTAATTTCCTGTTTGGGTCTGGTATCCCCTTGCCCCCAAAACATCCTGCGAAGGCGGGGGCGTGGTGAGGAGTGACCGTAAGAAACCGACCTGGAACATGGGTGGTTGCAGGGTCCTTTGAAGCTTGCCATCATCAGCCACCTAGGGGTTTGCCCCCATCATCGATTGGACCTAAGCGAAGCTGGTGCCTTGGGGTGACCCCGAGGTCTTTTCTGCCTTGGTTATTAGCCAAGGTCTTTCATGTCTCGGGGTTGGGCCCGAGGACTTTTCTGCATTGCACGGGATATTGATAGGAGTAAATTTGTAAAGTAAACTATTCAATTTTATTTCAAAACAAAAATTTATAGCGGTTGATCAATTAGAGCTACAGAAACAAATTTCCCTACCAATACTAAATTGCACGTGGCCAAGTGTTACTGATAGTACTTGCGGAGGTGTTGCACATTCCAAGGATGAGAGAGATCGTGCCCGTCCATGCTTTGTAGCCAGTAAGTTACCGGTCGATTGACCCGGGTTATTTTATATGGGCCTTCCCAGTTTGGCCCCAATTTTCCATGGCTCGGGATTCGGGTGGACTGGTTCACTGCCTTAAGGACGAGGTCTCCCACTTGAAAACTGCGATGCTTCACCTTACTATTGTAATATCGCGAGACCCATTGCTTGTAGGCTGCCACCGTTAGGAAAGCTCGGTCTCTTTTTTCCTCCACCAGATCCAGTTCTGATCTGAGAGCGTCTTCGTTGTCTGGCGCACTGAAATTCGCCACCCGATACGTAGGCAACCCGAGCTCTGTGGGGACCACCGCCTCAAATCTGTAGGTTAAAGAGAACGGCGTTTTACCTATTGTTGCTCGGGGTGTAGTGCGGTAGGCCCACAGGAGGGTTGGCAGTTCTTCAGCCCACAGCCCCTTGGCGCCTTCAAGCCTTATTTTGATTGACTGCAAGATTGTTCGGTTTGTCACCTCGGCTTGACCATTGGCTTGAGGGTACTCGGGGGATGAATAGTGATTGAGTATCCCGTAGCCCGAGCAGAACTGCCTGAAGATAGGGGTATCGAATTGTTTTCTATTATCGCTGACCAAGACCCAGGGGATGCCGAACCTACTGAGGATATTCCTTTCCATGAAACTTTCCATTTTTCGTTCGGTTATTGTTGCCAAGGGCTCGGCCTCTTCCCATTTGGTGAAGTAATCAATAGCGATAACGGCGTACTTGACCTGTCATTTTCCCATCGGCATGGGACCAACAATGTCGATACCCCATTGGGCGAATGGCCAGGGGCTATGGATTGGTGTCTGGAGCTCTCCCGGTTGGTTGATCATAAGGGAGTATCTTTGACACTTATCGCATCTTCTGACGTACTCTTGAGAATCCCGGGCCATGGTTGGCCAGTATTAACCTTGCAATAGGGCCTTCCTGGAGAGTGCCCGACCTCCGATGTGATTCCCGCACACTCCTTCGTGGGTTTCAAACAATACCGCTTGGACCTGTGCGGGGTGGACACAACGGAGGTACGGGATTGAGAATCCCCTCTTGTAGAGGATGCCGTCAACAAGATGGTATCGGGCCGCCCGGTACTTGACCCAGCGGGCCTCTTCTTTCTCATCTGGTAGCGCACCTGTTGTCAAGAATGCCACGATCGGGTCTATCCAGCTGGGACCCAGGGTGACCAGATCTACTTCCATGCCTTCTGAGTTCATCACACTTGGCTCGGATAGATATTCTATCCTTATCCCGGGCAAGTCTAACTCAGAAGATGAGGCAAGGCGGGCCAACCGATCGGCCCTGGTGTTTTCCTCTCTGGGTATCTGTATGATGGAAAATCCCCAGAGCTTCTTGAAAACCGCTCGGACAAGGGCCAAGTAGGCTACCATGTTGTCTTCCCGCACTTCGTACTATTGGTTGACCTGATTGACCACGAGCTGGGAATCGCTGTATCCCTTGACCTGTTGGGCACTCATTAAAGTGGCCAATTGTAATCCAACCAATAGGGCTTCGTATTCAACCTCGTTGTTGGAGGCACGGAACCCAAACCTTAGCGCGTACTCGAGCTGGATGCCATCGGGGGTAGTTAGGATGATTCCTGCCCCACTGCCTTGCTAATTTGATGAACCGTCCACGTGCAGTACCCAGGTAGGGATGTCAGCCTGTAACCCAGGCGGTAGGGCCGGCGGCTCAAACTCTTCAACCGGGTCTTCTGGATACGTAAACTTAACCAGAAAGTCTGCTACAACTTATCCCTTGATGGCCGTCCGGAGTCGGTAGACCACTTCAAATTCTTCCAACTCCAAGGCACACTTGACGAGCCTCCCAGACGCGTCGGGCCCACTTAGGATCCTGCGAAGAGGTTGGTCTGTGAGGACCACAATGACATGGGTCTGAAAGTATGGACGGAGCCTTTGGGCTGAGGTGATGAGGGTGAACGCCAGTTTTTTGTTATGGGAGTATCTGCTCTCTGCCCCTTGGAGCGCCCTGCTGGTATAGTACACTGGGAACTGTATCCTGTGCTCTTCCTGAATGAGTGCCGAGCTAACCGCTGAGGGTGACACTGCCAAGTATTAGAACAATTCTTCCCCTCGCACGAGTGTTGAGAGTAAAGGAGGGGACGCCAAGTACTTCTTGAGTTCTTGGAACGACTCTTCGCACTCTTCTGACCACTGAAACGCCTTACAGAGGATTTTAAAGAATGGCAAGCACCGGTCGATAGCTCAGGAGACAAATCTGTTCAATACGGCCACCCGCCCGGCTAAGCTCTGATCCTCCTTCGTCGATTTGGGCGACCGCATGTTGATGATGGCTTGGATCTTTTTGGGGTTTGCCTCAATCCCCCGTCTGCTGACTAGATGGCCCAGAAATTTCCCGGACGAGATGCCGAAGGTGCATTTGGCCGGGTTCAACCTCATCCTAAATTTTTCTCAAAATACTAAAGGCCCCGGCCAGATGCTCAGGGTGGTCAGACTCGTCCCGGGTCTTGACAAGCAAATCATCCACGCACACTTCCATAGACTTCTCGATCAGGTCCTTGAACATGTAGTTGACCAGGCATTGGTAGGTGGCCCTGGCATTCTTGAGACCGAATGGCATGACCTTGTAACAATACGTCCCCTAGTCAGTGATGAATACAGTCTTCTCTTTGTCCCCGGGGTACATGCGGATCTGATTGTACTCCGAGTAGGCATCCATGAACGAGAGGAATGAGTGATCGGCCGTAGAATCCACAAGTAGGTCTATCCTAGGCAGCGGATAGCAATCCTTGGGGCAGGCCTTGTTGAGGTCAGTGAAGTCCACACACATCCTCCACTCTCCGTTGCTTTTGTTGACCAGAACGACTTTAGCTAACCAGTCGGGATAGTGGACCTCTCAGATGGACTTTGTCTTCAGGAGCTTGTCCACTTCTTCGGATACCGCTGTCTGCCTCTCGGGGGCCATGCCCCTTCTCTTCTGCTTCACCGGCCGGCAATCTGGGCTGACATTAAGGCGATGGGACATTATCCGAGGGTCAATCCCGGGCATATCCTCATGACTCCAAGAGAAAACGTCCTGATTTTGCTGCAGGAACTGAGTCAGTTTTTCCTTCAGGACGGGCTCCAGTAGGGTACCGATGCTGACCGTACGGTCTGGGTACTCGGGATTCAACATCAATCTTTCTAATTCTTCCATCGGACCTATCGTGTTACTCTGGTCCCATGGGTCCATCTTCTGGACGTTTAACATTTCGGTGATAGCCCCCCGGCGCAACGAGCTAACATAGCAACTTCGGGCGGTAGTCTGATCTCCACGTAAGCTTCTGGGTCCCTAAGGAGTTGGGAACTTCACCGTTAAGCTGTAAGTGGAGACGACCGCCCTGGCCTTGTTGAGGGTCGGCCTCCCAAGAATGATATTGTAGGCCGATGGGGCTTCTACGATCACAAAATTTGTCAGCACGGAAGCCTGCTGAGGGTAGGTCCCCATGAGAACTGGGAGCTCGATTGTTTCGAGCGATTATGTGCTGGAGCCATTGAATCCTACCAGGAGGGTAGCAACCGGCCGGAGCCGATCACCGGATATCCCGAGCTGATCAAACGCCGATGTGAACATGATGTCGGATGAGCTACCCTTGTCCACCAGTACCCTCTTGACCATGTAGTTGGCTATAGAAAGCGTCACAACTAGCGGGTCATCGTGGGGGCAGTGGATATCTTTCACGTCGTCGGAGGAAAACGTCAATATGTCGGTCAGTGGGGAGTCGGTGGATTAGACATGCCAGACATCCTCTCAGGACCCCCGAGCATGCCTTTTCCTCACCGACTATGAGTCCCCGCCGCCTGACGTTCCTCCAGTGATCACATTAATTTGATCGAGAGGCTGTATTTGACCGGGAGCTCGGGCTCCTTGCGCAAGCCGTCCATCTGTTGCGACGTACTCTGCAAGATGACCTTGCTCGATCAATTTTTTAATTGCTATCTTTAACTTGAAGCAGTCCTCTATGTTGTGGCTGTGGTCTCTATGGAAGCGGCAAAACTTGTCCCAATTCCTCTTCCCGGGCGGGGCTTTAAGCTTTGCTGGCTGCTGAAGCAACATTTGCGCCTCGGCTGCGGCCATGACTTCTTGTATGGGCCGGGAAAGGTGTATAAAAGCAAACGGGGGCTGACCCCGGACATCCTTCTGATCCTGCTTCGGCTTCTTTCCCGAGCCCTTCTCAAATCCTTCACGCTTGCACTTAGCCTTCGGGGATTCGTCTCCCGCCTGGCCGGTGCGCTTCGCTTTTAGGAACTCCTCGGTGTCTATGTACTTACCGACCCTCTCCGAGAGCTCCACTAGGGTTGCCGGTCGGTCATGATGAAACGACGTGGTAACTTTGGTGTGTTGAACTCCCGAACAGAAGGCCATAATTATGGCAATTTCATTGAGATTGCAGATCTGAAGCCTTTGCTGGTTGAAACAGTCCACATACTCCCTTAGGGACTCTCCCTTGTGCTGCTTGACGGTCAACAGCTGAGTGTCCGGTTGTGACAGATCGAGCATCCCGATAAACTAGTTGATGAACAGCTTGCTGAGGGCTTTGAAGTCATCGACCGTCCAGGGCTTTAGAGCATGGAACCACTATGTTGATGACCTTTTGAGGGTACTAGGAAAGGCCAGGCACAGTAGCTCATCCATCGTGGTGACCAGTGCCATCTGAGCCTTGTAGGGACAGATGTGGTCCACCGGACTCCCTGTGCCGTCATAGGAGCTGAGGTGAGGGGGTTTGAACTTCCACGGGATAGGGAACTGCATCACCCGAGCGGTATAGGGTGATTCCGTCTCCGTGTTGGTGAGGTCGTGGCCAGAATTGCGGCTCAACCTCTCAATCTGCTGTTGCAGTCCTCGAACTGGGCCTTCAAGTCATCCCGCCCGGTTCTTTTCTCTATATCCGAGCGGTAGGTCGGATCAGATGACAAGGCCTCTTCCTCAAAGTGCATCAACCTTGGGGATAGAGTCCGGCTTCGGGTTCGAGTAATCGTGTACCGAAGGTCCCCTGGCTCCGGGTCGGAGGGTCCTTGGCTGATTCCCGGGCCTTCTGTCATGCCTCCTCCCCTCTGGCCGCACGCCGCCGGTTGATGATAGTTCTAGCATCCTCCACCCGGCGAGGATTGGGCCAAGCTCGCCTCCACGAGCGCCTGGTTGCCTGGCTGTGCTCGTTGTCACCGAGGTGTTCCCAGTCCGGTGGGGACACTAGGGCGGAACGGGCTCGCCTTCGTACCCGAGCGGTCTCCTGAATAAGGGTACTTTTCTCGGGCTGATCTTCTGATGCAAGATGTTTTTCCTGCCGGGCCAAAAGCATCTCAATTTGTTCCTGCATTCGCCGCTGGCATTCCAAGAGTTGCGCTAGCATTGCCGTTACCTATTCTGTGGTCATAGAGGCAGTCGGTCGCCCAGGCTGTGAATCCTCCTGACCGGGCTGGGTAATAGCCTTCTTACCCCTTCTAGGCGGCATGTTGATCAGTCAGTATTTGTTTTCGAGAGGAAATAGACCGTTCCCATAGACGGCACCAAACTGATGATGCCGAAAATTGGTAAGAAGGATCTAAAGAGAGAGAAAAGACACAAGCAAGTTATATGTGGTTCATCCCCATTAACAAGGTGACCTACGTCCACGGTTGCGTCTGTGCGTGTTCACTAGCAGATCACCGACAGGCCTGGTGAGCTAACAAAGAGGGGCGGCACTACCAGTAATACCGGCCGGGTATATGCGTACAATGGTAAAATCTGTGTACTATGCTTGTTAGCTAGAGAGTTCTTTGGATCCCTGTAGACAGGGTAGGTGGGCTCTTTTATACGTGCAAGAGTCCACCCATACATGGTAAGCGAGTTAGATTAGGAAGCCTAATCTGATTACAATTGATTTGCATGACTTGGGAAGAGTTTCCTAAGCGGTTTAGGAAACTGCCACATTCCCTCTTGCAGTCTTGCGGCTAGTTTAGGAAACTGCTGGTTAGGCCAGGTCCACGGGATGCCACGACCTTTTGTGCCCGGCCCATTGGCACGAATCGGGCGGTCCTGACGAACACCTCGGGATTGCTGGGCTATTGGCACCGTTACCGAAGTAACCAGCACCTCTCGGTGACGTGGTAGACTGACTTCATGGCTGGATAATCTTGGACATATCATGTACAAATGTAGTTCTTGATGTTGGTAGTATTTTTCTGCTTCCATATTTGAAATCATCTATTTTGGATTTATTTTACTTATATGTTGGTGCAAACTCTGGAAAAATGGGTTTTGTGTTGGAGAAGCAACTTTGTGGCTGTTATTTGTGAGGTCAGCTCACATTTCATGCCTTTCTTTTCTCTCTCTAAATCATAGGATTCACATGTAAATACACTTTGTGATTTTGGGATTTCTTGGAGTTGTTCTTCTTTATACAGTTTGACACATTTTTTGGTTTTCCCTTTTGAAACAATGGAAACTAGTGCTTTAGTCGATCGGTTGAGCTGTGGACATTGGTAGGTGTTCTTGTTTTTTTACCCCTAATTTATGTTGACCCATTTGTGTTCTCTTCTATTTCGGTACTTGTAGAGGTGGTGCGTGAAGGAATTCATGGACTTCATCGATCAGACATTGCCAAAAGGACAACGTCAACCTGTTCAAGCCGGAAGGTTGGTTTTCTCATCTGATATATGTTCTGAGTTACAACTTTGGATCTCATAATTGCAATATTTTGTGGGTGGATTATGGAATATTAAATTATCATCATACTCAAATTCAGAATTCATGGAACAATCAGCATGGCTTCTCATTAGGATAAGCTGGGAATTGTGGTTATTGCTATAATTGGCATTTGGATTTTGTTTAGATTAGAAGCAACAACCCAATTTGGTTAATAAGGAAAATAGTGGAGAAAATAGTAAGTAAAAGAAAGTAAGGTGAAGAATGAATTAGAATTTCATAATTGAATACCTACATTGAATTGGAACTCCCAATGCCCTTGGTTTGCTTCTTCTTATGGAAGTAAAAGGAAAGAAAATTTCTAGAAAAGGGAAGGATCTTTATTTAGAGTTGACTTGAGGTGAAGTTAATTTTTTTTTTGGTGACAGGGTGAGATGATACATTTGGTGAGGCGATGAACATAGGATCATTCTTAGGCTTAGTTTGGCCCCCACGTGGTTTTTTAAAAGGAGCTTATGAAATTTACTACTAAGTTGTTTGATAGTTTTATACAAGTGACACACTACTCTTTAAAAAGATATCATGAAATCAAAAAGCCACCTTGAGCTTTTAAAAGCTCCATTCTAGAGCTTTTAAAAGCTCCCCCAAAAAAGCCCTAAGTTCAATTTTTGTAAAGCTCATTAACTAGTTTCTAAATGAATTAACATGAAATTGTGCTTTAAAAAATGAGAAGCACCAAAAGGGGGCCAAACTAAGCCTTATTTGTGCTATATCTTTGAGCATCCATTAGTGACTATTACCTGCTGCAATGCAAATTTGCCCATTAAATTTACTTTTATTCCCTATTTGTTTCCCTTGATTTTGAAGCAAACTGAAGCAAACTCATATCTTATGCTTTGTCATAAAGACTATCATGAATTTGTTCACCATCCCTTTTGTTCCCCTTGGCGCAATCAATTGCACCTACTCCATAATCCCAACTGAATAACAAATTGGTGTGATATTGAGTTCATAAGGATGGAGAAGGAAACTTCCAGACAAAAAATTGCTGGGATGAAAAAGGAAATTGAAACATCTTAGATGTATTGAAAACAAATTTTTAACTGAAATATGGAGTTAATACTGCTGAAATTGAGTGCTTTGGGCTGTATCTTTTAGTCAATTGACGAATTAACATTGTTAAAGCATTCTGGACTATTTTCAGTAGATTCTTAATCTTCTCCTTGTGATAGAAATAATATTTTATTAAGATTTCCATTTAGTTTTGTATGTCTTGCTGTTTCTCTCATTCTTAATCATCATAATAACTTTATTTTTGCATAATTCCAAATTGATAAAAGTTTTATTTAATTATTTTTTATGCTGCTTTTATGAAATAGGACCATCTTGCTATTGGTGAGGCTAAAAATGGATGCCCTTCCTTTGCAGGTTCCCTCTTTCTCTCTATGGTGACATGGATGCCCTTCCTTTGCAAGTTCCCACTTTCTGTCCCTTTGTAATATTCTTATACTATTAATTCGTATTGCTATAAATGCTATATCTATAACCACTGTTTATATTTTGTATCTATCCATATCAAAATATTAGATCAATTAGGTACTCTCTAAATGTCTCTCAATTAAGTGGTCTATTTCTAGATACATGAAGAAAGAAATACGAAAGAAATTCTAAGCCAGTGAGCACTTTCTTATAAACTTTTGAAAAGTCAAATTTGTAAGGCGCATGTTTTTTTTTTTTTGGTTGAGAATTCGCTAGACTCACAAAAATAAGGAGACAAATCTCTTTTGACATTAATATTTATTTTACCTACTAAAATTGAAAAATGTTCACAAGAAAATAAAATCTTGAAAGGAAGTAATTTAAATTGAGTCAAATAAAGTATATACCTTAGTAATATATAAGGAAACCATGCAATTCACATGTGAGTGGACTACGTTGGTGTTTCAAAACATATCCCTGTATTCAGGGGATCTTCTCTCACAATTTGTACAAGGGTAGATATATGTTCTACTCACAGAAGCACACCCAGACAAAATCAACATTAATGTTCATCAATTAAGTAGAAGCCTCTCTAGCTCTACAGGGTGCCAAAGGGATCATAATTTACTTCCTCTATCACCCAACCCCGCCTTGGAATTAGATACTATTGACCACAAATTTCACACTTCTAAAAGCTGTATTGAAAGGAAACATTGAATTGCCCGGGAGGTGGCAGGGTAAGTTGGTACGTAAATTTTGCTTTTTGTTCACATTTAACATATACTAGAAACATTGGTACCTGACTCATACAGTTTTAATAGTAAGTTAATCTAATTATCGTACTTCATAGTTAACGGAAGAGATAAATGCATTGTAAAGGACTGATCGCGTCAGAATCAAGATATAAAAAGTGTTCTTTACTTTTCAAAAGATTTGTAGTGTGAAAGCAAAGGTCGAACCCACAGGGATTGGTTAACTACAGCGACTTAATTTTAAAACCTAACTTTAGTTAATTATGAAAAACGGATTTTGATTTGATTTATAATTAAACTAAAAACAATAAAAGTAAATCTAAACTAGGAAAGCAATGGAAGTTGTTTTAAATAATGTTTAAGGGAACCTAGGATTGCAAATCCACCACTAGCTTCATAATAGGAATATTTATGAATTACTTTAGCTTATTACGTTGGATGATAATGGGGAATTGTAGCTACAAGCCCAATTCTTCCGACAAGAAGATAATCATGGTTCAAGCACCAACATAATCCATCTTCGGTTAGCACGAATTATCCCATACTAAACTAGGGTTGTGATCTAATCCGTCTAACCTAGGCATGGACTATTCGGATACTTGATAGCACAAATCAATAAAGCACCATCACATGTAAACAATCTAAACAAGCACAGCAAGCATAGATCGTTGAGCACATCACAGTCAAAATAGATCTAAGACAAGAATAAATTCTGAAAGCAATGATTTAATCAATAGAAGTTCGATTTATTTATAAAAATCCTCTAAACATGTGACTGTCATCCATACATAATAAACTTAAAATAAAAACATAAATAAAACCCTATTACTTGGCTAGGGTTTCATTGAAACCCTAGATCTATGATCTAGCCGTCCATGGAAGTGATGGATGGCAAGTAGTTGATGGAGGAGGCCATGGAAACCCTTGGTCTTCTTCTTCTTCTCCTTGCTTCCCTCCCTTCAATGGCTGGAAGTATGGTTGTAGAATGTGTGTATAATAATTGCCAACCTCAAAATTGAAGTAATTTAGGATATATATAGAGTTTACACAAGCTTTGGAAGCCTTCCTAACCCGAAACGGACTGAAACTGATGTAATTTACAGTCTAGACGTCATTCAGCAGTTTCGTTTGCACAGGAGTCTTCAGTATACTGAAATACGCAACTTTAATTTCTGTACGGATCGCGCGAGCGGACCACGCGAGCGCGACATTTAGGACTTCGCGTGCGCGGATCGCGCGAGCGATTCTGGGTTTCTCGCGCGCGCGACTTGGCTTTTTCAGCTTCTTTCTTTGTGCTTTTTCATCCTGTTTAGCCTAGTTTAGGTGATTTCTTCCAAATCCTGTCAAAAACTAAAAAACGAAGTAAAAATATACAAAAACAGGATAAAAAGGAACTAACAGATGCTCGTTAAGGCATATAAATAGGATTTGTTCTCTCCCGATCACACCCCCAAACCTACATTTTGCTAGTCCTCGAGCAAAACTAAAATAAAAACTACTAATAAAAATCTATTCCATTTTCGCATGGATTGCGATTGCATTTAGCATATGCAACAAGCCTTTTAAACCTCTAGGTGTCCCTAGTCGGACGAGTGAAGGCTCGTGAGGGTTCTCATCAACAAGTTACCCACAACCATTTTTATTAACTTGTAAGTTTAAAAAAAAAATTATTAAAACAAAAAACTAATAAACAATACTCCTTATTATAAACAACGATTCGAAATAGAATACCGAACAAGAAGAAACAGAATCAAACGTTCACCTATATCCTGAGAAACAATCAAGTGCATGCAATGTACGAATCAATAGAGTTCCTCGTAAGATTGCACGTGTGTGATGTGGTAGTCAAATGAACACGCGTATGTCATGAACATGGAATATAACTCGGATAACCATCCAACTATGCTTTGACTACGAATCTCACAATGAATTACACTCTCAAATGAAACACTCAGAAACAGGTGTAATTTTTCTAATATATGCGAGCAAAGGAAATATGTTTTCACAACGATAAACGCTCACATATGACTCGGAAAAGACGCATAACACGAAAGAACAGTAGTCTCATGGATAGGATGCCAATAATCAAGAAAAATTAATTATTACCATGTTTTAATCCCCTCCCATCGTTTACATATCCGAACCATGTTTTCTAGGATCAACTAGGACTTTTCAAAGGTTGTATTGTGGCTCAGGTAATGAAAAAGGATATACTAGGTAGGTAATCTCAGAATGGCATTGTAAGGCATGTTCGATTTCTTTCATTCTTCTTCTACAAACTTTCTCTTCTTTCATTCTCTTCTCTCATTCATTTTTTTTTATCAACCTTCTTCTTTTTTATTTTGTTTTCTTTTCCTTTTTCTTTTCTTGCTTCTCAAATGATTATTCATTGAATACCCAGGAACTACCCCAAACACATCTTATCTTTCTTCTTCTCAATCAACACATCGCCTTAATACTACTAAAAGTTGATCACTCTTCCAGTGGTATACTCCAAGTTGATCAAGTTGGAGCTTTTAAAGAGGATAATGGTGAACAAAGAAACAGAGGTACTTTAATGGCTCAACGGGCGAACTAAGGAAATTTTTATCTTTTATCAGTCGGCAGTAAACAAAGAGGGCCTAAAATCATTTCCTAGGGTTATATGATTCTTCAACATGTACGACGGAAGATTATTTAGCATGGTAACAAATATTTTAACTTGACTATCAACCAAAACAAGAATAATGAGACTAAATAACAAATTAATGCGCTAATTCAATGAAATTCGACAAACACAAAATGTTTATAACCCTCTAAAAAGAAAAGATAGGCTCAAAAGCTCACTGGGTCTAGTCTCCACCATGTGTTATCTAGAAATCCGAATCATATTATAATTCACATCAGACATGTATTCAATCAACTACGTTCAGTGCATAACTGTGTGTGCAAATTCATGATATAAAACTACGATTCGAACGATACATAACTTAAAATGTTACATCATAACTTCAGTAAATGATTAATCGCATATTTCCTTGTTTACCATTCTATAACAATCCAAGTTACATAACAAGAAGTATCAAATTAAAATTGCAAAAACGTCGGTAACATCGTTTATTTAAGCACAAATCGAAAAATTTGAAAATTGGTGTGCATAAAATAATGTGCATGTGTGCATACCCCCAAACCTAAACCTTTCATTCTCCCTAATGAAACAATAAAATGAAAGAACGGAAAGTACGTAATGAAGGAACGATAGTACCTCGATCTCGGCAATGACAAACAAGTGAAGGTATAAGAATATAGCGATAAAGTTCAAATCTACCTGTTAATACTAGAGAAAAGAAACTAAACAAAGAAAAGATGAAAAACAACTAAAAGAAATATAAATAAATTAACCTAATCTATACGATATAACAAAACAAAGAAAACAACATAAACATAAACTAGAAAAGAAAATAAAGCATACGATAAAAAAAATAAAACATAACCAGAATTATGACAACAATAAAAAACATGATGGAAAAGGACCTACAAAACAAAAAAAATATGGAAAAACTACCTGAACAGGTATGGAGGAAGGTCACAGAAAAGAAAAGCAAATATCAAGAAAAAGGGGAAATCGCGCGAGCGGTCCGCGCGAGCGGCTGTCGCGCGCGCGAATTTCCAATTTTTTTTTCTCTCGCGCGAGCGAGATACCTCGCGCCTGCGACACCAGGCGCGAGGAGAAGCAGAGGTATCATATAAGGAAAACAAAGAGAAACCACTAAGGGGCAAACTCGCGCCAGCGGGCCGCGCGAGCGACGTCTCGCGCGAGCGGGCCGCGCGCGCGATTTCAGTTTTTTCCATTTTGTGGCTAAAATTATGTATATAATATTAAAATAAATTAATTCCAACCCCCAAACCTACCCAGAATGTCCAAAACAGACTCAAAAACGACCAAAAATAAGAAAAATGAACGAAATAAAGCTTGGGTTGCCTCCCAAGAAGCGCTAACTTTTACGTCTTCAGCTAGACCGTTCTAGCTCAAGACTTACGGAGGTTGAAAATCAGACTTTGTACCCCTAAGAATATCAGGTAGAGCTCGATGGTAAGCAGAAATCACGTCACTTCGAATTAATTCAATCGACGGTTTCTCAGTATGTTCAAATCGATTTCTTACCTTCCGAGAAGATTCAGCATTAGGGTCCGAGGTATTAGGGTTCATCCACTCATCATCCGCTATATCTTTGTCGTTACTCACATTTATTGCTTTGTTAGGCTCAATATTCCGTCTTATCTCACCTTCCGCCTCACATAGGTAATTGTCATCTTTAGGAGGTTGATCCATAGCATTAAAAACGTTTAATTTTACGTTCATGTTCCCAAACGACACTTTCATTACCCCCGTCCGGCAGTTAACACGAGCGTTAGCGGTTGCTAAGAATGGATGACCTAGAATGACAGGAGTGTGTTTCCTAGCATCTAGCACGGGTTCAGTGTCAAGGACCATGAAGTCGACAGGATAATAGCATTTGTCAACCTTAACCAAGACGTCCTCGACGATTCCTCTAGGTATTTTAATAGAACAATCCGCTAATTGAATTGTAGCGGCCGTAGGTTTCAGTTCACCTAGACCTAATTGTTTATAGACGTGATAAGGTATGAGATTAACACTAGCTCCTAAGTCAAGGAGAGCCCGATGAATGATAGTGTCACCTATGACACATGAAATCGTAGGCGTACCGGGATCCTTATACTTCGGAGGAGTGTGTTGAAAAATTGAACTTACTTTTTCCGTGAGGAAGACCTTTTTAGAGTATGATTGCGTATTTTGCATTTTTGCGTACATAGGTCTTTAAGACATTTAGCGTAAGCAGGAATTTGTTTTATCGCATCGAGGAATGGAATATTCATTTTAACTTGCTTAAATACCTCGAGGATATCTTCGACTTTTGACTTTTTTTTTTGTAAGATTAGACGGTTCCTCAACGTTTGGTGGATATGGCATTCTCGGAATATAATTCGTTGGGACCGGTTCATTCTCTTTCCTAACTCTATCCACGTCTTCACCTTTTTCTTTATTCAAATTTAAATTTTTATTTTTCTCACCCCCATCCGGAATTACAACAACTTCCTCATCTCGAGTAGTCGTCCTAGTCGAAACAGCGTTCACGCTCTCACTCGTACTACCCACTGCGTATTGCCCCTTAGGTTGCTGAGTAGGTTGACTCGGCAACTTACTCTCAGTTAAACGGTTTAATGTATTAACTACTTGTCCCATTTGAGACTCTAGCTTTGCGATGGACTGAGTGTGAGAGTGCACTAACTGAATTACCGACCCAAAATTTTCCAGTGAGGCCAGCACCTTCTCCTCAAATGCATTATTGCGTGGATGTGGAGGAGGTAGTTGGTATTGACTTTGTTGATATTGGGGTCGATAAGTATTAGGAAAATTGTTCGACCTAGGAGTATAATTATTTTGTGGGAATTGTTGCATAGAATTAACGTGTTGCTCAACAAATTCCGGATATTGAGATGCAGAAGGACATGCAAAGATATTATGAGACGGTTCAGAACATAATGCACATACTTCTGAAGAAGGTGGATTGCACCTATTCCCCATCCTCATAAGTTGGTCAAGTTTTCTATTTAATTCTTGTATTTCGATTGACTGACTCGACTCAACTTTCACCTCTCGCTTAGGTTGAAGATGATATCCCTCGAAACGTACCGACACAGCCTGATGCATCGAGTTCTCGCTTAAAGTTTCAAAAATTTTCCAGGCCTCGTCGGCGCTTTTGTGTAGGAAAGTTCCCGCACAAACGGCATCGACGGTATTACGGACTGAAGGAATAAGTCCCTCGTAGAAGACCTGAACAAGTTGCCACTTAGGAACCTGATGATGTAGGCAAGAGCGTAATAATTCTTTAAACTTTTCCCAAGTATCATAAAGCGTTTCCCTATCTTGCATCACAAAATTAGTTATAGATTTCCTTATTTGATTTGTACGCATAATAGGAAAAAACTTTTGTAAAAATGCGGTGTGCAAGGCTTCCCATGTTTTAATTGTGTTTGGCTCAAGTGATTGAAGCCAATACTTAACTTTGTCTCTTAAAGAAAATGGAAAGAGCCGCAATTTTAATTCATCATCATTTAAGTTTTGGATTTTCAAAGTAGAGCATATGTCCTGAAAATCTCCTAAGTGTTGATATGGATCTTCATTTAGACGGCCATGGAAAGAAGGTAGTAGCGAGATCGTAGACGACTTTATCTCAAAGTGAGATGCCGTCGCCTCTGGTAATTCGATACCGGCTTGTGGCGTGTAAGTAGTAGGAATAAAATAATTTATAAGTGGAGGAGGTGGCGGTATATTAGGATTATTCATATTAGCACCGTCGTTTTGATTGTTATTGTTATTTCCACCGTCAGCCATTTTAATCGGTTCGATTTTCAAAGTTCGAGTTTTCCTTAATCGTTCACGGGTACTTTGAATTTCGGCCTCAAACAACGACGACGGAATAGGAGTTGATTCGTCGTATTGCAACCCAACTCTCGGAGCTTGGGTTGTGGACTTACTAGTTCTTAAGGTACGTTCAAGTTCAAGATCGAAAGATTTTAATTCTGGTTTATTTGAACGTGTACCTAACATAAACTAAAATAAAGAAAAAGAAAACTAAAAGCAAAGACTGACCAAACAAAAGAAACAAATAGCAATCACGCAAATAAGACGACAAGCAAGCACACAGTACTACTATGATGCATGAATGTTATCCTGTAATGCAATGACCGCATCAAGCCCAGCGCCCCGGGTTTCCTAGCTAATGCAATGTTCACTCCACAACTAACCTAATGCAAGTAATTGCGTCTCAGCGCCCTGACTTACAGTGATTTGATGCGAAGTTAAAGCGAGCAATTTACTTAATTTTTATTTATTTTATTTGCGTAAGCTCCTTTGATGTAATTAGCTACTCCACTCGGAAACGTTGGAATTTGATGACTTGATAACCTATAAAATAAAAGAACAAGTTAGTAATTTAAAACAAAAATGGAAAATAAGAAGAATAAAAACTAATCTAATATTTACGAATTAACTAAACTAAGATTATAAAACTAAAGGTAGTAATTTGCAATCCCCGGCAACGGCGCCAAAAATTGATCGCATCAGAATCAAGATATAAAAAGTGTTCTTTAGTTTTCAAAAGATTTGTAGTGTGAAATCAAAGGTCGAACTCACAGGGATTGGTTAACTATAGTGACTTAATTTTAAAACCTAACTTTAGTTAATTATGAAAAACGGATTTTGATTTGATTTATAATTAAACTAAAAACAATAAAAGTAAATCTAAACTAGGAAAGAAATTAAAGTTGTTTTAAATAATGTTTAAGGGAACCTAGGATTGCAAATCCACCACTGGCTTCATAATAGGAATATTTATGAATTACTTTAGCTTATTATGTTGGATGATAATGGGGAATTGTAGCTACAAGCCCAATTCCTCCGACAAGAAGATAATCATGGTTCAAGCACCAACATAATCCATCTTCGGTTAGCACGAATTATCCCACACTAAACTAGGGTTGTGATCTAATCCGTCTAACCTAGGCATGGACTATTCGGATACTTGATAGCACAAATCAATAAAGCACCATCACATGTAAACAATCTAAACAAGCACAGCAAGCATAGATCGTTGAGCACATCACAATCAAAATAGATCTAAGACAAGAATAAATTCTGAAAGTAATGATTTAATCAATAGAAGTTCGATTTATTTATAAAAATCCTCTAAACATGTGACTGTCATCCATACATAATAAACTTAAAATAAAAACATAAATAAAACCCTATTACTTGGCTAGGGTTTCATTGAAACCCTAGATCTATGATCTAGCCGTCCATGGAAGTGATGGATGGCAAGTAGTTGATGGAGGAGGCCATGGAAACCCTTGGTCTTCTTCTTCTTCTCCTTGCTTCCCTCCCTTCAATGGCTGGAAGTATGGTTGTAGAATGTGTGTATAATAATTTCCAACCTCAAAATTGAAGTAATTTAGGATATATATAGAGTTTACACAAGCTTTGGAAGCCTTCCTAACCCGAAACGGACTGAAACTGCTGTAATTTACAGTCTAGACATCGTTCAGCAGTTTCGTTTGCACAGGAGTCTTCAGTATACTAAAATACGCAACTTTGATTTCTGTACGGATCGCGCGAGCGCGACATTTAGGACTTCGCGCGCGCGGATCGCGCGAGCGATTCTCGGTTTCTCGCACGCGCGGCTCGCGCGCGCGACTTGGCTTTTTCAGCTTCTTTCTTTGTGCTTTTTCATCCTGTTTAGCCTGGTTTAGGTGATTTCTTCCAAATCCTGTCAAAACTAGAAAACGAAGTAAAAATATACAAAAACAGGATAAAAAGGAACTAACAGATGCTCGTTAAGGCGTATAAATAGGATTTGTTCTCTCCCGATCAAGGACCCAGACTAATTTGTATCATTTAGCTTACATTAAATCATTTTTTATTTTAGACTGTTGTTGTTGTATTTGGTTTAACTAGACAATTGAACAATACGACATTTTTTTTTATTATGATACATTCAATTATTAGGTCCAACAAGGTACCATTTGTTGAAACTTTCATTGCACAGTAACTTTTCTAATGTGTTTTTTTTGTAGTAACAATGGGGAATTTGGTATTAACTTGGCATTTGGTGGTTTGATTTCGGACTGATGAAGATCAGTGTGACAGTGTGATCATGCAAGATTTGATATTATCATCTAACCATAGGCAGCCCTTGAAAGTTTTGTTCTTCTTTGCCTTAGTCAGTTAGTCAATCCAGTTGAACTCACCTTTTGCAACATTTAATGCTTTAGAAGTGCTGCTGATGCTCTAGCCAGAAAAACACATGAGAAAACTTGTGGATTGAGGGCTTTAGAATGCCGAAGAAATGTTGTGTTAAAATGTTGGCGTTTGTTCTCTTTCTTTTTAATGGCATTGTCAAACCATGAGAATGTGGATTTCCTTTTTCCTAATGTTAATTATCTTTCCTAAAATCTACAGTAGGCTTTTACAAGGGTGTTTTGCATGTTTAGCTTGTTACTGCATATTTATTGTCAACAGGCATATACAAATTTCTGAAACACATAGAAATTATGACAACTAACTTACCCGCGCATTGCGTGGGTTGTCGACTAGTTATTGGAGTATTACAAATTCTTTTTCGGTAGGCACGTGCAAGACGTTCCCATTCGCCTAGGGTATATATATGCATCTCATAATAGCTTTTTATACATGGAAGAGGATATATTGAAGAGTAAGGATTAGTGGACATAAAATGTGCACATAAAGTGTGTAAATAAAGATTTTTGGCCATTAATTTCGGTAGGTCTCATGTATTCAGGTACGGATTACACTGAAATGAATGTCCAGATCTTGATGTGCACACTTTATGTATACATAGCATTACCCCATCTAATCTAACATGTGTATATATATATGAAAACAAAGGATTTTGGTTTTTCCACCTCAGCGCCACATGTAATTTTTCTATAAAATATCTTCTTCTTCTTCTTTTTTTCAATCAATATTTGAAATTGAATAAATAGAAATTAATGCTAATTAAATATAATATTAACTAATTAATTATCCTATTCATTCTCCACCAATCACGATTTCACTTATTAGATATATAAATAATAAGTGTCTTTGATTTATAATGTTGAATTTAAATTATGTAGGTATCCATAGAAGGGTATGAGAAATTATCTATGTATAATTTTTATAATTATATGTGTCTTTGGTTTTATGTAGCTATGTTTTAGCTAACATTATTTTGATATTTTTAGGAAAATTTAGCTTCATTTTGCCGATAATTGGGAGTGCTCCTTTGGTTTCACTCTAAAGCCTTTTAATGAGTATCATTTTAGCATAAAAAATCTGTATCGCGCTTTGTAATTTGCACCTACTAAAAAAGAATTGAAAAAACAAAATAGCAATTTTTATTCTTCCAAGTTAAAAAAATTTGATTGAAAATAGAAATTAATGCTAATTAAATCTAATATTAACTAATTAATTATCTTATTCATTCTCCACCAATCACGATTTCACTTATTAGATATATAAATAATAAGTGCCTTTGATTTATAATGTTGAATTTAAATTATGTAGGTATCCATAGAAGGGTGTGAGAAATTATCTGTGTATAATTTTTATAATTATATGCGTCTTTGGTGTTTATTTAGCTATGTTTTAGCTAACATTATTTTGATATTTTTAGGCAAATTTAGCTTCATTTTGCAGATGATTGGGAGTGCTCCTTTGGTGTAATACCCCGTTATTTATTCTCATGTTTTGATACGCAATTATACCAGTTTAGAGATTTGTTCTGTATTAATTATACCTGTGTGTGTATCATAGCGTGAGCTCAACACACATGAGAATTTCTCATTAGAACTTGGAGACCACACAAAAGTTTAGTGCACAGTGTCTGCGTGTGTACAGTATGGTAATATGTGTTGTGTTATGCTTGGTGCCCAAGCATTTTTAACTTATATATATATACCCCCAACCATTCTCTTCAACAACTCCTCTCAAGAGACTCTCTGTCTCTCAGCAGCTCTCTCTCTCTCGGGTACACACAGCTCACCCACATATTATTACATACACACCACACATATGATCTCATACACATACACACACATAGATAAATATACAAATTCATATACACAGATTCAAGGAGTTCAATCCAAGCTTTGGATTTTGGAATTGGGTAAGTTTACAATTATAATTTGTAATTTTAGTTTGGTTAAACTGTTAGGTGTAGGTATGTATATATAGATAGTCAGATTCATGTATACAATTTCAAGGAAATTGAAATTCAAACTTTGAATTCAAGCTCTAGATTTGGGATAACCTCATATCGAAATTCCATTCTTTTAATTATGTTTTTAATTTCAGTTTATTTAGACTGTAATTGTAGATATAGATGTATATAGATTTACATATATATATCGTTAAGGGTCCGAAAATAGCGAGCAGAAAAACTGTCACAGAAACGTGATTTCTTTATATCAAATGAAAGGTCTCGATCCCACGAGGCTCCCTTTTTAATTTTAAAAGCTAATTCGCAACGGTCGCGACGAACGGTTGATTTTAAATTTTGTCGTCTCTCGGTTTTTCAATTTATTCGAGAGCTATGGTTTGATTCATAAAAATCCGATTCCATATTTGAAATCTACGCAGAAAAAGGAAGAATTTCATATATTGGAAAGTATATTTTGATTAAGTTTTCAAACTGGGTAAAATTTAACCTTTGATTTCAAAACAGGGGAAGAAAAGAAAGAAGAAGACGACACTGTGACAACTCGCGCGCGCGACCCGCGCGAGCGAGGAGTCGTGCGAGCGACCCACGGGCGTGACCAGGCACTTTTCGAAAACTATTTTTAAATAACCACGTGGCCTTACTGAACGCATTCCGCGCGAGCGAGGCCTCGCGCGAGCGGCCCGCGCGTGCGACCTCAGGCAGTTTGGTGAAATCTTCTGTTTTGATTTTAAGTCTGTTATGAGCTAAGGGATCTTGTACCCTAAGCTTTAAGAGTTATACTTTGCCTTTATAGTAGTTGTACTTATGCTTTGAGGTGTTGTACCTCACTAATATATGCGCATTATTGTATATTGAGATTTGTAACAGATTGAGCAGTTCCGGTTTCTATTCAGATTAATTATTCAGTCTATCCTCGGTGAACGGTAGTTTCGTATAACCCTCAATAAAGTTGTATAACATGTTAATAGTGTACTTACATGTTTACTTGAGCTGCTATGCCTTAAATGGTTACTTGAGTTGCTATGACTTATGTGTTTACCTGAATAATTTCAGCATGTCTATTGTGTTGCTGCTCACATATGTCATATCATTTCATAAGCATGGGCATGAACACGAAAATCACGAAAATGATTTTGGGATGAAAGACCTTAGAGGCTTTCAATTTTTGAAAAGGGAAGACCTTAGAGGCTCCCAGGTTTTAAAAAGGGAAGACGTTAGAGGCTTCCATGCATAAAACCCTCTAGGAGGGATTTTGTTTTGAAAAGTTAGAAATCCCGGATTTGTGGGTAGGCGTGTGAGATGGGTACCACTAGGAACTCGAATTGCGGGATGTGCTGCAAGAAACCCCCGTAACGGTAAAGGCTAGGCCTCTGTGTAATTCGTAAGGCCCAAAGTCCCGCATGTTTGAGGCTAGGCCTACATGGACGGGAAGCCCATGGTCCGGGTAATGATATTGACGATTGAGGGTGAGTGTTTGCAAAGGCATGTAAATGGTTTTCATGCATTGACATTGGCATTCATTGCACTCATGCATGTTATATAACAGATGTTATTGTGCGGTTATATGACTATACGAGCCTTTTTGGCTTATGGACTATTAAACTTTTTTTTTCGGGTGATATGGATAAGGGCAAGGCCCCGAGAATTGACAATGCTTCCGCTATAGTTTGAAGACCCGTGTGTGGGGATTTCCATTTAGTTAATGTAATAAAACTTTGATTTCAAAGAACATGTTATGTTTCAATTGGACAAATGTTAGTCCACCGGCTTTTAAATTAAAGGATAACTTCACTCTGATTTTCCGCTACTTATCTTGAAAACGTTTTGTTTTAAGAAAGGTTATTTTCTAAACGAAACCAGATTCTGTTTTATGAATGTCTTCCAAATGATAAACATTTAATACAGGTAACCCTTGGAGTCTTGGACTCGGGGAGTTACCGATTGGTGTCGAAGCCTACTGTTGTTACTGTTATGGTTTATTATTGTGCCTCCGCTTGGATGACACCCCGTCGCCGGAAACCGTGGCGGGGCGGGGCGTCACATTTGGTCTCACTCTAAAGCCTTTTATTGAGCATCATTCTAGCATAAAAAAATCTGCATCGCGCTTTGTAATTTGCGCCTACTAAAAAAGAATTGAAAAACAAAATAGCAATTTTTATTCTTCCGAGTTAAAAAAATTTGATTGACATGTAAAAAATAATAAAACTATGCTTCTCAAATTTTGTATCCCAAATGTAATTCCAATATATGTGATAGTGAAATCACTGCCACATATATTAGAAACCACATTTGGGGATATAAATTGGTAATACTTGGGGCACAATCAAAGCCACAACATTTTTGCTCACAACCTCCATTTTGTGTCTATCTCTCTCTTGATGGGTCCCACAATGCCAGTGACCCCACAGTGCCCACTAGGAGAGAGATAGATACAAAATGGAGGTTGTGAGCAAAATGTTGTGGCTTTGATTGTGCCCCAAGTATTACTCATTTTCAAAACATATCTAACATATTACAAATATATATATATAACTAATCTAATATATCTAATATATGAAAGCAGAAGCTTTCGCTTCTACCATGTGGCATTCCTAAGAATTTTCAATATTTTAAATTAAATAACTACTACTAAATTAAAAGATAAATATAAGACTATAAATTTTCAATTAAATGTTCCAACATGTAACACATATATTGCTTTAAATTATAATTGTTTCAATTAAATGATTCAACACGTAACCGATATACGAGATCTATGGACAAGATAATATCAAATTTGATGAATTCAAATTTGAAATAAAGATATTTGCTGGATAAGATTATATCACATATGAGAAAGTCAATTTTTTTAAACAAATCTTTATATTTGATTTGTATTTAAAGATGAGTAGTATACAATTTGGTTAGCCAACCCTTATCTAGATCTACTCAGGTCTCTATTTATGGAAATCTCACATACCATCTAATTGACACAAAACATGAACTGTTGGTTCCAAAATAGGAGAAAACAACAATGGTGAGCAAAGCCTACTTTAACATATCTTCACCAGTTTGATTATCACCTATTTATGTTCAAGATTAATAGCTTTCTCTTTGTATGCAAAAATTGTAGAATTTAATTGACAATTAATCCAATGTATTTGATGATTATTAATTATTGTTAAGATTGTTATATTTCGAAAATTGATAATGATGTGGGAAAACATTTTGATGTCCGTATTTTATGAAGCTATGATCTAAGGGTATATCTCTTGCAGAAAATTCATATTAATTGATGTGCTTATTAGATTGATTTAGCGAATTTTGACATTTTCTTCGAATTTGCGCACATTGGGTATTTTTAAATTGTGATTTAAGACTCAAATAAATTGCTTATGATCATTCATGTTGCACATGATCATTGGTAGCTTGCTTATGATTATTTGTGACTTTAGACCAAAACTATATGTTGAAAAAAAAAGGAAAAAAAAGGTATTAACAAAAATCGGTTTAACATTAAGTATGAATGATCATTCATTATGTGTATTATTTATCAAAATTTTTTAATAATAAAAATTGGAATCTCACTAAAAATTCAAATCCAAGTTAATTATACTTAATCATATTTGTTTTCTAACAATTTTATATTTTGTATGCTAAATTATTCATTTTACTTTACAAAATAAATTAAATCATGGATATACTACACAGGTCCAAATGCTAGTATTGAAGAGGATAAAACTTGGTGCATAACCTTTTTGTGCACAACTTTAAAAAATGTGCCTATCTCTCTGTTGTAATGTCATTTTCTCCGCAGCCCCTTTTGGTTGGGTTAAATTTTTTTTTTTCAATTTTTTACATGTTAAAAAGCGACCATGTTTGATCGGTTTTTAACATGTAAAAAATAACGTGGTCGGTCGATTTGTTGATTTTTTGACACCCTAACATCAAAGGTTCATAATTTATTATACATGCTATACGTAAACATTCTATCTTATAGGCTAGTAATTATGCCAGAGTAGCTTTGGATAATGAAAGAGCATATTCTAAATTATTTTTTTTAATTTGTGACGGAAAAAATCTGTTAAAAATATCAAAAATCTGTTAGAAATTAAAATTGTGCGCTGCTTTGGCATTAGTGCTAACCTTTCTTATATTCACTAGTTGTAACCCCATGCAAAGCATGGGTTTGTGTTTTTTTTTGGGTCAAAATGCAAATGCACCATATATTGTGAGAAAACGATTAAAAAAAACATGATTAGAGATAATTAATAATGATACAAAAAGAGGTAAAGTTCCTAGTGCCTTTTCTTTTTTGTTTTTTTGGTTGAACCTCATTTATTTTGCCTGAATAACGAAATTAGTTGATAGGAATAATATGAACCATATTTTCATGATATAACTCAACATACTATAACATATGCCAACAACATTTTGATGCATCAACTTGATATGTACAAATGTAAAATTAATGCATAGGTTAGTCGAAACCAAAAAATATTAGTAGTATTCACTTTGAAATTAGTAGAACTAAATAGCTTATATTTCAATAATAAAAAAATCATTCTTGGCTGAAAGTCTGTAATTTATAGTGTGCAATGAGTCCCACAACAAAGTATAAACAGAAATTCAAGGGTTAAATGATACTTATATGGAGTACAAAAAAGTATAATATAAATTTATTTATCTAGTAGAACCAAATGAAACTAATTGAGAGGAACATAAAAAAATCTAATTGCAAATGTCACAGTCTGTCAATTCTTTTTTTTTTTTATACCTACAATTGGAACAAAACTTACATTTAGAAACATAGAAAATTACATATATTTAAGAACGTGTAATTTAATTTAGATATCTTTTTTATTCACCTTGAATTCACGTAGTTTATTTATTACAACTCCTTGATCCCAATTATTTGTAGATTCCTTTAAAAACATATCAATATATAATTATGTATTGATGTTGCTTATTCAGGCATTATTAAAAACAAATTAGCCTTACCTGAATTCGTGAATTAAATATTTTAATAATTTTTCGATTGCAGTGCCTGTAAAACTATCAACCGCAACAGTTTAATTTGTTGATATAGTAGTTAAAATATAAAATCAATATGTACTTACACATATATATATACATTTGTGTGTATAATTATATGTGTTCGTGGTTTTTACCAAAGACATCATACTATATGTATCTTTTTCTTGCTTATATAATATTTTTTTTCGCCGAAAAGTCATAAATTCAATTAGATAAAATAATGTAGTTAAAAAAAATTAGAATTGTAGACATAGTTAATCCTTACTGACCGCGTATACTGCACACAAAAGTACATTCTTTTCATTCTGGAAGTGCTTAAGTTTTTAAAATCGTTTTACAAATACTTCTATATCCGCCTACTACAATGGAAAAATAGGTCATAATTAAGATTAATATTTTGTTATAAATGTAATAACACAAAAAAAAAAAAAAAAAAAAAAAAAAAAAAAAAAACGAAAAAAAAAAAAAAAAAAAAAACCAAAAAACAAAAACAAAAACAAAAACAAAACAAAACAAAAAGCAAAAAACAAAACAAAACAAAATCTTCTTATAACTTACTGTTTATCATGTTTTTCTTACATTCCTTCAGAATTAACTTTCCCAGTATGATCCCATTCATTTTTACAGATCCACTCGATATAAGTATCACTTAACCCTTGAAATTTTGCTTATAAAAAAAAACACCACGATGGAAACGTGTGCATTTGCACATAAATGAATATAGATAAAAATTGTTGTATAAAAATTATTGGCAAATTTTTAAAATAGTTTAATATATTGATAAAAGGGTCTTTAAGTGATAAATCCCTAGACGGTAGAATTATATGACAATAGATCCTTGAGTTAAAAAAAGTTTTGTAACAAATCCCTAAAAGATTATAGGTACCAAAATACCCTTACTAAATTCATGCCCGACAATAAATGTGAAGTGCAAGCTCAACATTTCTCAAAAAGGCAACATCATTTATGGCTAATTTATCCTAAAAACACTCTCCTAAATTCATGATTTCATGTTTAAAAAATATAGACAAGTGTAAAAACTTTTATGTATTTGGGGTTGTAACAAATCCCAAGAAAATTAGAAGTACCAGAATACTTTTTTTTTTATTACTAAAGTTTTATTATTCACAGTTTGAGTTGTGAATTTCACAGCTTAAACTGTACGAATAATAAAAACCATGACAGCATCCACAACTTGTGTTGTGAAATTCACAAGCAAATATATTCAATTCACAACTTGTGTTGTGAAATTCACAATTTAAACTGTACAAATAGCAAAAATCATGATAGCACCCATTTGTTTCACTTGTGAAATTCACAAAACTATCTTAGCAAGTCAATAAGTGGAACAACTATAAAAAGAACAAGAAATATGAGCGTTTGAGAAATTCGGAGTTCGAAGTACACTTGCTTCCTAGAACCGAAATGCAATTATCTCATCCTACGCAAATATAGCAACTTCATCCAAAGTTTATAATTCACAGTTTGAGTTGTGAATTTCACAGCTTAAACTGTACAAATAATAAAAACCATGACAGCATCCACAACTTGTGTTGTGAAATTCACAAGCAAATATATTCAATTCACAGCTTGTGTTGTGAAATTCACAATTTAAACTGTGCAAATAACAAAAATCATGATAGCACCCATCTGTTTCACTTGTGAAATTCACAAAACTATCTTAGCAAGTCAATAAGTGGAACAACTATAAAAAGAACAAGAAATATGAGCATTTGAGAAATTCAGAGTTCGAAGTACACTTGTTTCCTAGAACCGAAATGCAATTATCTCATCCTACGCAAATATAGCAACTTCATCCAAAGTTTACCCAAAAAAATCACATTAGAACCGAGGTGAAGTCTTTTTCCAAAACTGCAAGAAGCAAAAAAAAAAAAAAAAGAAGTAAAAAAAGAGCCACGTACAATCAATAATTGCCTAATGTGACAATCCATGGTTGATAGTGGGATTTGGTAGATTAGTAGTGATGAGGAGGATGATGATGTGTTAGATTCGGCTTGGTGATGGCTGATTTGGCTTGGGGATGATAGTGGCCAAGTTAGTATAGATGATGGAGGATGATGGTATGTTTGATTCGGCTTGGTGATGGCTGATTTGCATGGTGAGGTTGTCGCTATATGTTGTCATCGTTGTGGATGTTGTCTCCAATGAGTCAAAATCGATGATAATGAAAATGTTGATTCAATTCACTCAATAAATGAGTCAAAATTCATGTTGGCAGTTTTGTTTTTGGCAAGGAAAGTGAAACATCCGAATGGAGTGATTGGCTGCATTTAATCTCTCCTTCAATTGAATACCAAACATGGAAATATTAGAGAATTAATACCATCCATAATTAAATGATTTGTTGAATATATACAGTTTGTGTATATATCTTACAAATATATACCAGGGTATTTAGGAGACAAAAAAAACCCTAACCATGATTAGGCATCTTAACTAGGATTTTAGGGATCTCATACCAAAATAGAAAATTTGGTGTCCTTCAACCATGAAAGTCCATCAATGGGGGATTTATTGGCAATTTACTATTGATAAAATTTAAGATACATGATTTGTCAACTTATATATGATTCTTAGTACACGAATAAAATTCTCTAAAAAAAGTAGTATATTTATCTAATCAAAATGTAAAATTGAATGTAGATGAAACTAAATTAAAATTTGAATATGTAAACTTATTTAATCATATGATATTAGTTCCAACAAATCTGTAAAAATAAATAAAATAAATAAATAAAATAAAATAAAATTAGATGACAAAATTCAGAGATATAGTATATCAAATATTTTTGATAGCATACTATATCATATTTGCTCTGTTTCTTATCCACTAAATCTGTAAAGTGAAAATTAAAAATATTAAAAATTCATAAGAGGTGCCACGTCATACAAACAAAAGCTTGTGAAACTTTTACATTCTTTGTTTGAAAGTAAGTTCTAATTAAAAAAAAACTGTTATATCTAATATATATATATGAAAACGGAAGATTTTAATTCCGCCAAACGGGTGTACCTTGCATTATTCTTACTATTTAGGCTATAAAAGCAACATAGAGTTCAATCTCGTGCGGATTTTAATTTTCGAGAATGTTTTTTTAAAGGTTTAAAAAAATATTAAAACAACTTACTATTTAGGCTATAAAAGCAACATAGAGTTCAATCTCGTGCGGATTTTAATTTTTGAGAAATTTTTTTTCAAGGTTTAAAAAAATATTAAAACAACTTCGTACTTTCAGGCCTTCTCTTCACCTCACTTTTGGAACTCTCCATCTCCATCTTGCATCACCAAGTAAGTAGTTTTTAATTTTTATATGCATGGATTATGCAATGTTAATTAATACTACGATGATGTATCCTTATTTTGTGATCCAATTTAGTATATTAGATGTATCATCTATTTTTGGTCTATACTAGAGTAAAAAAAATATGTAGATTTCTAGATCACTTATATCTCATCCAAATTTCAGAGAAGGTAACTAACTCTAAAGAAATTATAAAACACAAATGTTATTGTTTGACGTTCTTATTTCATTTTAAACAACCATATTCTTTATGTAAAATGATTATAGGCAAATGAAGATTGCCCAATTATGGTATGTTGTGCATTGGAAAAAATTAGGGGGAGGATGTTCGTCTCAATTCCAGATTAAGCTAAATGATTTTAACATATTGAAAGGAAGTCAGAAATTCACTGTTCAGAAGGTGTACAGTTGCAATTTTTGCCTCGAGAGTAATCATCTCCTTAAAAGCATTCGAGAGGTTCTATGTTGTTTTCGATCAATTTAGTATTATTCTTCTTCATTTTTTTCGCTAAATTTTTTACGCGCACATTATATGATATCTCTAAGTTAACATCACATTTAGGTGGAGGAAAAATCAACAATGCCTCCAAAAGAGTTATAGATTGACTCAGTTGAAGAGTTCACTGTAAATCTCGTAACACCATCAAGTGATAAATCATCAAGAAGAGCACGTGAAGAAATCAAAATGAATACAATTGAAGCAATATCGCTCAAGATGAGCTTTTCGTTGAGGAATCACCAAGAAAAAGAATTTGCACAAGATAGTAAGATCTATTTTATATGCGTTAATTTTAGCTTTACTTTATTCTACTGTCATGTATTTTTTTTAATCGCATTCTACTGTCATATAGTAATTATGTCTGTGTGCAGGATGATCTTTTATTCACTCAAGAAGATTATCAAGAACACATAATAGATGGAACAATTTAAGTTTTCTGCTTTGATTGGTTGCTATATAATTATGTTTATGGATTAGAACAATGAACTTAATGTTTTTAGTAGTTTGCATAAGTTGGAGTTCGCTAATTTTGCATCCAACTGTTTGTGGAGGACTTGATAGAAATAAAGAATGTTTGGTTATCTTTTGTTAACATTTAAGTTTTATGAAATATGGATTGCCTCATTTTCATTTTCTTAATACCATATTGTATCAATTAGACCAATATGTACAAACAAGTTATTCGAATGATTCAAAAATTTTTAACCCCTTCATCCATTATCTTTGAGATTTAGTTTTCTCCTAACCTAAAAGCTAAATATTTAATTCATAATAAATGCCTCTATTGATTAAAATCAATAAAGAATTCTATGAAGTAGAATTCTATTTATTAATTTGTAATATTTTCTTCTCCACACGATTTGTATTATATATGTACAATAATCACTTAAACCTTCACCGTGTTTTTGTTTCTTAAATATCCCTTACATTTGCACGGTCTCATATCTAATCGAATATATAATATATATACATTCTAGATAAAATTTTAAAATTCTATAAATAAGTTCTCATCCATTTAAAATTAGACATCCTTAACTTATCCACATGTCATTTTTTTTTTGTGAATTTCTACTTATACTCACAAATAATTTTTTAAAATTTTATACAATCCAAATTGTAAAAGCAATTCATAGAATTTTAGTAACAAAAATTATGCGATATCATAATGCTTATAATTAGAGAAAATATTATAGATATATATATTCTAAACACCTACCATGATTTTTTGCCAAACTATTATAGTATATATGCCTAATCACAAAATATCTTAAAATACAAAAAGACAAAAAAAAACAAATACATATATATGTCGCGCCCGCCCCGAAGATGGGGGGCAGTCCCCTCGAGGGTCGTGACCATTTACGTCGAGAGATGTGTGAGAGAGTTAAAAAAGTGCGTAAAAATACGTAAAAGTGGGAGTCAGGCCAAGTAAAAAGTTTAGAGTCACCACCTAACGTTATCGGGAGTTAGGATCCCTGCAAAGACGATTAGAGTAATCATCTTTGACTTTTGAGAATTAGTTTGAGAAAAGTGGACCCTTTTAAAAGTGTGAATCTTGATAGTCGTGCAAAACCAGAGTTCTTGAAGTGGGTTCGGGGACTCTGTTATGTCGAGGGAAGGTATTAGGCACCCTCGAGCATCCGTGACACACGGTTGCTGATTTTAGTGGTTTTCATAGTAGTGGGGCATAGGTAAGAAGTAGTAGAATATATATACAAAAAATTGAATCGAGCGTCCAGGATGCGCGGTCGCCGATACATATATATATATATCTCGACTCGAGATAAGTAAAAGATATTTAGAATGTGAGAAAGTATAAGTAGTGAATGATTATGGCCGCACCTTAGTAAGGGTTACATACGTATCTCGACTCGAGAATCAAGCCGTACGTAGTTATGTGCTGTGTATGTGTGTGAGTGTTTTGGTCGATCTAGACCGTGAGTGTGAAAAATAGTGTTTTGAGTAAGTTGGTGTAGCTAAGAACTTTAACCTGTATGGTGTAGTCCAAGACTTTAACCTTGAGAAAGTAGTTAGTTATGAGATAGTATTTTGAGTAAAAGTCGGAGTAGATCGACCGTGCAATGAGTTTTTTTTTTTTGCATTTTTTGTTTTTATGATTTTTTTGTCTTTTTGTTTTATGTGCCCGAAGTAAGGGTCAGTGCCCATGTAATGAAAAAGTGTACCAGAAGTATGGGTCGGTGACCAGTGCTTTTGAAAAAGTGCCGGAAGTACGGGTCGGTGCCAGTGAAAGTGATTTGAAAGTAGTCGTGAAGTAATTGATAAGTTCATAGATTTGTTATATTAAAAAGTATGTACAACAGTAAGTAGATAAAGCAATAAAAGCGGATGGACTGATCAGTGGGTTTATAGGGAGGCCACACCACTAAGAGCAAGAGTTGAGGATGTTACCTATGCATAGGCGACTATTGAAGTTCAGTCGATGTTTGTTGAGAAAGAATGAAAGAAATTCGAGAAACATAGCAAAAATAATCCGAGAAGGCCTAAGTCGTATTTCGACACAAAATCGACTTAAATGGACGTCATGGTTAGGTCCGGAATGGCCGGAATAGTCGAGATGTATACCGTATGTTTGAATAGTACCCGTACGTATAGTGTGTGTATGAATAGTACCCGCATGTATGAATAGTATTATATGTATGAATAGTACCCATATGTATAAATAGTACTATACATATGAATAGTACACGTTTGTATACTGTATGTATGACATTAGAGGTGCTTATGATGGAGTTTGGATTTTATTTGGTTAATGTAGCCAAACAGGGCTTAGGAGAGGAGAAATGTTAGTTATTCCCAAACAAAGCCTAAGGGAGAGAGTAAATTGGCCAAAAAGAAATTGGAAGGGGGGACCTTCTTTTTATAGGAAAAAAATTAATTAAAATAAAAATAATAATAAAGTACTAAAAAATCTAGATATTATGTGTGTGCGCCGCGTCCTCTGGGATTTTTCGAAAAGCTAAGCGGTTGAAAACTGGACCGCTGGGTTCTCTCGACTAACACAGAATTTTAAAGTCGGAATTGGATTTTTAAAACGTTGTTTGGCCCACATATAGCACCAGTTATGGAAAAATGCGCCAATCGAGGTGCACTTTCTGAAATCCGGTGTCGGAATAAGACGAAATGACATGGATCCCTTTATTTTAATGAGAGGAGTATTTTCCTCCAATCAGAAAGTGACTCCTATGGCGCGATTGGCCCAAATCTGGATTACTTAGTCGCTAAGCAAAGAAAATATCTAGATATCTGTACAAGTGCCGCGCTTTCGAATTTTCTAGAAAGCAGTGCGACGAAAACTTGGACCTTTGCGGTCCTCTTGACAAACGCGGAATTTTAGTGCAAAAATAGAATTTTTGAAATGCTATCTGACTAGTATTAAGTACCTGTCTTGACAAATCCGTTAATTAAAATGTACTTTTTTCAGAATCTGGTATCAGATTGAGACGAAGTTTATAGGGATTTCTCTGTCTCGATGTTAAAGGTGTTTTAACCTAGACTGAAAATGCCACAGCCGATTTGTCACATCCCGGAAATCGAAGCGCGAGGAAAGAAAAAAAAAGATAGAGAGAAAAGAATTAAAATCCAATCACAATGCGGAAGCGACTTTGGAAACCCACGGGGTTTCCTACAAGGATGACTTACTAATACATAAACCCAAAATGGACTTACATGTTAACGAGTTCATCAAAGATGAAAGCATTTGAAAATCACATTAAAATACTTTCCGGGCAAGCACTATATCAAGGAGAAAAGGAAAAATTACAATGAATTTGATAAAAAGTCATTTTTGACAGTTGCTGAATTTTAAAACACCCGTAAGTAACTATATCCTTGAAATTTTCACATTCTGTCCACGTTGGTCCATGTAAAATTTGATTCTGCACAACTTTTGTCTAATGACATGTTTTCCAATTCTGCACCATTTGGGCAGAAAATTTAAATAACAGTAGCAGTTTTTATTTGACAGCAACCTTGACAGCATAAGGACCATTTTTGGATAATTGCTGAATTTTAAAATATCCGTAAGTAACTATATTTTTGAAATTTTCACATTCTGTCCGCGCCAATATATGTAAAATTTAATTCTGCACAACTTTCGTCTAATGATATTTTTTTCCAAATCCTCACCGTTTGGGCAGAAAATTGAAATAACAGTAGCAGTTTTTATTTGACAGCAACTTTTGACAGCATTTTGACAGCTTGTTGAAATGTTCCCAACGATGCTAAATTCTCGAGTTTAAACATCAATATATGACTAAACGAGTCCTAAATGACATATAACACGTGCCTAGACCAAACGGAACTTCATATACTCGAAATTTATTAAAAACGAGAAGTGAAAGAGATAAAGAGAGGAAAAAGGGGAGAGGGAGAGATTGGGAGAGAGATATAGGGAGAGATAGGGAGAGAGATATAGGGAATGTATTCTAAACACACACACATGTGTATTTTCACATTCAGAAACCTTTTAAAAACATATATATATACATAATTTCAACATAAGTAAAAGGAAAGAATATTTGAGAACGGGAAAGAGATCAAAGAGGGGAGAGGAGAGAAAGAATGGGAGAGATTTAGAGCGTTTAAATGTTTGAAACTTTGTTGGAATTAAAAGAGGGGTTTGATCCGGCAATGACCCAAGTATAAAACGAACTAAACTACAACAAATGAACTCTCATAAAAGCAACAACCCAAACCGATCCGGCAAGGATTCAAACAAAAGAGAAAAATAAATAATTGACATGTAAATCAAAAAGACAAGAGCTTAAAGAGGTTCAACGACCTCGAAAAGTAAATACATTATCATAAAGTGAGTTTAACAATTGAAAGAAATAACCATGAAAGCAAGGGCTAACACTTGTCCCCATTAAAATCAAAGAAGCTTCTCAAATACAAGAGATAAGAGCCTAAGCTCACGAAGTTTTTTGTAAAACCTTAATACTCTAAGTTTCAAAGCATTAAACATTTACAATCTTCCAAAGTGACTAAATCAACAAAAGAGCTATTCATGTACATAACTAAGCATGAGTCTTCAAAATAGAACAAAATGCCTCATAGTTCACGCGTCGGGTCACATATGCCCTTTGCCATTATCAAGCTTACCTGAAAAATGTTAGGTCGTTTTTATGAGAACAACGGCTCGTAGAAAACATTGTAACAAATCTATATACTATCCATGACTAAAATGAAATGAGGTGCAATGAATCGCCACCATGGCTACAATGAAATGTTTAAAGCCGCAAGGCTATGCGTGACAAATGCACATCTCTCTCGTTACCGGACCATGAGCCACCCACGCATGGAGTGTAGCATACCAACTTCCGGGAGCTACCCGAATATAGTTTGGAGTTTGAATGTTTCTAAAGGTCATTCTCCCTATCTCACATCACAACCCACGTCCGGATTTCTTAAATCAAATTCCCACACATGGGGTTTTTCTCTCTTTTCCAAATGAAACATTTATGTCGTGATACATGAATGTTTTCCGATTAGGCCTCAATGCATATGATGTTAACAATGGCATTAAAGATGATCCACTACAATATACTAAGCAATAATTTAGTCCATTAGACATGATATCAAGAACTTCAAAGAATGTAATTAAATTTCATAATTTAACATTCCTAATAAGGATTTCTATACTAACGTCCTAGCATGCTTTTACACATAAAGGGAGCATCCTAGGCACCTCTAGCATCACATAATCAACTATAGAACAACCAAAACATGTAAATTCACAATTAGGCACATAATCCTAAATTTACAAATTTGGGGAAAACCTAATGCATGTGTCTAAATTATTCTCATAACATCATTTTAATTACATTTAACACCCCAAATTTTCAACTAGTACAATCAAAGCATATAATTCACATTTAGGCAAAAATCCCTAACATTATAACTTTGTGGGAATGTCCTAATACATATGTCTAAGTTCTCTCCTAGCATAAAAGTGAACTCAAGGCATCTTAGACAAGTATAACATATATAATTGAACAATGTAAATCTACCTCAATGCTTAGCTTCCAAAAGAGCAATGGCAACTCAAGAGAGCTAAGAACAACCAAAATAACTTCAAGGCTTGTGCTAGGATCTTGAAGAATGCTTCAAGAATGCACCACTAATCAAGAACAACCCAAGGTTAGGATAGAAAACATAAAGCTAGTAAACCCTAAGTTGCTAGAGATTGGGAAAACTTACCCACACAAGAAATCCTCCATAGAAATTGTTAGGATGTGAAAGAGATACTCTATATACTCCAAGGAAGCTATAAAAGAGGAGAGAAGTTCAATCAAAACCCAATATTTTGAAATCTAGTGAAACCCTAGAATTTGGGGGTTTTCTAGAATGCTTACCAAATGATGATTCCAAGCTCTAGGATGGTTAGAGATGCTAGATAATGAACTTATTGACAATCCCTTGAAATCTTGAAGTTAGAGATGGAAGAGGGATGAAGATCTTAGAAGGTTTTTGGCTCTTGGAAGAAGGAGAAGAAGAAGGAAAGAAGGAGAAGAAAAAAAAAACTAACGTGAATGAATGGGAGGAGGGGTTGGTCGGCCATATAGGGGAGTGGGGTGGGACCCACTCTCTTGTATGCTCCAAAAATAAAATGTTTGGTGTTCCCACGGACATTCTGACCCAACAGTATAACCCCAAAATTAAATAAACACATCCACAGGCACAGAAATAAATTTATAAGCATATGAAAGATACAATAAAATAATTTAGTCATGCTCCGGAATTAAAAATACAGTCAAATAAAATAAGGGTCCACAACAGGAAAGGCAAAATTACCCCACTACCCTTAATTAAAAAAATTCTGAAACATTACACGATTTGATCTCGAAGACCAGGACTTTCTGATGATTTATCAGTATAAATTGACGTACCTGTGAGTGTGGATGTCGGCATTTGGGCCCACTTTTGTTTTTTTTAAAAATATTTTTCAAATTCAAATTCAAATACGAGTCGCCACTTAATTTTTAAAGGGAAATTAAGAAACCATTTTTAAAAGCAACCGATCTTTTGCGAAACCAAAGATAATCTGGGTCCGGGGATTATGGAATGAAAGGGGAAGGAGCCCGACGGACTAAAACACCACCTTTCATCCTATCTCGTGATAGGCCTCTACTCATCATCCTATTTAATCGGATTAATAATCTAAGCATGCCCTCAACTAATACATATATATAAATAATACATTACACAAGTGTGTTGAAAAGGGTGCAAAATTGCTAGCGACAAAATATCATTCGTAAGCCACGTAATTCAAATAGCAAGCAAGTTGATGTACAAATAGGGAACTAGGAAACTTACCCGGGATCCAGCCGCGATATTAAACGTGCAATGCATACAAATGAAAGAAAATCCTAGAAAAGAGTCTCTAATCACATGTATTCATATAAGGCAAGATCCTAATTCTAATGTGTCGCGCATGAAGTCATAAAATCGATAAAATCAAAGAAAAGTTAAGCTAAGGGAAAGTCGAAAAGTCATACCTCATAAGCGCTACAAAACAAGGGTTAGTCCACATGATATATAGCACATAAAATTTGAATTGTGATCCTAAGCCTTTAACCTAAATCTATCAAATGTAATTAACCTAAAGCAAACGAATCCTAACTATAAATGTCGAGTCACATGGGTGAATGTAAACATAAGCAAGAAGAAGTCATGAAATACTTATTGATGTAGGTCACTTTAAACTTTAAATTCAAGCTTAACTAATCGTTATTAAAACATGGTTTGAACCTTAACTCATGAAAATATCATCTAAACCATTGTTTATAAGATTGATCAAAATTATTACAGAATTCGATGAGAGCAGATCAGAACTTCAAAGAAATAAAAATCATGGTTCCCTTGGTTTGATCTTGGTGAATTTTGGATACAATATGCCTCTGTGTGTAGTTTTTAACCTAAAAACGAAATCAACGTTTCAACGGTTAGATCTCCGGGAATTGGACAAAAACCAGACATCACTCAGGATTCTACAACCTTTTGTCCAAAGTTCTTGCATGATTTTCTAAAAAATAGTAAAAAAATAAAAAATGATTTGCTCTTTTTAGGGTAGCTTCCTAACACATTAATCTACTTAGAAAAATTTATTTTGGGTCACAAGTGCTTGATTAAGGTTCTGATTTGCTTATTTCAAAAGAGTATTACTGTTCTGAAACTCTGGACAGATTATGGTTGTTCCACAAAATCCTTGATCAAACCACCTAAAGCATAAAACTACCTTAAAAAAAATTATAGTGGTAGGACTTTGAGTTATAAACACTTTCCCATTGGTTTCATTCCATTCCAACGGGTCGATGCTCGGCTAAAATTCTATGATCAAAAACAAATTGTGAACTCACTGCTCATTGGGTTAATTTACTTCATTCCTATCAATTTAGACAAGTAAGCCATGGAATTGGGCTTGTCTAAAGCTAATTCTCCTACCATTTGGTGGTAATTGGAGACTAAATATATTCATATTTGTAAGTTTCAAAGAGGTATGGAAGAACTTCATAAAACTTAATCATAACTGTGGACACGCGGAATCCGTCGTCCACTCCCGGTTTTTCCTGTTTGTTTCCGAGGTTTCGGAATTGATTTTCCTTTGTTTTGAAATTGATTTGAAAGAAAACAAGAGGTTGATTTCGAAGAAAAGAAGGTCTTTCGAAAACAGATACAGAGTCGCCACTTGGTCTTTAAGGAACCAAGAAACCTAATTTTGACTCACCCAAATGGATAAAGGGCACCGGCCCTTCATAACCAAAGAACTTGGCTCGGGGTTTTGGTACGAGAGAGGAAGGAGCCTTTGTCGCGACTAAAACACCCTCAACTCGCCCCGTCTTTCGACGGGCCTCAATTAGCATCCAAATAATCATCTTATACTATGTATGGTTCGGCAATTAATACTAAGATAGTATATTACATCACATAAGAATCTTGAAATTGAAAATCAAAAGATAAGATATCATTCATAAGATCTAAGTCAAATATCATACAATGTAAAGTGAAAAATCACACAAATAAACCTAGGAAAAATCGTCTAATCATGTATCAAGTAATTAAGTTTCCCTAATCTAAAGGGGACATGAATTGTTCTTGAAACAAATAATCAAAGAATCAAAGTATGCTTAGCAAGCTAGTATGATGCATGTTAATCTTTGAGAAAAGAAGATCTCTCAATTCCCGGAACGGATGAGAAAGGAGGATTAGATCGAGGGGAAGCATGAACGTGTGATCATGATCATTCCTTATGATCTTCTTAGATTAGGAGTCACAAAAGCCCCAAATCTTTGCATGGATGCAATGTATGTATCTAAAATGTGCCAATGTTGTAGTGTGCTTTGTGTTCATGGATTCCTAGAATGACTTAGAAGTCTAAAATGTGTATGACTGGATGGATGAAATCAACATGGGATATGTACAAATGTAGTGTTAACTACTTCCTAGGATATGAACTAATTTCGAAGGCATATAAGCAACAAATCAAAGAATGAAAGTTAAAATGTGCTTGCTGTGAATAGTGGACAGAACAGTAACTAGATCTTTGGAAAATTGAAAAAAGGGGTTAGGAATGTTTTCAATGCATGATTTTTTATGTAGATGTTCCTTATTGTGTCTAGAACACAACCCAAAAAGCCAATCTTTAATAACTACCACAGATTGAGAGAAATCACATAAACAACAAAGGTCACTCAGAAACAGAGTCTGTACTGTCGACTGAAATGTTAGAAAATCTTAGAAAATGAAAACGAATGATCTAGAGGCCCATTTTATACAGAAGGTTTCCTAAGACATTGAAGTTTAAGGGAAAAATAAGTTAGGACCACCCCGTTTGGAAAAGTGTTCTGAAAAAGAGGTTGGAAGTGGACCTAGCTGCTGTGACAGCAAAAACAGAATGTCTGGAAGGAATGTTTGGATCCAAATGGACCATTTCCAAGTACTTCCAAGTCAAACCAAAAATCGTGGGTGTTCTCCAATGGGTTAGGAAGACTTTCCAAGTGTCCTTGCATCCATATGTTGAGTATTGAGTTCTAGAAAAATCTTTGAACTCAGATTATTCACTGTTTTGACTCACTGTTTTGAAAGTTTTGGAAAAAACTAGAGTTTTCTTTCTTGAGATTAAAATGAGGGGTTTTGAGAGGGGTTTTGAAGTAGATGTTTTGAAAGCATATTTTCAATACTCAATGAAGATTATAGCCACTTGAAATTTCAACATCAAACTCATCATCAAGAACCTCCAAGATTGTTGGAAAGATTTATTTTTATTAGTTGTTTCAACACTGCCGGTCCCAAGCCCGGATAAAAGAGGAGGGTTAGTGCGTTAGGTAGCTCGACAACCAGCACGAAAAAAAAAAACCGTCGGATCCTTATGATTTGGGACACAAGGCTTGGTTTGGTTTGGTTTGGTTTGGTTTAGAACATAACTTCAATACACTTCAAGAATACCTTGGAGGTATTGAAGTTATGATCATCATCTATCAAACATGTTTTTGAGGTCAAGAGCTACTATCCATAAGGATTCACTCACCACAAACTTCATGTCATCACTTAGATGATGATGAAGTAGTAAGTAAATAAAAAAAATCAAAAAGAAATGAGGTAAGAAGAGATGAACATAATATGAATAAGTAAGTAAATAACAATCAATAGATGATAATCAATGTGATTTTGGACTTATAGCTTGGTATTTCACTCATAGATTTTGACATTTAGACATGGAAGTAGCTTCCTAACTCAAGAATGCTCAAGAATGGTGATTGGGGGTGTTTGGGATGTGAAGTATAAGAGAGGTAATGGAAGAACACAAGATTAGAGCTCACTTCAATAGCAAAATAGTAGGAGGAAGCTCCTTTTCTCTCTTCTAAATCTATCTCTATCTCTCTTCTGCTCTACAACTTTTCAAGCTTTTGCACTTGGCCCCCCCAAAATGAAGAGAATTGGGGGGTTTATATAGGCCAATTTGGGGTGGTTTTGGGATTTTAGAAGTGTTCCCATTGGTCCCAAACGTCTAAGTACATAAAACTACGTCGTTTTGGTTTTCAATTAATCAAAATGAATCCCCAAGAAAAATTACAAAAATACACTATTCTGGAGGGGAGTGCCGCGGCGGCAGTGGGCCAGTGCCGCGGCGGCAGTGGGCCAATGCCGCGGCGGCACTACTCCTCCTTCGTCCAGATAATGCTGTTTAGGCCCCCTGAGGTTCCGGTATTCGCGAAAAGGCCCTATTTCGTCCGAAATTCACAGAAAATGCGTACAAACTCTAAATTGAGGTTGTGATATACCGTTGGAAAGGTAATGGAGTCTAATTTACATAAAAAATAGTTCGGGGATAGGTCACTTTGCAAAGTTTTGCGGCATTTGCGATAAAAGCCGATTTGATCGCCTTTTTCGTCTTCGGAAATTCATAATAGACTCGTTTTAAATCCGGAATTTATGTGCGATATACCGTTGGAAAGCTATTGAACTCTAGTATCCATGAAAAATATTTGAAAATTGTTACGGTGCCCCGATTTTAAAGTCAAATCTTGGTCAAACTGGTCAAACTTGGGATTCCCGGGAAGTTCTGGGAACCTCTGGGAGCTCCCAGGAGTTGACGTTTTTGTGTGATCTTCTTTTAAAACTCATTTTAATACTTTCCACATGATCTAGAATGATTTTGGCGAATTCGGACGATTTCGGTCAAACTTGGTCAAACCTGGTCAAACGTTGGTCAAACTGGTCAACGTGGACTTTCCGGGAACTTCTGGGACTTTCGGGGGTCTTTGGGAGCTGACGATTTTATCCGGTTTTACTTAAAAACTCATTTTATCATTTTTATTACGACATAGCATGTTTCCAGAACTTCGGGACCAAATCTGGGAGTTTTCGGGCTTTCAGGGGCATTTTGGTCAATCTGAGCATTCTGAGAGATAGAGCTGACTTCCAGGAGTCCTTTTGAGTCTTTTACGATCATTGTGAACCACCAAGCTATGGGTCTCCTAAATCTGATAGCCGAAAAAATGCGGTGTCTACAGTTTGCCCCTCTTTGGCAGGAACTTGCGAGGCAACGCATGTCGCAAGCGAGTGCCAAAGTTTCTGAAGAGACAGGACTTTTTGGAGGCTGTAGATTTAGGATAAAAAGCGTTGCAAAAGATGCGATGATGCTGAGGCTAGTGCTGGTCGCGCTCTGTGTGAGCTGCCTACGTATCCGAAGGGGAATCAGACCAGGACGTAGTTCATGGCACAAAGGAACAAATCACATATGCACAACAAGACATGCGGATGCTATGCTATGAGGATGATATGCAATGCATGGATGTGATATGAATTGTGTCATGAGTCCTATCATGTCTAGTGTTATGATCCTAGTATGAGCAGGTGCTGTGGGGTGTGTGCCACTCCGAGTGGGCTGGTGTTGTGCTAGTGTTTGCAACTGTGATCTGGTGGATGACTCGGATAAGGACATCAAGGTTTAGAAGACTCTGGGTCTAGGGGCAAACTTCTGGAATTTGGGAAGTGTGCTTTGCGAGCGAATGTAGTCAGATATGGAGTCCCTGAGGATGATAACTAAGGATAACCCATAGGCGAGGGAGTTCATGATAACCGACAGTTTTATAATAACCAAAGTGAGGAGGCTTATGATAACCAGTGGACACGGATTGTGAATAGACAGTGCTTGCCATGGGAATCGGGGTGATTTGACTGCGGGTGATGTTTTGGCCGATCCTTATGATGACAAGTCCGGAGAATCGGTTCGGACTTCTGCTATCTTCTGCTGGGGATGGTAGGGGACTCTCTGAGAATCTCTCTTCAATTCTTGACCTAGAACCAGGATCCATCTCTGAATCTCTCGTGGTTGGTCAGATTTTGTAATGCTCAATCCAAAAGAGCCGGTTAGGGCCTTCGGGAGCTGATATCTTTTAGTTTCTGTCCTCAGGGGATGATGTAGGGTTCTCGGAGAATCTCTTTCGGCGCTCAATCCAAGAGGGCTGGTCGGAGCCTCCGGGAGCTGAAGGATAATGTACTCTGCTAGGAAGAAGGAAATACGTCCTTTAAATGGGAGTCAAGGTATCATTCTATTTATGATGAGAGATACGGAGATGGCCTGTGGTGCTTAAGGTTTTGATATTGAAAGAGGAGAGTGATGGACTTATGTTGCTAGGAGAAAGGAAGATCATCAACAGCCACTCATGGACTTATGTTGCATGGACGAAGGAAGATCATCAACAGCCACTCATGGACTTATGTTGCTTTAGGATGAAAGAAGGTCATCAACAACCACTCATGGACTTATGTTTCATGAAGAAAGATGATCAACAGCCACTTATGGACTTATGTTGGACAGATGAAAAAGATCATCAACAGCCACTCATGGACTTATGTTGTATGAGCGAAAGAAGACAGTCAACAGCCACTCATAGACTTATGTTGCTAGGAGAAAGGAAGATCATCAACAGCCACTCATGGACTTACGTTGCATGAAGAAAGATGAAAGATCAACAGCCACTCATGGACTTATGTTGCTAGGAGAAAAGAAAATCATCAACAGCCACTCATGGACTTATGTTGCATGAAGAAAGACGAAAGATCAACAGCCACTCATGGACTTATGTTGCTAGGAGAAAGGAAGATCATCAACAGCCACTCATGGACTTATGTTGCATGAAGAAAGACGAAAGATCAACAGCCACTCATGGACTTATGTTGCTAGGAGAAAGGAAGATCATCAACAGCCACTCATGGACTTATGCTGCATGAAGAAAGACGAAAGATCAACAGCCACTCATGGACTTATGTTGCTAGGAGAAAGGAAGATCATCAACAGCCACTCATGGACTTATGTTGCATGAAGAAAGATAGATCATCAACAGCCACTCATGGACTTATGTTGCATGAAGAGATGTGAAAGATCAACAGCCACTCATGGACTTATGTTGCTAGGAGAAAGGAAGATCATCAACAGCTACTCATGGACTTATGTTGCATGAAGAAAGAAAGATCATCAACAGCCACTCATAGACTTATGTTGCATGGATGAAAGATGAAAAATCAACAGCCACTCATGGACTTATGTTGCATGAGCGAAGGAAGACAGTCAACAGCCACTCATGGACTTATGTTGCGTGGACAAAGATGGTTAACTTTTGACGGTTTGAAAAGGGATGAAATTTGCATTTGCCCTAAGTTTGGACACTTCTCATGCTGATGCCTTGTCTGGGCAGTAATGATGTTTGGTACTCCTGCTTGTATTGTCATTGGAATGCTCTTTATAACTTGATTTGAAAAATTCATTATTCGTCACTGTTGACGTACACATTTGAGACTACGACCGACTCTTTTCTTGAAAAAGGCTACGACAGACTCAAAACTGACAGATACCGACACGCGAGGGTGACACATTTGACACCAAAACAAAACAAGCTCGACTTGCCAAAACTTGATGTGCTCTTGTCATAAATGATGTACCATTTCTCTTTTGTGTTTATTTCTCACCTTAACGTGGCATCACTTTGATGGTGAATCTTATTTTTGAAAATTCCTCCCTACTGATCTAATAAATTTCTTTGCTTCTCCCAAGATGCGCTTTGAACTAGTGCCTTAGCTTATAGAATAAAAGATGCTCCGTTTCCATCTGTTCAAGACCATGTTTGTGACTTGAAGGCTTACCATTGGTGTATAGGGATCGGGTGGCAAACGAAGTTTGCCCCTAGTTTGAAGGCCATGAAGTGGGATCGGTAAGCAAACGAGGTAAATGACCGAAGTTTGCCCCTAGTTTGGAGGAAGGTTCATTGGAGGTTTTGGGCAAACGAGATAGATGACCGAAGTTTGCCCCTTGTATGAAGGGTAGATAGTAAAATTTAGGCAAACGAGGTGAGTAGCCAAAGTTTACCCCTAGTGTGGAAGGTGATTTCTGGCTTGAGGCAAGGACCGTGACTTTAATCTTTCAAATTCTCGTAACTTTTGCCTAGGTACTAGTGAGGTGACCTAGCAAGCTTTTTTTTTCTCTTTTGTTATTGCTCACCTTGGATTCAGCTCTAACTTTTGCCTAGGCGTCCTTTCAGATTTTCAACCTAGCGAGCCATCCTTCTTTTCTTTTTTCAAAGTTTGCCTACGCACCCCCGAACGGGGATCAGGTCCAACTTAGTTCGGGCCGTGGTTGGAAAGAAGCGGGTTGATTTTTAGGTAGGTAGGGTGACCGAACCGATGCGGTTGCCTACGTATCCCCGAGTGGGAATCAGGTCGAGCGTAGTTCAAGGCAAGGCTTGAAAGAAATTAGTTACTTTTGTGGGTGGACCGACCGAACCGATGTGGTTGCCTACGTATCCCCGAGTGGGAATCAGGTCGAGCGTAGTTCAAGGCAAGGTCTTGAAAGAAATTGGTTTGATTATGATGGTGTCGACCGAACCGATGTGGTTGCCTACGTATCCCTGAATGGGAATCAGGTCGAGCGTAGTTCAAGGCAAGGCTTGAAGAAAGGACGGTTGAGGGTTTTTCAAACCAATAGTCAAAGAAGTCAAACTTAGGTCACTTGTGGTAGCCTTGAACAAGAAGATTGAGTTTCGGTCTCCCCTTTTTTCTTTTTTTTTTTTCTTTTTTTATTTTGAGGATCGATCCTTTTCACTTTCGCCTAGCCAGTCAATTTTACTTTTCATGTAGTTGATTCTTGTGAGACCTTTTGGCTGCAATCTCAGAATTCCGGAATGTGCATGTCAGCTCTCGGAATTTATTTATGGTTGTTCCGAGCCTTTTAAAATATGATCTAGACACATTCTCATGATGTACCTTGAAGTGTACAATTCTCTGTATCACCAAAATCTTCTTTCTTTCATTTTCTCCATCATTTTGACTGGCTAAGTTCAGATCTTGGAAATCAATACCTTTTTGGCTCTAACTTTTGCCTAGGTGCCCTTTCGGGTTTTCAACCTAGCGAGCTTTTTCTTTTCTTTTCTTTTCTTTTCTTCTTTTTCTTTTTTTTTTCTTTTTTTTTTTTTTTTTTTTTGAAAGTGGAGATGAAACTTGCTAAAATGTTTGGCTACCATCAAGGACTAAGTCTGTATTGCTTTCAATCGGACAGATTGCATGGCTTCTAATTGGATTGGGCTTAAAGCTTTGAAATGGTGGAAAAAGGGTGTTGGGCAAGCCCCAAGTCAGTTTCAAGTATGTCTTTTCAAGATTGAGGCAAGAGCATCTTTAAATTCTTAAAGTAAGACTATTCAATTCTTGGCTCTTCATCAGTGTCGGCACAAAATTGACTTTGACCTTTCAGGATTTTGAGTAAAAAAAAAAATTACCCTTTTTTTAGCACAGTAATATCCATGGTAATTTGAAAAGTAACACTTCAGTTCAGCGATTCATGCATCTATGACTAAACACATCAGATTAGGCAAAATGAGACTTCATTCCATCAGTAGAGAAGGATTACAGACTCATTAACAACTCGATGACAAACAGACTCGACCACAAGAATAAACATACAACAGACTCGACTAGACTCGACCTGGTCTCAAATGGAATGTCACAGTGACTCACTTATTCTTTTTATTTCTCTTTTTTTTTTCTTTCTAAAGAGCATCTTCATTTGGTCTTCTAGCAAGAGTCCCAAACACCATCACTTCACCAGCATAGGTTCAACATTCATGGGCCTCAGCGAAGAGGATCATTCGAGTAGGTAAGCCAGGGGCTTAGGTGACACGGGGTTGAATGGGTGGTGGCTCAATGATGTTTTGGTCGATGAGGTCCTGGATATCATGGCGGAGACGTATGCACTGGTCAGTGTCATGGCCTAGGCCTTGGTGGTAGGCACATCGTTTGGACAGGTCACAGTTAGGTGGTGGGGGATTGGAACGAGGCTGAAGGAGTTGGAGGTGTCCCTTTTTTAGCAGACGGCCTAAGGCTATGGAGGAGGAGATATCTAGTTTGGCAAAGGTACAGGTGTAGACACCCCATTTTGTCGGCTATCAGATTTAGGAGACCCATAGCTTGGTGGTTCACAATGATCGTAAAAGACTCAAAAGGACTCCTGGAAGTCAGCTCTATCTCTCAGAATGCTCAGATTGACCAAAATGCCCCTGAAAGCCCGAAGACTCCCAGATTTGGTCCCAAAGTTCTGAAAACATGCTATGTCGTAAGAAAAATGATAAAATGAGTTTTTAAGCAAAACCGGAAGAAATCGTCAGCTCCCAGAGACCCCCGGAAGTCCCGGAAGTTCCCCGAAAGTCCCCGTTGACCGGTTTGACCCAGGTTTGACCAGAGTTTGACCAAGTTTGACCAAGTTTGACCAAGTTTGACCAAAATTGTCCGAATTCACCGGAATTATTAGAAAAGTATTAAAATGAGTTTTAAAAGAGAATCGAGCGAAAACGTCGGCTCTTGGGAGCTCCCGGAGGTTCCCAGAACTTCCCGGGAATCCCATGTTTGACCAAGATTTGACTTTGGAATCGGGGCACCGAGGCAATTTTCAAATATTTTTTATGGATACTAGAGGTCAATAGCTTTCCAATGGTATATCGCACATAATTCTTGGATTTAAAACGAATTTATTATGGATTTCCAAAACCGAAAAAGGCGATCAAATCGGCTTTTATCGCGAATACCGTAAAACTTTTCAAAGTGACCTATCCCCGAACTATTGTTTATGTAAAGTAGACTCCATTACCTTTCCAACGGTATATCAGAACCTCAATTTGGAGTTCGTACGCATTTTCTGTGAATTTCGGACAAAATAGGGCCTTTTCGCGAATATCGGAACTTCAGGGGGCCTAAACAGCATTATCTGGACGACGGAGGAGCAGTGCCGCCGCGGCACTGGCCCAGTGCCGCCGCGGCACTCCCCTCCAGAATGGTGTTTTTTTGTAATTTTTCTTGGGGATTCATTTTGATTAATTAAAAACCAAAACGACATAGTTTTATGATTTCAGATGTTTGGAGCCAATGGGAATACTTTTTAAATCCCAAAACCACCCCAAGTTGGCCTATTTAAACCCCCCATTGCTCTTCATTTTGGGGGAGTCAAATACAAGCTTAAGAAAAGTTTGGGAGAGAAAGTTGTAGGGATAAGGTTAGAGTAGAGAGAAAAGAAGCTTTCTTCTTTGATTTTCAAAACAAAAGTGAGTTCTAAACTTTGTTTCTACCTCATTACTCCTATTTACTTCAACATTCAATACACCCAACCACCATTTTAGTGAGCATTTAAGAGAGTGGAAGCTTCTTCCATGTCCAATGTCATTACATATGAGTGAAACACCATGCTACAAGTTCAATACTTCATGAATATCATCTATTGATCATCATCTACTTGCTTGTTCATTCATTGTTTATCTCTTCTCACCTCATTTCTTTTTGATTTTCTTTATTTTACTTACTAGTTCATCATCATCTAAATGATGACATGAAGTTTGGGGTGAGTGAATCCTTATGGATAGTAGCTCTTGACCTAAAAAACATGTTTGATAGATGATGATCATAACTTCAATACCTCCAAGGTCTCCTTGAAGTGTATTGAAGTTATGCTCAAATAAAAATAAGTTTCTCCAACAATCTTGGAGGTTCTTGATGATGAGTTGAATGTTGGCATTTTAAGTGGTTATAATCTTTATTGAGTATTAAAAATGCACTTTCAAAACCTCTATTCCAAAACCCCCCTCAATCCCCCTCATTTTGATTTCAAGAAAGAAAACCTTATTTTTCCCAAAATCTTTAAAAAAGTGAGTTAAAATAGTGAGTGAGCTGAGTTCAAAGATTTCTCTAGAACTCAATACTCAACATATAGATGCAAGGCCACTTGGAAAGTCTTCCTAACTCATTGGAGAACACCCATGATTTTTGGTTTGACTTGGAAGTACTTGAAAATGGTCCATTTGGACCCAAACATTCCTTCCAAACATTCTGCCTCTGCTGTCACAGCAGCTTGACTAACTTCCAACTTCTTTTTCAGATATATTTTCCAAAAGGGGTGGTCCCAACTTATTTTTCCCTTAACCTTCAATGTCTTAGGGAACGTTCTGTATAAAATGGGCCCCTAGATCATTCGTTTTCATTTTCTAAGCTTTTTCAACATTTCAGTCGACACTACGGACTGTGTTTCTGAGTGACCTCTGTTGTTCATATGATTTCTCTCAATCTGTGATAGTTATTAAAGATTGGCTTTTGGGTTGTATTCTAGACACAATAAGGAACATCTCCATAAAAAATCATGCATTGAAAGCATTCCTAGCCCCTCTTTTTCATTTTTGCAAGATCATGTTACTGTTCTGTCCACTATTCATAGCAAGCACATTTTAACTTTTATTCTTTGATTTGATGCTTATATGCATTCCAAATTAGTTCATATCTTAGGAAGTAGTTCATACTACAATTGTACATATCCCATGTTGATTTCATCCATCCATTCATACACATTTTAGACTTCTAAGTCATTCTAGGAATCCATGAACACAAAGCACACTACAATCTTGGCACATTCTAGATACATACATTGCATCCATGCAAAGATTTGGAGCTTTTATGACTCTTAATCTAAGAAGATTATAAGGAATGAACTTGATCACACGTTCATGCTTTCCCCGATCTAATCATCCTTTCTCATCCGTCCCGGGGATTGAGAGATCTTCTCTTCTCAAAGAATAACATGCATCATTTTAGCTTGCTAAGCATCTTTGTTTTCTTTGATTTATTTGTTTCTAGAACAATTCATGTCCCTTTTAGATTAGGAAGTCTTGATTATTTGATACATGATTAGACAATTTTTCCTAGGATTATTTGTGTGATTTTCACTTTACATTGCATGATATTTGACTTAGATCTTATGAATGATATCTTATCTTTTGATTTTCAATTTCAAGATTCTTATGTGATGTAATATACTATCATAGTATTAATTTCCGAGCCATACATAGTATAAGATGATTATTTGGATGCTAATTGAGGCCCGTCGAAAGACGGGGCGAGTTGAGGGTGTTTTAGTCGCGACAAAGGCTCCTTCCTCTCTCGTACCAAAACCCAGAGCCAAGTTCTTTGGTTATGAAGGGCCGGTGCCCTTTATCCGTTTGGGTGAGTCAAAATAAGGTTTCTTGGTTCCTTAAAGACCAAGTGGCGACTCTGTATCTGTTTTCAACAGACCTTTTCTCTTTCCTTGATTCAAAAAAAATCAAACAAGTTTCGAAAACATAACGAAGCGGTGGAATCCCGGTATCCACAATCTGGCGACTCCACTGGGGATTTTTATTTTTAAAACAAAATAATACAGAGGTTTGACTCATAAGAAGCATCCTTAAAATCATCTTTTTACTGTGTTTGGTTCACCACATTGCACTCTTGCATTTTCCCCCCTCCGACTGTGTCTGAAATGCGGCGCAGACATTGTTCAGGTCTTGCTGTGCCAGGGCACAAGTCACCGTTGATACTGTACCTTCCAAGGTATATCAAAAAGAGTAAAAACCTCCGTACTGTCTCCCTGACGGTATATTGGAACTCTCGTCAACGGACCCTCTTTGACTAAACCCACCCTTTGCATGTAGATTCCTGTAGAACCTTTCATAGGACTGTTCATTTATCTTTTCAGATAGGACAATGTGATATAACTGCTGTGTGCCCTGACGGGATTACCTGCGCGGTGTAGACGCTTATGTGGCATAGAACAGAACCTCTTTCTTATGGTTCCCAAGGCAATCACTCACATGTGATTACATTGAGTTGACCTGCCTAGGCACCATGACAAGGATGTCTGCTCCATGCTCACAAAGATATACACCGCAAACCTTGTTTATCGGTCCTAAGACATAGGAGTATGAAAACCTGCTAGACAGTATGATCACTATCACCACATATTGACCAGTTTCTCCCAGAAACTCCGTCCAGATATCCCAGATATAACCATATTGACCATTTTCTCCCAGAAACTCTGTCCAAATACCCCAAATATAACCATATTGACCAGTTTCCCCAAGAAACTCTGCCCAAATACCCCAGATATAACCATATTGATCAGTTTCTCCCAGAAACTCTGTCCAAATACCCCAGATATAACCATATTGACCAGTTTCTCCCAGAAACTCTGTCCAAATACCCCAGATATAACCATATTGACCAGTTTCCCCCAGAAACTCTGTCCAAATACCCCAGATATAACCATATTGATCAGTTTCTCCCAGAAACTCCGTCCAGATATCCCAGATATAACCATATTGACCAGTTTCTCCCAGAAACTCTGTCCAAATACCCCAGATATAACCATATTGACCAGTTTCCCCCAGAAACTCTGTCCAAATACCCCAGATATAACCATATTGACCAGTTTCTCCCAGAAACTCTGTCCAAATACCCCAGATATAACCATATTGACCAGTTTCTCCCAGAAACTCTGTCCAAATACCCCAGATATAGCCATATTGACCAGTTTCCCCCAGAAACTCTGTCCAAATTTACCTGAAGTATCCCGGAAATCCCTGTTATCCCTTGGTGATCATACTGGAAAGTAAGGTTAGCACACTCTATATGGCTAGGACCTTATCTGTTTAGCTGCTATCTGTTAGAAATAGAAGCATCATATAGATTAGGGCTTACATCCGCATGCTTGTCCCATTTGCATGCACCATTCCCCATCAATCTGCACGCACTGTTTTGAGTCGGTCCACATCACTATCTTTGTCTGTCTAGAGTCACCACTGTCAAGATCTAATCTAGTCCTCTCGAAATCTGTCAGGTCAGTATAGATTCCCAAGGTCAGCAGTCAGGGTCTTCTTCGTGGGTCAGGAGTTCGGATAATCGATTGATCAGAATCAGTCCGACAGCTTACTTCAGCATGAATAGGGAAGAGTTGGAAAACAAGGTTACTGAATTGGGAGCGACCATAAGCCAGCAGTCCGACAGCCTGGCCCAGGTTTTGAAGTTCATGGAAGAACTGAAACAGCAGCAGCCGCAACCTCCACCCGGGTTTCCACCACCGGGATTTGAACCTCCCCTCCATGAGAATAATAGGGAGGAAGACTGGTTTCAAGGGGTTCCACCGTTCGCGTACGAGAAAAAGCTCCAAGAAAAAATGGACAAGGTCAACAAGCTAGAAAGCGTACTGAGAAAAAGCAAGGAGGTCGATGATTACATGCTAGACCTGGAAGGCCTCTTCGAGCCTGTCAAGCTGAAACTGCCAGAGAATTTCAAGATGCCTGCCATCGACCGTTTTGACGGAACTGGGAATCCAAAAAGTCATGTGAAGCTATGTATGAGTATCTTTGCGATGTTGTTCCCGCAAACCCTTGCAAAGTCTGCACTATCGTGGTTCCTAACCTTGGAAGCCTCCAAAACCCGGGCATGGGAAGACATCGTTCGAGTCTTCGTCGATCATTACTCCTACAATCAAGAGCTGGATGTCACCATCAGGGATTTGGAAACAACCCGGCAAAGCAACAATGAATCCTTCGCTGCATTTCTGAGCAGATGGAGGAACAAGGTAGCCCAAATGACCCACCGGCCAATCGAAAAAGAACAGGTAAGGATGCTCATCCGGAATCTGCAGCCCCTCTACCATGAGAAATTATTCTACCAGTCCATCTCCACCTTTGAGGAGTTTTTTGAAGTCGGAACCCGGATTTAAGACGCTATCAGAGAAGGAAAAATAAAAAAGGAAGAGCCCCCGAGTCAGTCCAGAAGACCTAACTACTCCCGGAATCCCCCGGATGTCAATGCCCTTAGCAACCAACCCATGGCGTACCCTCTTAGGCCATACCAACCCTCCAGCCAGGAAAACCCCTCCAATCGCCCCTTCCAAAAAAGGCCCCCTCGCAAATTTCGCCAAGTTAGAAATCTCTCTCTCCTCAGCTTTAGACCGCCTCCTCAAAAAAGGCCATCTCCAACTACTCCAACCCCGAAACACCCCCCTCCCGCCAAACTGCGATATGTCTAAGTAGTGTACCTACCACCAAGCCCCGGGCCACAACACTGATGATTGCGTGCGCCTTCGCCATGACATTCAAGACCTTATTGACCAGAACATCATCGAACCGCCACCAAAGCAGCCCCATATCACCCAAAATCCTCTACCAAACCACTAAAATGTCAACCTCATTGAGTCCAACCCCGTACCCTTCAACCCTGCTACTTATATCACCCCCCTAGGACAACCCTTGCCTTTCATTGACATCCCGGATTCTGTGGGAATTCATCTGATTGAAGGGGAGAATGACGAGTGGCAGCAACAGCTAGACGATGAGCAAGACTTGTTCTTTCTGGAAGAGCACGACCTGGGGGTGGTAGACCTCAAATGGTATGATCCCAATGATGAAAGTGACGCTTCTATCTGGGACGAGCCGGAGAAACCATATGTGGGAACGGATTGTGATTGGTTCAAAAAGGATGGGACTGTAGAAGGGCTTACTCCTACTGAAATTGATCACCTGACCAGGTCAGGCCGTCACTACCAGCCTCTACAGCCTACCACTGAAGCCATCGAGAAGGGTCCAGTTAAAGACAAGGGGAAGGATAAGATGGATGAGATCATCGAAGAGGATAACGAATTGATAAAATAGCTGAAGAAAACCCAAGCACATCTCTCGATGTGGGACATCATGGTAACATCCTATAAGCACAGGCAAGCCGTGTTGAATACCTTGGCTGGGATTGAAGTCCCCATCAACGCCGCGCCGGAGGCATTATATATCACCATGGGATGTAAGGGACAACAGGTGCCGTTTTGTCTAGTCGATACGGGCTCGGCCTTAAATGTCTGTGCCCTAAGGACTGCCACCGCCTTGGGGGTCAATGTCCTTGACATCACACCATCTGTGCAATCCGTAAGGGCCTATGACAACACCAGGAGAAATGTGATGGGAACCGTTTCTCTCTAAATCTGGGTGAGCACCGAAGTCTTTCAGGTCATGGATATACCTGCCTCTTTCAACTTGCTAATCAGAAGGCCCTGGTTGCATGTCAACAAAGCCGTATCATCCACTGTGCATCAAATGATCAAGTACATTCATGAGAAGGAAGTGAAAATCATTCTCGGTAATAGTTGGGGTAATGAAGCTTTCCCGAACTACGCTCCCGTCTTTGAAATCCAAATACCTGAGTTAGAAGAAGGAGAAATTGGAGGATTCTTCATGGAAGAAGTCCACATGGTCAATGATGAAGACAGGTTCCCTGAGATCCACTCTGCGGTTGTCAACATCGTCTGTAAAATGAACTACTTCCCTGGAATGGGATTGGGTCAACGCCAGCAAGGGATTTGAGAGTTCCCTCAGATCAAAGGACAGCAAGGTACTTTCGGGCTAGGATACAAGCCCAATGAAGAAGACATCGAGCTACAAAGGCCATGGAAGAAAAGGATAAGGGGTCTCCCACCATACCGCAAGACCTTGAATGGACAATTCATCAAAGAGGGGGATGACTTCCCTTACTTCGGGTTCCCCGAACCCTGGATCCATCAAACCACTGGGAAAAGGCACCCCGGACTTGAAATCTTTGCTGACTGCGAGAGGCCTCCATATCAAGATCCGTTCTATCCTGAAGAAATTGAGAAAACCCCGGAGGAAGACTGGTTGAAATACCTTGACACTGAAGCCATCGAGAAAATGTGGGAGGAATCCACTGAGAAGAAGGAAGAAAAGAGGGCCAAGAGCCAAGATGATTAGATCAAGCCAACTGAGGAGGGTCTGAGCAACCAGGCTGTAGAGTCATCTGTCTGTGTCTCCCTATCCCCTGTTCTCCCAGAGTCTTACTTGCCGATTATCGAGTCTGTACCAGAGTCGGCTGCTGTAAGCCCACCACTGTCCAATGTAGTCACTTCACCTATCATGAATGAAATGAAAGACGATTCTGCTTACTCCTCTGTGTCTAATACTTGTGAATGCACAGATCCCTCCGAGGATCTCCCAATTGAACTTAAGCAACTAATTGAAAAACCACCTGCTTATGAAATAATCGAAGATACTTTATCAGTTAACCTAGGTGAAACAGATAATCCCCAAATTGTGCAAATTGGCTCAGCTCTTAGTAAAGAAGAAAAAGAAAAATTAACCCTCTTGCTAAAAGAATTCAAAGATGTTTTCGCTTGGTCTTACGAGGACATGCCTGGGGTCGATCCCGACATTGTCCAACATCATATTCCCCTCCTCCCTAATTCTGAACCTGTCAAGCAGAAACTGAAGCGCATGAGGCCGGAGTGGGCACTCAAGGTTAAGGAAGAAGTGGAGAAGCAATTTAAGGCAGGATTCATCATTGTCACCGAATATCCGGAATGGGTTGCCAATATCGTGCCAGTCCTGAAGAAGGATGGAAAAGTTCGTGTGTGCATCGACTTCCATGATCTAAACAAGGCCAGTCCCAAGGATGACTTCCCGCTTCCCCATATTGACGTTTTGGTAGACAACACAGTAGGACATGAGCTACTATCATTCATGGATGGTTTCTCAGGGTATAATCAGATTCTTATGGCGCCAGAAGATCGAGAAAAGACGACATTCACCACTCCCTGGGGGACCTACTGCTATAGAGTAATGCCTTTCGGACTCAAGAATGCTGGGGCAACCTACCAAAGAGCTGCCACCACTCTGCTGCATGACATGATTCACAAGGAAGTAGAGGTGTACGTAGAGGACATGATTGTGAAATCCAAGGATAGGGAAGGACACCTAGTGGCACTGGAAAAGTTTTTTGAAAGGTTGCGTAAGTACAAGATGAGGTTGAATCCAAAGAAATGCACTTTCGGTGTGACCTCCGGTAAACTCTTGGGTTTCCTCATCACACAAAAGGGGATAGAGGTGGATCCCTCCAAGATCAAGGCAATCCTAGAAATGACACCACCACGGAATGAAAAAGAGGTAAGGGGGTTCCTCGGAAGAATCCAATTCATCAGCCGCTTCATTTCCAAGCTCACAACCACGTGCGATCCTCTGTTTCGATTGTTGAGAAAAGGGGAGAAGTTCCAATGGGATGACCAATGCCAAGCCGCTTTCGACAAAATAAAAGCTTACCTTCAAAATTCGCCTGTCCTTTCACCACCAACACCTCATAAGCCCTTATTCCTTTACCTATCCGTATCCGAAAATGCCATGGGTTGCATGCTGGCCCAAGAAGGAGAAGAAAGCCACTCCGAAAAAGCCATATACTACCTCAGCAAGAGGATGACTGGGTATGAGCTCAACTACTCTACCCTCAAAAAAACATGTTGGGCCTTGGTTTGGTGCACCCGCCGACTGAGGCACTACATGCTAGCCTTCCCGGTTGTGCTCATATCCCGCATGGATCCTCTAAAATACCTCCTCGAAAAACCTGCCCTGACCGGTCGTATATCCCGTTGGTTACTTCTACTATTGATGTTGTCAATATCAAGATGTAAAAAGTGTACTTTACTTTTCAAAAGATTTGCAGTGTGGAAGTAAAGGTCGAACCCACAGAGATTGAATACTACGCACTTTAATTTTTAAATCCTAAATTTAGTTGATTAAGAAAAACGAGATTTTGATTTTGAATTTAATTAAACCAAGAACAATAAAATTAAATCTAAATTATGAAAGCGATTTAAAAGTGTTGTTATAAATATGTTTAAGGGAACCTAGGATTGCAAATCCACCACTAGCTTCATAATAGGAATATTTATGAATTACTTTAGCCTATTAAGTTGGATGATAATGGGGAATTGTAGCTACAAGCCCAATTCCTCCGACAAGAAGATATTCATGGTTCAAGCACCAACATAATCCATCTTCGGGTAGCACGAATTATCTCACACTAAACTAGGGTTGTGATCTAATCCGTCTAACCTAGGCATGGACTATTCGGATACTTGATAGCACGAATCAATAAAGTACCATCACATGTAAACAATCTAAACAAGCACAGCAAGAATAGATCATTGAGCACATCATAGTCAAAATAGATCTAAGACAAGAATAAACTTTGGAAGCAATGATTTAATTACTAGAAGTACGATTTATTTATAAAAAATCCTCTAAACATGTGACTGTCATCCATACATAATAAAACTAAAATAAAAACATAAATAAAACCCTATTACTCGTCTAGGGCTTCATCGAAACCCTAGATCTATGATCTAGCCGTCCATGGAAGTGATGGATGGCAAGTAGTTGATGGAGGAGGCCATGGAAACCCTTGGTCTTCTTCTTCTTCTCCTTGCTTCCCTCCCTTCAATGGCTGGAAGTATGGTTGTAGGATGTGTATGTATGGGTGTGTAACCCCTTTAATTGAAGTAAAATAGAGTACATATAGATTTACAACAAGTTTTGGAAGCCTTTCCAACCCGAAATGGACTGAAACTGATGTAATTTACAATCTGGACGTCATTCAGCAGTTTCGTTTGCACAGGAGTCTTTAGTACACTGAAATACGCAACTTTGGTTTTTACCCATATCGCGCGAGCGGGTCGCGCGAGCGCGACATTTGGACTTCGCGCGCGCGGATCGCGCGAGCGATTCTGGGATTCTCGCGCGAGCGGATCGCGCGAGCGATTTCTGGTTCTACGCGGGCGCGGGTCGCGCGCGCGACTTGTCTTTTTCAGCTTCTTTGTTTGTGCTTTTTCACCCTGTTTTATCCTGGTTTAGGTGATTTCTTCCAAAACCTGTCAGAAACTAGAAAACGAAGTAAAAATATACAAAAACAGGATAAAATGGTCTAACAAATGCGCGTTAAGGCATATAATTAGGATTAGTTCTCTCCCGATCACACCCCCAAACCTACATTTTGCTAGTCCTCGAGCAAAACTCAAATAAAAACTACTAATAAAAATCTATTCCATTTTCGTATGGATCACGATTGCATTTAGCATATGCAACAAGCCTTTTAAACCCCTAGGTGTCCCTAGTCGGACGAGTGAAGTCTCGTGAGGGTTCTCGTCAACAAGTCACCCACAACCATCTTTATTAACTTAAAATTTTAAAACAACTTTTATTAAGAACCAAAAAACTAATAGTCAATACTCCTTATTATAAAACAAAGATTTGAAATAGAATAACGAACATAAAAAAAACATAATGAAACATCCACCTAAATCATGAAAAACAATCTCAAGCACATGCATCGTATAAATCAATAGAGTTCCTCATACAATTGCACGTGTGTGATATGGTAGTCAAATAAACACGCGCATGTCATGAACTTGGAATATAACTCGGATGACCATCCAACTATGCTTCGACTACGAATCTCATAATGTCAATTACACTCTCAAATGAAACACTCAGAAACAGGTGTAATTTCTCTAAAATATGTGAGTAAAGGAAATATATTTTCAAAACGATAAATGCTCACATATTACTCAAAAAAGATGCATGACACGAAAGAATAGTAGTCTCATGGATAGGATGCCAATAATCAAGAAAAATTACTCATTACCATGTTTTAATCCCCTCCCATCGTTTTCATATCCGAACCATGTTTTCTAGGATCAATTAGGACTTTTCAAAGGTTGTATTGTGGCTCAGGTAATGAAAAATGATATAACAGATTAATTGGGTAGGTTTAGAATGGTATTGTAAGGCATGTTCAATTTCTTTCATTCGTCTCTTCTACCACATTCATCTTTTCATACTTTTTCTCATTCATTTTTTTTCAACCTTCTTCTTTTTATTTTGTTTTGTTTTCCTTTTTCTTTTCTTGCTTCTCAAATGATTATTCATTGAATACCAAGCAACTACCCCAATAGCATCTTATTTTCTTCTTCTTCTCAATCAACACATCGCCTTAATACTACTAAAAGTTGATCACTCTTCCAGTGGTATACTCCAAGTCGATCAAGTTGGAGCTTTTAAAGAGGATAATGGTGAACAAAGAAAAAGAGGCATTGTAACGGCTCAAAGAGGCGAACTAAGGAAATTTATCATTTATCGGTCGGCAGTAAACAAAGAGGGCCTAAAATCATGTCCTAGGGTGATACGGTTCTTCAATGTTTACAATGGAAGATTATTGAGCATGGTAACAAATATTTTAACTTGACTATTAACCAAAACAAGAATAATGAGACTAAACAACAAGTACGCTATTTCAATGAAATTTGACAAACACAATGTGTATTTATAACCCTCAAAACAGAAAAGATAGGCTCAAAAGCTTACTGGGTCTAGTCTCCACCATGTGTTATCTAGAAATCCGAATCATATTATAGTTCACAACCAACATGTATTCCAATGACTACGTGCAGTGCATAGGTTTATGTGCAAATCTATGATATAAAACTACGATTCAAACAATACATAACTTAAAACGTTACATCATAACTTCAGCAAGTGTTTAATCACATCTTCCCTTGTTTACCATTCTACAACAATCATAATTACATAACAAGAAGTATCAAATTAATATTGCAAAAACGTCGGTAACATCGTTTATTTAAACACACTTATTGAAAATTTTTAAAATTTTGCATAAAATAATGTGCATGTGTGAGTGCATACCCCCAAACCTAAACCTTTCATTGTCCCCAATGAAACAATAAAACGAAAGAAAGGAGAGTAGGTAAGAAATGAACGATAGTACCTTAGTTTCGGCAATGACAAACAGGTAAATGTATAAGAATATGGCGATAAAGTTCAAATGTACCTGTTAATACTAGATAAAAAACTAACAAAAGAATATTAAAAGTAAATGAAACCGAAATATAAAATATAAATCTAAAAACTAAGCTAAACTTAAACTAAACGAGCAAATGGAAAAGAAATAAAACGAAAAAGTATAAATGTAAGAAGGAAAACAACGAACACGAACTAAACTGAACCAAATAAACAAAAACAGAAAAGAAACACAAATAAGATAGGTAGGGGGAAAGATATAGAAAACAAAAGAAAATGTCAGAAAAATGGGAGATCGCGCGAGCGGCCGTCGCGCGCGCGAATCCCAAAAAAAATTTGTGTTTGTTGTTTTTTTTTTTTTTTTTTCACTATCGCGCCAGCGAGATTCCTCGTGCCCGCGAAACCAGGCGCGATGAGAACCTGAGGGCTCAAAACAAGAAAAGCAATGAAAAACATCGAAGGGGAAAACTCGCGCGAGCGGGCCGCGCGAGCGATGTTAGTTTTTTTCATTTTTTGGTTAAAATTATGTATAGAATATTAAAATAAATTAATTCCAACCCCCAAACATGTCCAGAATGTCCAAAACTAACAAACAACGACTCAAAAATGACCAAAAACAAAGAAAATAGACGAAATTAAGCTTGGGTTGCCTCCTAAGAAGCGCTATCTTTTACGTCTTCAGCTAGACCATTCTAGCTCAAAATTTTATGGAGGTTGAAAATCAGATTTTGTACCCCTAATAATGTCAGGTAGAGCTCGGTGGTAAGCAGAAATTACGTCGCTTCGAATTAATTCAGTCGACGCTTTGTCAGTATGTTCAAATCGATTTCTTACCTTTCGAGTAGATTCAGCATTAGGGTCCGAAATATTAGGGTTCATCCAGTCATCATCCTCTATATTATTCCCCGCACTTATATTTATTACGTTCTTAGGCTCAATATTCCGTTTAACCTCACTACCCTCCACACCTAGATAATCATCGTCTTTAGGAGGTTGATCGACAGCGTTAAACACGTTTAATTTTAAGTTCATGTTCCCAAACGACACTTTCATCACCCCTGTTCTACAATTGACACGGGCGTTAGCCGTGGCTAAGAATGGACGACCAAGAATGACAGGAGTGTGTTTCCTAGCATCTAGCACGGGTTCAGTGTCAAGGACCATAAAATCAACGGGATAGAAACATTGATCAACTTTAACTAAAACGTCCTCGACGATTCCTCTAGGTACTTGGACGGAACGATCCGCTAATTGAATAGTAGCGGCCGTAGATTTAAGTTCACCTAGTCCTAGTTGTTTATAGACATGATAGGGTAAGAGATTAACACTCGCACCTAAGTCAAGGAGAGCCCTATGAATGATAGTGTCACCTATGACACATGAAATAGTAGGCGTACCTGGATCCTTATACTTCGGAGGAGCGTGTTGAAAAATTGAACTTACTTTTTCCGTGAGGAAGACCTTTTTAGGAGTATGACTACGTATTTTGCGCTTTTGAGTACAAAGGTCTTTTAAACATTTAGCTTAAGCGGGAATTTGTTTTATAGCATCGAGGAAAGGAATATTTATTTTAACTTGTTTAAATACCTCGAGTATATCCTCAACCTTAGACTTTTTATTTGTAAGATTAGACGGCTCCTCAACATTAGGTGGATATGGCATTCTCGGAATATAATTCGTTGGGACCGATTCTTTTTCTCTCTTATTTTGGCTCACGTCCTCACCCTTCTTCGTATTAGAGTTGCTATTCATATCTTTCACATTCTCATTCGGAATTTCTATTACCTCTTTCTCTCGTGTAGTCAACCTAGTTGAGACGGCGTTTACTTGCTCATTCGACCCCTTAACCTCATATTGTCCCTTAGGGTTTTGAATTGTTTGACTAGGCAACGTCCCCTCGTTTCTATGACTCACTACAGTAGCTAGTTGTCCCATTTGGGATTCAAGCTTCGCAATGGACTGTGTATGAGAGTGCACTATTTGTGCTTGTGCCTGTACTTGCGTTTCAATTTTATTAAGGGATGCCAACACCTTTTCCTCAAAAATGTTACCCCTTGGAGGGTTCGGATTAGGATGCGGCTGTTGGTATTGATTAGGTTGAAACTGAGGTCGATATGCATTAGGAAAATTAGTCGCCTCATTAAGATTATTATTATTATTTTTCCATGAGAAGTTAGGATGGTTTCTCCATGGCGCATCCGGATTATTAGTAGTCGAATTATAATTATTCCGTGGGTATTGTTGAATAGAATTAATGTGTTGCTCCACGAATTTCGGAAATTGACTTGCCGATGGACATGCAAGGATAGAATGTGAAGGATCAGAACATAATGCACAAATTTCATGAGCGGGTGAGACTGTCGTTTGGTTCATTGTCATAAGTCGGTCAAGTTTTTTAGATAATTCTTGAAATTCAATAGAATGACTCGACTCAAACTTCACCTCTCGTTTGGGTGGAGGAAGATATCCTTCCGAACGTACCGACACCACTTGGTGCATCGAATTCTCGCTCAAAGTTTCAAAAATTTTCCAAGCCTCGTCGGCGCTTTTGTGTAGGAAAGTTCCCGCACAAACGGCATCGACGGTATTCCTTACAGAGGGAATAAGCCCCTCATAGAAGACCTGAACAAGTTGCCACTTCGGGACCTGATGATGTGGACACGAGCGTAATAATTCTTTAAATTTTTCCCACGTGTCGTAAAGTGATTCCCCATCTTGCATCACAAAGTTTGTTATAGATTTTCTTATCTGATTCGTACGCATAATAGGAAAAAACTTTTGTAAAAATGCGGTGTGTAAGTCTTCCCATGTTCTAATTGTGTTTGGCTCCAAAGATTGGAGCCAATATTTAGCTTTGTCTTTTAATGAGAATGGAAAGAGCCGCATTTTTAATTCATCATCAGTAAGATTCTGGATTTTCAAAGTAGAGCATATATCCTGAAAATCTCCTAAGTGTTTATATGGATCTTCATTTAAACGGCCATGGAAAGATGGAAGTAGTGAGATGGTAGACGACTTTATCTCAAAGTGAGATGCCGTCGCCTCCGGTAATTCAATACATGTTTGTGGCGTGTAAGTCGTAGGAATAAAATAATCTTTAAGCGGCGGAGGTGGAGGGATATTAGGATTATTCATATTAGCTCCGTTGTTGTTTTGGTTATTTTCGTTATTATTTCCAATGTCTGCCATTTTAATTGGTTCTATGTTATTAAAGCGTGGTTTCTTTAGTTTTTGAAGAGTACTACGTATTTCAGATTCAAATTAAGACGTTGGTTTCGGTGTCAAATCGTCGTCTATTAAAAACCTTGTTCTAGAAGTTAAGTTTGAAGACTTATTAAGTCTTAATGTACGTTCAAGTTCAGAGTTTAAAGGTTGTAATTCCGGTTTATTTGAACGTGTACCTAACATAAACTAAAAGAAAGTAAACTAAAAACAAAAAGTAACTAACAAAAGAAACAAATAGCAATCACGCAAATAAGACGACAATCAAGCACACAGTACTACTATGATGCATGAATATTATCCTGTAATGCAATGACCGCGTCAAGCCCAGCGCCCCGGGTTTCCTAGCTAATGCAGTGCAATTAATCCTACACTAATGCAAATAGTGCGTCACAGCGCCCTGACTTACAGTGATTTAAAGCGAATTCCACAAGAGCACTTTATTTAATTTTTATTTTTATTTTTTTATTTGCGTAAGCTCCTTTGATGTAATTAGCTACTCCACTCGGAAACGTTGGAATTTGATGACTCGGAAACCTATAAAATAAAAGAACAAGTTAGTAATTTAAAACAAAAACAGAAAATAAGAAGAATAAGAACTACTCTAATATTTACGAATTAACTAAACTACGATTATAAAACTAAAGGTAGTAATGCAATTCCCGGCAACGGCGCCAAAAATTGATGTTGTCAATATCAAGATGTAAAAAGTGTACTTTACTTTTCAAAAGATTTGCAGTGTGGAAGTAAAGGTCGAACCCACAGAGATTGAATACTACGCACTTTAATTTTTAAATCCTAAATTTAGTTGATTAAGAAAAACGAGATTTTGATTTTGAATTTAATTAAACTAAGAACAATAAAATTAAATCTAAATTATGAAAGCGATTTAAAAGTGTTGTTATAAATATGTTTAAGGGAACCTAGGATTGCAAATCCACCACTAGCTTCATAATAGGAATATTTATGAATTATTTTAGCCTATTAAGTTGGATGATAATGGGGAATTGTAGCTACAAGCCCGATTCCTCCGACAAGAAGATATTCATGGTTCAAGCACCAACATAATCCATCTTCGGGTAGCACGAATTATCTCACACTAAACTAGGGTTGTGATCTAATCCGTCTAACCTAGGCATGGACTATTCGGATACTTGATAGCACGAATCAATAAAGCACCATCACATGTAAACAATCTAAACAAGCACAGCAAGAATAGATCATTGAGCACATCATAGTCAAAATAGATCTAAGACAAGAATAAACTTTGAAAGCAATGATTTAATCACTAGAAGTACGATTTATTTATAAAAAATCCTCTAAACATGTGACTGTCATCCATACATAATAAAACTAAAATAAAAACATAAATAAAACCCTATTACTCGTCTAGGGCTTCATCGAAACCCTAGATCTATGATCTAGCCGTCCATGGAAGTGATGGATGGCAAGTAGTTGATGGAGGAGGCCATGGAAACCCTTGGTCTTCTTCTTCTTCTCCTTGCTTCCCTCCCTTCAATGGCTGGAAGTATGGTTGTAGGATGTGTATGTATGGGTGTGTAACCCCTTTAATTGAAGTAAAATAGAGTATATATAGATTTACAACAAGTTTTGGAAGCCTTTCCAACCCGAAACGGACTGAAACTGATGTAATTTACAATCTGGACGTCATTCAGCAGTTTCGTTTGCACAGGAGTCTTCAGTACACTGAAATACGCAACTTTGGTTTTTACCCATATCGCGCGAGCGGGTCGCGCGAGCGCGACATTTGGACTTCGCGTGCGCGGATTGCGCGAGCGATTCTGGGATTCTCGCGCGAGCGGATCGCGCGAGCGATTTCTGGTTCTACGCGGGCGCGGGTCGCGCGCGCGACTTGTCTTTTTCAGCTTCTTTCTTTGTGCTTTTTCACCCTGTTTATCCTGGTTTAGGTGATTTCTTCCAAAACCTGTCAGAAACTAGAAAACGAAGTAAAAATATACAAAAACAGGATAAAATTGTCTAACAAATGCGCGTTAAGGCATATAATTAGGATTAGTTCTCTCCCGATCAACTATCCGAATTCGATATCAAGTATGTTACAAGCAAATCGGTAAAAGGGAGAACCGTGGCTGAGCATCTTGCGGAACACGCCATTGACTCCGAAGAAAGTGGAGACTTCCCATTCCCGGAAAAAATATCATGGAAATCAAGGAAGAACAATGGAAGTTGTACTTTGATGGAGCAGCCAACATGAAAGGCTACGGGGTAGGAATAATCCTAGTATCACCAAACGGGGACCACACCCCACTGGCAGTCAAGCTCAATTATAACTCCACCAACAACGCTGCTAAATATGAAGCGTGCATTCTGGGGATGGAAGCGGCCATAGAATTGTGAATTCAAAAGCTAGATGTCTTCGAAGATTCGAATCTCATCGTGTCACAAGCCAGAGGGGAATGGAAGGTGAAGGAAGAGAGGTTGAAGCCCTACCATGACCATCTCGATGGACTTAAGAAGCACTTTAAGAGCATAACGTTCTTCTACTTGCCTAGGAAAGAGAACCAGCTAGTTGATTCTTTGGCTACCTTAGCCTCCATGATCAAAATTCCTGTGGAAATCAGGATGATGCCTTTGGTAATTGAGCAAAGGTACGAGCCTTCGTTCAACATGATCGCCACAATCGAAGCAGAAGAGAATGAAACACCGTGGTATCAGGATGTCTGGAACTTCATAGAAAATGGAACGTACCCCCAAGAATCTACCGAAAAAGACAAAAGGGCCATTCAAAGATTCGCAGCGCAATTCATCATTTGCGGTGGGAAACTATTGAAGAAAGGATACAACGGTCACAACCTGACTTGCTTGTTTGGGAAAAGCTCTAGAAAAATGATGGAGGAAATACACGAGGGGGTATGCGGCCCGCACATGAACGGTCACACGCTGGCCAAGAAAATCGTAAGACAAGGGTACTACTGGACAACATTGGAGAAAGATTGTTGCGAATACGTGAGAAAGTGTCACAAGTGCCAGATTCATGCAAACATGATGCATGTACCACCATCCCTTCTATATAGCATGACCTCACCTTGGCCATTCTCCACCTGGGGAATCGATATTATCGGTGAAATCATTCCGAAAGCTTCAAATGGAAATCGGTACATTCTGGTGGCCATAGACTACTTCACAAAATGGGTAGAAGCTGCATCCTACACCAAGTTAGGGGCCAAGGAAGTGGCCAAATTCATCAAGAGAAATCTCATCTGCCGTTATGGAGTTCCCCATGAGGTTATTTCGGATAACGTAAGTCATTTCAAAGCAGAAGTTAGGGATCTGTTCGAGGAATACAAAATCACTTATTATAAGTCATCACCGTACAGACCACAAACTAATGGGGCAGTCGAAGCTGAAAACAAGAATGTTAAGGCCATACTGCAGAAATCAGCTGATACTTACAAAGACTGGCATGAAAAGCTACCATTCGCACTTTGGGGATACAGAACCTCGATAAGGACGTCCACAGGAGCAACTCCTTACTCACTAGTGTATGGGATGGAAGCGGTACTTTCGGTCGAGATAGAATTACCATCCCTACGCGTGATGGCAGAGTGTGAAATTTCGGAATCAGATTGGTTGAGAGAAAGGTATGAAAAATTGGCCCTCATAGATGAAAAGCGCCTAGCGGCAGTCGACCATGTTCGAATCTATCAAAAGAGGATAGCCCGTGCTTTCAACAAAAAGGTTCGTCCGAGGAAGATTGTCAAGGGTGACTTTGTCCTTAAGGAGTTGCGAGCTCCGATCTTTGATCCCCGTGGGAAATTTAAACCTAAATGGGTCGGCCCTTACATAGTCAAGACTGTTCTTTCCGGAGGAGCAACTTATCTCATGGACCTCGATGGTGTCGAATTCAAAGAACCAATCAACATGGATCGCCTCAAAAAGTACTATGCTTGACTATTCAATATCCTTTTCTTTCAAGCTTTGCCCTGAACTACGCTCGACCTGATTCCCTCTCGGGGATACGTAGGCAACCACATCGGTTCGGTCGCTCCACCCACAAAATAACCATTTTCTTTCAAGCTTTGGCCCGAACTACGTTGGACCTGATCCCCACTTGGGGGTACGTAGGCAGACTTTTAAAAAAAAAAGAAAAAGAGGGATGGCTCGCTAGGTCGAAAATCCGAAAGGACGCCTAGGCAAAAATTAGAGCTAAATCCAAAGTGAGCAATAACAACAGAGAGAAAAGAGCTCGCTAGGTCACCTCACTGGTGCCTAGGCAAAAATTATTTGCATTTGAGAGAATAAAGTCGCGGTCCTTACCATAACCCCGAAATAACCCTCCACACTAGGGGCAAACTTCGGGCACTCGCCTCGTTTGCCTGAACCTCTTCTAAACTAGGGGCAAACGTCGGTCATCTATCTCGTTTGTCTCACAACCATATATATCCCAAACTAGGGGCAAACTTTGGCCACCCGCCTCGTTTGCCTCTAATCGTCCTAGCATGCCCAAGCAAGTACCAAAAGCAACATCTAATTGAAATCTCGATTACAAAATGTTTTTAAAGCTCAAATGCATAGAATGAGATTCCCAAAGTAACCAAGGTTCACCTATAAACAAACTCTGAATATTACATAAGCAGGAAAGATCAAAGTAAAAAAAGTCTGTCGAAAAGCAATCACACATGTTCAAAGACACTGGGAGGAATAAGCAGAATCAGTCAGGTCTAGTTTTATCTTTGTGTCCTTTATTTCTTCAAAGGTCTTTTAGAAATAGGCCCTTGCTCGGCTGGCCCAGCCCCTGATGAAAGCAGCAATGGTAGTGGCTCTGACTCTGGAAGCAAAGACCCTCTCAGTAAACCCCCGGGGGACCTCTTGAATTTGCCCATACTGTCTGGCCAATCGACGAGGATGATAGAAGGAGGTCTCTCTCAGTCCCATCAGCCACACCCTCTGAAAATCCCCAAGACTGGTGGTCACAGCATAAAGGCCCCAATGCCTCACAATCCAGCAAATGTCATCCTCAGATAAGGCGCCCATCATACCCACCCAATCAGCATAAGTAAAATGAGTATGAAGCACAGCTCTGCGAAAATAAATTGGCGGCACATTATCGGTCCATAACTGAAGACGCTCGTAGAGCCAAGCCTGTAACACCAGAGGTGCCCCAGAAAGTAGAAGCATTCCCTGGCTTGAAGCACGATCCAAACCATTTAGGGTCTCGGCCAAAACCATGGCCATGGGGTTCTTACCTGCCTTCAGCCCGAGACATACATGCACTAAGTCGCTAGAAGTGCTCGAAAATAAGAAGTGTGAAGTCATACATAGAATCAGAGCAGCCCCATGAGTAGCATCATATACGCTGGGGTTCCCAGGACTGGCATATCCAGCAATTATAGAAGCAATGTCGAGAACCTCACCTTGAAGCAGCCGGCGGGAAATAGTGATGGAACAATTCAGATACTCAGCCAAGCCTCGCGTAGGACTGAGGGTATCAACAGAAGGAAGAATCAGGTCCAAATCAGAATCATAGCCGAGGATGGCACAGAACTCCTCAAACAAGGGGCATATCTCTAAGCCATTGAAATTAAAGACATGGTTCACCGGGTCCCAGTGAGCAATGGCAGCGCGCAAAAACTCAGTGTTCAGGGTCATCTGGCAAAGAGAGAATAGCTCGGTCAAGCTGTAGCTAAAGAGGTTGATCCGCTCCACACCATCCGTGATGTTCAGCCAAGCCGTGAGCTGAGCGGGATCATACAAAGCCATGCTTTCGGTCGCGGCTCTAGAAAAATTCAAAATTTCGGCAGCACCTCCCCGTTTCACGGACTATCCCACCTGCAAGGCAAAAACACTCACTATTACAAAACTGCCCATCGCAGTAACACCCAACAATCACAGTGCACATGCATCATCATCAACTAAAACAAGCACATAACCGCGCCTCCAAACCGGAAGCTATCCGGCCTAAAAGGCAAAACATCATAATAATTTGTCATAGGTCACAAAATGTTCCACACATCACCCTACACTGTCCAAACAGTCGCATCACCAGTATAACCCGATCGAAAACATAAAAAAAAATTAAATAATAATAATAATAATGAAATAAAGTCCCCGCTTGAGGGGCAGCCTCAGTCCTCCTCTTCTTCGTCCTCCGTCGGACCGCCCGGAGTGTATGTCGGCGACGACCTCCTCCTACCGCCCCTGCACCTTGGACCAGTCCTCGATGAACCAGCTCTGCCTCCCCGGTACTGCACACACAAATAAAATAAAGGGAATCAGTAAGGGAACAACAAAAAGTACAAAAATAGAGTCGAGTCAGAGACTTACCAAAGACGCCATCTGATTGGCGGCAAATTGCCGCATGCCATCCATCTGTCAAAGGGTAAAATCCAGGGTTAGAACCTCATAACCTTAAGGAGTGCAAGAATTAAAGGCATACACGGTGGTCTCGTGTGAGGACCAAGGACCGTAGGCTAGCCGCCAAGGCGTGACCCTCCTCAGCGTAACTCCAAGGAACATTGAGGACGCCCGCTGGCTGAGTAGGGTACCCACATGTGTCTCGCGGAACCTCCATCACTTGGGGACTGCCATCAGCGCCTAGGACGTTGACGGTCCAATCCCAGGGAGGGATAGGATCAGAAGTCGGAGGAGCCTATCTCCTATACATCTCGCGGAGTGTAGACACCCCAATTTTGACCAAACGTCAAATCTAGGGATTGGTTACCTCTCAAAAGACCGATGATGACAATGGCCGGTGACATTCGAAGATTTTCTAGGAAATTCAAAATCTTCAATTGATTCTTCAAGACAAATTTCAAAATTAAAAATAGAAAATATAAAAAGGAGAAAGAAGAAAGAGAGTTTGGGTATTCGGGAGAAACCCGAACATTGAAGAACACGTGAGAAAATCAGTCTAAGAATTTGCTCAATATATATATAAAAGAGGAGTTTTGAAAAGAAATATAAAATAAAAATGATGAAAAAATAATTTTAAAATAAAGAGGAATTTTTGAAAAGAAAAGGAAAAAGAGAGGAGGAATAATACATTTAGAGCATATATTATGGATGTATTCTTAATGGAATATAATACAAATACAAGTATTTTAACATAATTTGTCAATAATTAAGCTTATATTAATATATATGTTGAAAATTAAAAAGTAGGGCAAAATTTAGTTAGCCCCGGCACCCGGAAAACCGGCGGGCACTCACTGAGTGCCGCCTGGCATTCAGTGAATGCCGCCCGACACTCATCAAGTGCCGCCCGGCACTCAGCGAATGCCGCCGGGAGCCGTCGAGTGCCGCTGGCTGTAACAGACTTCTTTTCTCACATGTTCTAGAAGAAATCTTTGCACATGGGTCTCCACCCGAATTTACCCATTTATCCTTGAGGTAATGGCCTTTATAAACATATCTTCATCTTCATTTAGAGGGGACTTGAACTTTTAAATCAAGATACAAGCATATACAAGAGATATACTTGAGTTTAGAGAGAGAATTATATAGAGAATTGAGAAGAAGAGAAGAATTTCTTGAAGAATTTGAAGAGTTTTGAGAAGAATTTGAAGATCTTGGAAGAACTTCACAAGAAATTGAAGAATTCTTTGAGGTCGTAGAGGTAACCTCTTAATCCTTGGTAGAATTAGGACAATTCAATCACAAGTTCTTAGATCTAGGAACTTTTCACATTTTCAAAACCTCTCTTCTTATCCCATTTCATCACACACCACCAAGAACTTGTGATTGAATCTCATGACATCTCATTAATTTGGATCTAATTAATGCCTTGGGTTTGAGATAAATTAGTTTTGAAGAAATTTGTATTCCTAAATAAAACTTTGATTTCCTTTATTTCTATTTCATTCATAAGGTTCATGAGATCTTCCATATCTCATTGAAACTCTTTGAGTTTTGATTCCTTAGTTTCTTATGATCTTATGATCCATATGGAGACTAAAATGAATCATGATCATAATCTACACATAGTTGGTGAGATACTAGTATCAACTCATGACTAGGATCTCTTTACTATGGATCTTATGGAATTCATACTATATTCCATAGAGATTAAAGTAGATTTGTTTTTTTTTTAGTCTCCAATGACCATCAAATGGTAGGAGAAGTAGTTTAGTTTAAGTTCATCTCTATGGCTTAGACTAATCTCTTCCTTGGGTTTTGAGAAGTTCTTCATACTTCATCCAAAACTTACATATATGTGTGTGTCTTTAGCCTCCAATGACCACCAAGTGGTAGGAGTAATGTTTTGAACTCAAGTTTTGGTCCATAAGTTTGAGTTCATTGTTTGGGATTTTGTGAGATTCATTTCATACTTCATCAAAAGTCCATAAGTCTAAAGATGTCCTTAGTCTTCAATGACCATTAAATGGTAGAAGAAGTGATTTGGTTTAAGCCCAATATTATGATTTAATAGTTGAGGTCAACCAACAAAGTTGAACTAGCAAAATGAAAACAGTGGATTCACAAACTGTTTTCGATCAAAGATTTTTAGTTCAAAATATAACCGTTGAAATCAAGTGAAATCAACGGGAAAGTGTCAATAACACATTGTTTTACCACTGCCATTTTTTGTTTTGGTAAGATTTTATGCTTAGAATGGTTTGATCATGAATTTTGTGAGACAACCACAATCTGTCCAGAATTTTAGAATAGTTCAGAACAGTGAAACGTTTTTGAAATTAGTAAATCAGAGTTTTAATAAAGTTTTCATGACCTCTAATAATTTTTTATAAGAACCTTAATGTGTTAGGAAGGTTCCCTAAAAAGAATGAAGCAATTAGGATTTGTGTGCTATTTTTAAAAAATCATGCAAGATCTCTGGACAGAGAGTTGTAAAATCCTGAGTGAGGTCTAGTATTTTTTGTATTCCCGGAGATCTAACCGTTCAAACCTTGATTTTCATTTTGGGTTAGAAACTAGACTCATAGAGCCATAACATATCCACAAATCATTAAGATCCAACCATTGGAAGTATTTTATTCCTATTTTTGAACATCTGGTCTGCTCTCTGTAATTCATAAAAACTGCTACCGTTTTTGTCTAATCTTATTTATTTCAACTCAAATGGTCTCTTAATGTCTTAGGACTCAAACCATGTTTTGAATAGTGATAATTTAGATTAAACCCAGAGGCTAAGTGATCCAAATTAGTGAATAAATCCATGTCTTCTTCTTGCTCACATTCATTCATTCATGCACGTCAATGCTTATGATTAGAACTAGCCATTGAATAAAGTTGGATTTCATGCTTAATAGATCTAAGCTAGAGGATTGGAATTGATTTTTGATATCATATTATTATGTGAGGAATGCGTACTAACCTTTGTTTTGTAGCGCATTTGAGGTACAACTTCTCATCCGTTCTCTAGTTTAATTCCATTCTTTGATTTATATTGATTTTCGACTCCATGTGCGGCACCTTAGCCTAGGTTTTGCCTTATGTGTATATATGTGTTAGAGACCTTTTCTTAGGATTTCTATTCTCGCATGCATTGCACGTTTAATATTCGCGGCTGGATCCCGGGTATGTTCTCTATTGCATATCATGTTGCGTGCTACTTGAATTATGTGACTTATGAATGATATTTTACCGTTAGTAATTTTACACCATTTCCAACATGTTTGTGTAATGTATATGTACATATGTATTAATTGAGGGCATGCTTAGATTATTAATTTGATTAAAAAGGATATTGAGTAGAGGCCTATCGCGAGATAGGATGAAAGGGGGTGTTTTAGTCCGTCGGGCTCCTTCCCCTTTCATTCCATAATCCCCGGACCCAGTTTATCTTTGGTTTCGCAAAAGATCAGTTTGCTTTCAAAATGGTTTCTTATTTTTCCTTTTAAAAATTAAGTGGCGACTCATTTGTTTTAGAAATTGATTTAAAAGAAAAGCTGTGGGTAAAAGAAAGAATAACCTGCGATATCCACACGGAGTTGTAGGCACAGAACAAGTTAAGAAAAGAAAAAAAAAAAAAAAACATAGGCAATGGATAAAAAAACAAAAACATAGAACTCACCTCCAGGAGTGGGAAGTTGGGCATCAGGAAACGACCACGGTAAGCCTCGTAACCGGTCTCAGAGAGGAAATGGTCCCAAACATCAGTGCCAGCCAAGGCCGCCAGCAGGGCATCACCAGAAAGGTCACTAGCATCCATCGCAGGAGGATTATGAGGGACCCGATACCTGGAACCACCAACCACCTGCCGAGACACTCGCTCACCAAGGAACCACTGCCTGTACTCGGTACTCTCCATCGAAAGTCGGCAAGAGGAAAGAGGCTTGACCGCTTGAATCTCCTCCGGGGCAGCATAGGCGACACGCTCCTAAGGCGTCCAATCGACGCTAGCAGCCGTCAGCTCGGTTAGGAAGTTTTTGAGCAAAACAATCCGGTGGGCCCCGCTCTTCACCCCAACAACATCCCTCCTCCATCTCAAGCCTCGTGGGAACAGAGGCACAGGAGCCATGCCATCCTCGTCTTCGCCTAATTCATCTGCAGGGGATGGAGCTAACATCTTCAGGTACTCGAAGCTCCAAAGCTGCACAGACAAGGAGAAAAGTCAGAAAAAGTACAGAAACCAAAAGCCAAGTCAAGGAATAAAAAGCAGGATGCAGCATATACCTCCCAAGCTCGCCAAAATCCCCCTGTTGATTTAACATCACCTCGGGAAACCTCACCCATGTGCTTGTAAAGATGGGCTAAGGCAGCACCGCCCCAGTGATAAGAAGGGATCTCATCGATGGTCGCCAGGTAAGGGAGAAGTCTCAAGTTCACCCGGTCATTCCGAGTCGCAAAGATCGAGCAGCCGAGGACATACAGAAGATACACCCTCAAAAGCTGGGAATTGTTCAGGTTATGATCCCCTCTGCCATAAGCCCGGTAAAGCCAGCCGCAAGGAAACCAGTGCCTCTCCAAATTGGGGGAAACAGCCCCAATCAACATCTCTACAGCCTCAGGGTCGATCTCATAGAAATAATCCAGAATCAGGCGCTTCCCGCCTACCCTCAAACCAGTAATCATGGAAAAGTCGAAGGGCGTCATGGTCATCTCGCCGAACGGCAGGTGGAAAGTATTGGTGGTGTCCCACCACCTCTCAGCCAAAGCATAAAAGTGTGCCAAATCATTGCTGCTTTTCAAAACCAGACGAACAAAGCCTCCGAACCCAGCATCATCGACCATCCTCTTGACGGTGGGCGAGAGTTGAGTATACCACAGGAAAGCATGAGCGAGGCTACCGTGGCCCTTCAGTGCTACTTCCGGCACCTGCACATACCAGAGACGACAAAAGCAATGCACAAAATCACTATTCACGACCCGAGGTCCAAATTCGCAAAATCAACTTTTGAGCACAAATCGAACTTCTAACGATCTCTAGGTGCATACTACGGCTCACAAAACTAGCACAATACATGGAAATAGTCCTAAAATGTCAAAGGTTTCACATACCAAGCTCGCTAGAGCCGCGGCCGAAAGATGATGTTGGGGGTCCCGTAAAATCAAGTCCGGGGTTTGCATCTCAGCTTTCATCCGTTCCTTGGCCTTCTTAGATGGTCTCCTCGAGCTCGAAGCCATGGATCTACAAAGAAAATGGAAGTCAAAGTTAAACTTTCTTCTTTCAAAATTGAGCAAACCAAAACACTAATCAAAATTCCAACTACGGGGTAGGATTACTCACCTGAGCGCGCACAAGCTGCGTTTTGGCGATTTTTGGCTCCAAAAACACCCCAAAATGGCCAAGAATGAGCTTCAAAAGCTCAAAAACCCGAGATATACAAAGATGGAGTCCGGCCACCCAGTGCCGCCGCGGCACTGGCCAACTACCGCCGTGGCAGTGGCCCAGTGCCGCTGCGGCACTGCTCCCCGCGGGCCCCGCTTCGCTCCGTTTTGCCCTGTTTTGCTCCGTTTTGACCTGTTTTGGCCTTTTTCAGCCTATTTTTGGCCCCGATCAGCCCTGGTGGCCCATTCCGGTCAAGATTTGTCAGGTTTTACCCCAAGCAGGCTAAAAGTTGCTAGAACTACCTCCGGCAGGCAGAAATTGGGAAAAATTCACTCCCGAGGACCCGAATCGGCTATTTCAGAACAACCGTCGTAAATTTTGATCAAACACGAGAGTTCCGAGAACGAATCCTGGATTCTGGCCAAAGCACCGAAAAATAGAAAAGAGATTCCCCGAGAACCCCGCATCATCCCCCGAGGACAGAAGCGGAAAGATACCAGCTCCCCGACCGGCCCTCATGGATTGAGCACCGCAAGATTTGATCAACCGTGAGAGATTCAGAGATGGGTCCTGGTTCCCGATCAAGAAAAAAGATTCTCTGAGAACCCTGCATCATCCCCCGAGGACAGAAGCGGAAAGATACCAGCTCCCGGAGGCCCCGACCGGCCCTCTTGGATTGAGCACCGCAAGATTTGATCAATCGTGAGAGATTCAGAGTTGGGTCCTGGTTTCCGATCAAGAAAAGAGATTCCCCGAGAACCCTGCGTCATCCTCCAAGGACAGAAGTGGAAAGATACCAGCTCCCAGAGGCCCCAACCGGCCCTCTTGGATTGAGCACCGCAAGATTTGATCAACCGTGAGAGATTCAGAGATGGGTCCTGGTTCCCGATCAAGAAAAGAGATTCCCCAAGAACCCTGCGTCATCCCCCGAGGACAGAAGCGGAAAGATACCAACTCCCGGAGGCCCTGACCGGCCCTCTTGGATTGAGCACTGCAAGATTTGATCAACCGTGAGAGATTCAGAGTTGGGTCCTGGTTTCCGATCAAGAAAAGAGATTCCCCGATAACCCTGCGTCGTTCCCCGAGGACAGAAGCGGAAAGATAGCAGCTCCCGGAGGCCCCGACCGGCCCTCTTGGATTGAGCACCGCAAGATTTGATCAACCGTGAGAGATTCAGAGTTGGGTCCTGGTTTCCGATCAAGAAAATAGATTCCCCGAGAACCCTGCGTCATCCCCCGAGGACAGAAGTGGAAAGATACCAGCTCCCGGAGGCCCCGACCGGCCCTCTTGGATTGAGCACCGCAAGATTTGATCAACCGTGAGAGATTCAGAGTTGGGTCCTGGTTTCCGATCAAGAAAAGAGATTCCCCAAGAACCCTGCGTCATCCCCCGAGGACAGAAGCGGAAAGATACCAACTCCCGGAGGCCCTGACCGGCCCTCTTGGATTGAGCACTGCAAGATTTGATCAACCGTGAGAGATTCAGAGTTGGGTCCTGGTTTCCGATCAAGAAAAGAGATTCCCCGATAACCCTGCGTCGTTCCCCGAGGACAGAAGCGGAAAGATAGCAGCTCCCGGAGGCCCCGACCGGCCCTCTTGGATTGAGCACCGCAAGATTTGATCAACCGTGAGAGATTCAGAGTTGGGTCCTGGTTTCCGATCAAGAAAATAGATTCCCCGAGAACCCTGCGTCATCCCCCGAGGACAGAAGTGGAAAGATACCAGCTCCCGGAGGCCCCGACCGGCCCTCTTGGATTGAGCACCGCAAGATTTGATTAACCGTGAGAGATTCAGAGTTGGGTCCTGGTTTCCGATCAAGAAAAGAGATTCCCCGAGAACCCCGCGTCATCCCCCGAGGACAGAAGCGGAAAGATACCAGCTCCCGGAGGCCCCGACCGGCCCTCTTGGATTGAGCACCGCAAAATTTAATAACCGTGAGAGATTCAGAGATGGGTCCTGGTTCCCGATCAAGAAAAGAGATTCCCCAAGAACCCTGCGTCATCCCCCGAGGACAGAAGCGGAAAGATACCGGCTCTCGGAGGCCCCGACCAGCCCGTAAGATTTGATCAAAAGAAGAAGTTGAAGAGAGATCCTAGAAAGAGTCGCTTCATCCCCAGCAGATTCAGATTAATCCTCAGCGGATTCATACACCGTCAGTTCAATCACAGTAGTCCGTTGTTGACTCATCATCTTGATGCAAACATCGCCTGTTCGTTAATCATCATCGCTCTCATTCAAAATATGCCATGTTCATCATGTGACATCTCAGGATTTCATGATCATCCCGTGACTTCTGTGTCCGTCTCTTAATTTCCAGGGCTCTCGTGTCCGTCAGTTATTTGCCAAAAGGCGTCTCCGATTATAGTCCTCGGGGACCCCACGTTCGATTACATCCGCTTGCAAAGCACACTTCCCAAATTCCAGAAGTTTTCCCCTAGACCCAGAGTCTTCTAAACCTTGATGTCCTTGTCTAAGTCATCCACCACATCACAATCACAAACACTAGCACATCACCAGCCCACTCAAAGTGGCACACCCCACAGCACCCGCTCATACTAGGATCATAACACTAGACATGATAGGACTCATGACACAATTCATATCACATCCATGCATTGCATATCATCCTCATAGCATAGCGTCTGCCTGTCTCGTTGTGCATGTATGATTTGTTCCTTTGTGCCCTGAACTACGTCCTGGTCTGATTCCCCTTGGGATACGTAGGCAGCTCACGCAGAGCACGACCAGCACTAGCCTCAGCATCATTGCATCTTTCGCGACGCTTTTTATCCTAAATCTATAGCCTCCAAAAGACCTGTCTCTTTAAAGCTTTGGCACTCGCTTGCGATATGCGTTGCCTCGCAAGTTTATGCCAAAGAGGGGCAAACTGTAGACACCCCATTTTGTCGGCTATCAGATTTAGGAGACCCATAGCTTGGTGGTTCACAATGATCGTAAAAGACTCAAAAGGACTCCTGGAAGTCAGCTCTATCTCTCAGAATGCTCAGATTGACCAAAATGCCCCTAAAAGCCCGAAGACTCCCAGATTTGGTCCCAAAGTTCTGAAAACATGCTATGTCGTAAGAAAAATGATAAAATGAGTTTTTAAGTAAAATCGGAAGAAATCGTCAGCTCCCAGAGACCCCCGGAAGTCCCGGAAGTTCCCCGAAAGTCCCCGTTGACCGGTTTGACCCAGGTTTGACCAGAGTTTGACCAAGTTTGACCGAGTTTGACCGAGTTTGACCAAAATTATCCGAATTCACCGAAATCATTAGAAAAGTATTAAAATGAGTTTTAAAAGAGAATCGAGCGAAAACGTCGGCTCCTGGGAGCTCCCGGAGGTTCCCAGAACTTCCCAGGAATCCCAAGTTTGACCAGTTTGACCAAGATTTGACTTTGGAATCGGGGCACCGAGGAAATTTTCAAATATTTTTTATGGATACTAGAGGTCAATAGCTTTCCAACGGTATATCGCACATAATTCCTGGATTTAAAACGAATTTATTATGGATTTCCAAAACCGAAAAAGGCGAACAAATCGGCTTTTATCGCGAATACCGTAAAACTTTTCAAAGTGACCTAGCCCCGAACTATTTTTTATGTAAAGTAGACTCCATTAAATTTCCAACGGTATATCACAACCTCAATTTGGAGTTCGTACGCATTTTCTGTGAATTTCGGACGAAATAGGGCCTTTTCGCGAATACCAGAACTTCAGGGGGCCTAAACAGCATTATCTGGACGAAGGAGGAGCAGTGCGGCCGCGGCACTCCCCTCCAGAATGGTGTTTTTTTGTAATTTTTCTTAGGGATTCATTTTGATTAATTAAAAACCAAAACGACATAGTTTTATGATTTCAGATGTTTGGAGCCAATGGGAATACTTTTTAAATCCCAAAACCACCCCAAGTTGGCCTATTTAAACCCCCCATTGCTCTTCATTTTGGGGGAGTCAAATACAAGTTTAAGAAAAGTTTGGGAGAGAAAGTTGTAGGGATAAGGTTAGAGTAGAGAGAAAAGAAGCTTTCTTCTTTGATTTTCAAAACAAAAGTGAGTTCTAAACTTTGTTTCTACCTCATTACTCCTATTTACTTCAAAATTCAATACACCCAACCACCATTTTAGTGAGCATTTAAGAGAGTGGAAGCTTCTTCCATGTCCAATGTCATTACATATGAGTGAAATACTATGCTACAAGTTCAATACTTCATGAATATCATCTATTGATCATCATCTACTTGTTTGTTCATTCATTGTTTATCTATTCTCACCTCATTTCTTTTTTATTTTCTTTATTTTACTTACTAGTTCATCATCATCTAAATGATGACATGAAGTTTGGGGTGAGTGAATCCTTATGGATAGTAGCTCTTGACCTCAAAAACATGTTTGATAGATGATGATCATAACTTCAATACCTCCAAGGTCTCCTTGAAGTGTATTGAAGTTATGCTCAAATAAAAATAAGTTTCTCCAATAATCTTGGAGGTTCTTGATGATGAGTTGAATGTTGGCATTTTAAGTGGTTATAATCTTTATTGAGTATTAAAAATGCACTTTCAAAACCTCTATTCCAAAACCCCCCTCAATCCCCCTCATTTTGATTTCAAGAAAGAAAACCTTATTTTTCCCAAAATCTTCAAAACAGTGAGTGAGATGAGTTCAAAGATTTCTCTAGAACTCAATACTCAACATATAGATGCAAGGCCACTTGGAAAGTCTTCCTAACTCATTGGAGAACACCCATGATTTTTGGTTTGACTTGGAAGTGCTTGAAAATGGTCCATTTGGACCCAAACATTCCTTCCAAACATTCTGCCTCTGCTGTCATAGCAGCTGGACTAACTTCCAACTTCTTTTTCAGAAATCGTTTCCAAAAGGGGTGGTCCCAACTTATTTTTTCCTTAAACTTCAATGTCGTAGGGAACGTTGTGTATAAAATGGGCCCCTGGATCATTCGTTTTCATTTTCTAAGATATTTCAACATTTCAGTCGACAGTACGGACTCTGTTTCTGAGTGACCTCTGTTGTTCATATGATTTCTCTCAATCTGTGATAGTTATTAAAGATTGGCTTTTTGGCTTGTATTCTAGACACAATAAGGAACATCTCCATAAAATATCATGCATTGAAAGCATTCCTAACCCCTCTTTTTCAGTTTTGCAAGATCATGTTACTGTTCTGTCCACTATTCACAACAAGCACATTTTAACTTTTATTCTTTGATTTGATGCTTATATGCATTCCAAATTAGTTCATATCTTAGGAAGTAGTTCATACTACAATTGTACATATCCCATGTTGATTTCATCCATCCATTCATACACATTTTAGACTTCTAAGTCATTCTAGGAATCCATGAACACAAAGCACACTACAATCTTGGCACATTCTAGATACATACATTGCATCCATGCAAAGATTGGAGCTTTTATGACTCTTAATCTAAGAAGATTATAAGGAATGAACTTGATCACACGTTCATGCTTCCCCCGATCTAATCATCCTTTCTCATCCGTCCCGGGGATTGAGAGATCTTCTCTTCTCAAAGAATAACATGCATCATTTTAGCTTGCTAAGCATCTTTGTTTTCTTTGATTTATTTATTTCAAGAACAATTCATGTCCCTTTTAGATTAGGAAGTCTTGATTATTTGATACATGATTAGACGATTTTTCCTAGGATTATTTGTGTGATTTTCACTTTACATTGCATGATATTTGACTTAGATCTTATGAATGATATCTTATCTTTTGATTTTCAATTTCAAGATTTTTATGTGATGTAATATACTATCATAGTATTAATTGCCGAACCATACATAGTATAAGATGATTATTTGGATGCTAATTGAGGCCCGTCGAAAGACGGGGCGAGTTGAGGGTGTTTTAGTCGCGACAAAGGCTCCTTCCTCTCTCGTACCAAAACCCCGAGCCAAGTTCTTTGGTTATGAAGGGCCGGTGCCCTTTATCCGTTTGGGTGAGTAAAAATAAGGTTTCTTGGTTCCTTAAAGACCAAGTGGCGACTCTGTATCTATTTTCAACAGACCTTTTCTCTTTTCTTGATTAAAAAAAAATCAAACAAGTTTCGAAAACATAACGAAGCGGTGGAATCCCGGTATCCACAACGGGGTTGCTTTTTCTGGTAAGGGCAACTAGTGGTTTGGTTGGAGGATTGGTATGGCCGATGAGGGTATGCCATGGGTTGGCTGTGCAGGGCGTTGACATCCGGGGAGTGTCGAGAGTATTTAGGCCTCTTGGACTGGTGTTGGGGTTCATCATTCTTGAACTTTTCTTCTATGATGGCATCCTCCATTCTGGTCCCCATTTCAAGCAGTTCTTTGCTAATGCTCCGTGCCATCTTCTCAAATCGACTCACCCTTAAACTCAACTGCTCAACAGTGGTTTGTAGCTTGTTCACTTTCTCCTCCAGAGCTTTGTAGGCCATTGGTCGATCGATGATGGTCTGTGCTAGCCTGTGATCACGATAATGAATTTGGGGCGGTACAACAGTGTCTTTACCCGGGGCTACGGTTTTCTGCAAATAGAAGTAAAAGTCTAAATTAGCAGAGGCGTGGAACACTTCTTATGGACTCCTATCAGGAAGAGATGATCAAAGTTTTGAAGGATTTAGCGATGCAAACCGAGGAGGGTTATAGTAAGTATACGACTTCTGTACAATGATTGAGATGGGTGGGGATGATGATACGTATGCATTTGATGTGTAGAGACTGACACATGTGAGACTGACAAGATGTGCGTGCAAGCAAGCTAACATGAATTGTGTATGCACATGAGACAAGCATGCGGATGCAGGCCCTAATCTATATGATGCCCCTACTTCTAACATACAGCAGTTAAGTAAGTAAGGTCCTAACCATACAGAGTGTGCTAACCTTATTTTCCAGCATGATCACCAAGGGACAACAGGGATTTCTGGGATACTTCGAGAATTTTGGACAGAGTTTCTGGGAGAAATAGGGATTTGGAAGATTCGGAGAAATTTGTAGAAGTCATTTGAGTTTCTAGGAGAAATAAGGATTTCTGGTTGATTTGGACTGAGCTTCTAGGAGAAACCGGTATTTTGGGTATTTCTGAGAAATATGGATAGAGTTTCTAGGAGAAACAAGTATATCTGGGCATTTCTAGGTGATTTGGGCAGAGATGCTGGGATTTTTAGAGAATCTGGGAGATTTGGGCAGAGCTTCTGGGAAAATAGGTACTTTGAGTATTTCTAGGAAATTTGGATAGAGCTTTTGGGAAAACATGAAAACTCGGGTAAGTTGGACAGAGTTTCTTGGAGAAACAAGTATATCAGAGTTTCTAAGAAAAATTGAGGTTTCTGGGTATTCTGGGGGAAGCAAGAATATCTGGGGGGGGGGGGGGGGGGGGAGGGGACATAAGTATATCGGAGTTTCTGGAAGAAATTGAGATTTCTGGGTAATCTGGGGAGAAATAGGGATTTCTAGGAAATCTGGGTGATTCGGACAGAGTTTCTAGGAGAAATAGGGATATCCTGATGAGTTGGGTAGAGTTTCTGGAAGAAATAGGGATATACGACGGGAATAGGTGATGATGGTGATCATACTGTCTAGCAAGTTTTCATACTCCTATGTCTGAGGACCAACAAACAAGGTTTGCGGTGTATATCTTTGTGAGCATGGAGCAGACATCCTTATCATGGTGCCTAGGCAAGTCAACTCAATGTGATCACATGTGAGTGATTGCCTTGGGAATCATAAGAAAGAGGTTGTATTCTATGCCACATAAGCGTCTACACCGCGCAGGTAATCCCGTCAGGGCATACAACAGTTATATCACATTGTCCTATCTGAAAAGATAAATGAACAGTCCTATGAAAGGTTCTACAGGAATCTATATGCAAAGTCTGGGTTTAGTCAAATAGGGTCCGTTGACGAGAGTTCTAATATACCGTCAGGGAGACAGTACGGAGGTTTTTACTCTTTTTGATATACCTTGGAAGGTACAGTATCAACGGTGACTTGTGCCCTGGCACAGCAAGACCTGAACAATGTCAGCGCCGCGTTTCAGACACAGTCGAAAGGGGGAAATGCAGAAGTGCAATGCGGTGAACCAGACAAAGTAAAAAGATGATTTTAAGGATGCTTCTTATGAGTCAAACCTCTGTATTATTTTGTTTTGAAAATAAAAATCCCCAGCAGAGTCGCCAGATTGTGGACACGCGGAATCCGTCGTCCACTCCCGGTTTTTCCTGTTTGTTTCCGGGGTTTCGGAATTGATTTTCCTTTGTTTTGAAATTGATTTGAAAGAAAACAAGAGATTGATTTTGAAGAAAAGAAGGTCTATAGAAAACAGATACAGAGTCGCCACTTGGTCTTTAAGGAACCAAGAAACCTAATTTTGACTCACCCAAATGGATAAAGGGCACCTGCCCTTCATAACCAAAGAACTTGGCTCGGGGTTTTGGTACGAGAGAGGAAGGAGCCTTTGTCGCGACTAAAACACCCTCAACTCGCCCCGTCTTTCGACGGGCCTCAATTAGCATCCAAATAATCATCTTATACTATGTATAGTTCGACAATTAATACTATGATAGTATATTACATCACATAAGAATCTTGAAATTGAAAATCAAAAGATAAGATATCATTCATAAGATCTAAGTCAAATATCATACAATGTAAAGTGAAAAATCACACAAATAAACCCAGGAAAAATCGTCTAATCATGTATCAAGTAATTAAGTTTCCCTAATCTAAAGGGGACATGAATTGTTCTTGAAACAAATAATCAAAGAATCAAAGTATGCTTAGCAAGCTAGTATGATGCATGTTAATCTTTGAGAAAAGAAGATCTCTCAATCCCCGGGACGGATGAGAAAGGAGGATTAGATCGAGGGGAAGCATGAACGTGTGATCATGATCATTCCTTATGATCTTCTTAGATTAGGAGTCACAAAAGCCCCAAATCTTTGCATGGATGCAATGTATGTATCTAAAATGTGCCAAGGTTGTAGTGTGCTTTGTGTTCATGGATTCCTAGAATGACTTAGAAGTCTAAAATGTGTATGAATGGATGGATGAAATCAACATGGGATATGTACAAATGTAGTGTGAACTACTTCCTAGGATATGAACTAATTTGGAAGGCATATAAGCATCAAATCAAAGAATGAAAGTTAAAATGTGCTTGCTGTGAATAGTGGACAGAACAGTAACTAGATCTTTGGAAAATTTAAAAGAGGGGTTAGGAATGTTTTCAATGCATGATTTTTATGTAGATGTTCCTTATTGTGTCTAGAACACAACCCAAAAAGCCAATCTTTAATAACTACCACAAATTGAGAGAAATCACATAAACAACAAAGGTCACTCAGAAATAGAGTCCGTACTGTCGACTGAAATGTTAGAAAATCTTAGAAAATGAAAACAAATGATCTAGAGGCCCATTTTATACAGACAGTTTCCTAAGACATTGAAGTTTAAGGGAAAAATAAGTTAGGACCACCCCTTGTGGAAAAGTGTTCTGAAAAAGAGGTTGGAAGTGGACCCAGCTGCTGTGACAGCAAAAACAGAATGTCTGGAAGGAATGTTTGGATCCAAATGGACCATTTCCAAGTACTTCCAAGTCAAACCAAAAATCATGGGTGTTCTCCAATGGGTTAGGAAGACTTTCCAAGTGGCCTTGCATCCATATGTTGAGTATTGAGTTCTAGGAAAATCTTTGAACTCAGATTATTCACTGTTTTGACTCACTGTTTTGAAAGTTTTGGGAAAAACTAGAGTTTTCTTTCTTGAGATTAAAATAAGGGGTTTTAAGAGGGGTTTTGAAGTAGATGTTTTGAAAGCATATTTTCAATACTCAATGAAGATTATAGCCACTTGAAATTTCAACATCAAACTCATCATCAAGAACCTCCAAGATTGTTGGAAAGATTTATTTTTATTAGTTGTTTCAACACTGCCGGTCCCAAGCCCGGATAAAAGAGGAGGGTTAGTGCATTAGGTAGCTCGACAGCCAGCACGTAAAAAAAACCATCGGATCCTTATGATTTGGGACACAAGGCTTGGTTTGGTTTGGTTTGGTTTAGAACATAACTTCAATACACTTCAAGAATACCTTGGAGGTATTGAAGTTATGATCATCATCTATCAAACATGTTTTTGAGGTCAAGAGCTACTATCCATAAGGATTCACTCACCTCAAACTTCATGTCATCACTTAGATGATGATGAAGTAGTAAGTAAATAAAGAAAATCAAAAAGAAATGAGGTAAGAAGAGATGAACATAATATGAACAAGTAAATAACAATCAATAGATGATAATCAATGTGATTTTGGACTTGTAGCTTGGTGTTTCACTCATAGATTTTGACATTTAGACATGTAAGTAGCTTCCTAACTCAAGAATGCTCAAGAATGGTGATTGAGGGTGTTTGGGATGTGAAGTATAAGAGAGGTAATGGAAGAACACAAGATTAGAGCTCACTTTCTATAGCAAAATAGTAGGAGGAAGCTCCTTTTCTCTCTTCTAAACCTATCTCTACCTCTCTTCTTCTCTACAACTTTTCAAGCTTTTGCACTTGGCCCCCCCAAAATGAAGAGCAATGGGGGGTTTATATAGGCCAATTTGGGGTGGTTTTGGGATTTTAGAAGTGTTCCCATTGGTCCCAAACGTCTAAGTACATAAAACTACGTCGTTTTGGTTTTCAATTAATCAAAATGAATCCCCAAGAAAAATTACAAAAATACACTATTCTGGAGGGGAGTGTCGCGGCGGCAGTGGGCCAGTGCCGCGGCGGCACTGCTCCTCCTTCGTCCAGATAATGCTGTTTAGGCCCCCTGAGGTTTTGGTATTCGCGAAAAGGCCCTATTTCGTCCGAAATTCACAGAAAATGCGTACTAACTCCAAATTGAGGTTGTGATATACCGTTGGAAAGGTAATGGAGTCTACTTTACATAAAAAATAGTTTTGGGATAGGTCACTTTGAAAAGATTTACGGTATTTGCGATAAAAGCCGATTTGATCGCCTTTTTCGCATTCGGAAATTCATAATAGACTCGTTTTAAATCCAAAATTTATGTGCGATATACCGTTGGAAAGCTATTGAACTCTAGTATCCATGAAAAATATTTGAAAATTGTTACGGTGCCCCGGTTTTAAAGTCAAATCTTGGTCAAATTGGTCAAACCTGGGATTCCCGGGAAGTTCTGGGAACCTCTGGGAGCTCCCAAGAGTTGACATTTTCGTGTGATCTTCTTTTAAAACTCATTTTAATACTTTCCACATGATCTTGAATGATTTCGGCGAATTTGGACGATTTTGGTCAAACTTGGTCAAACCTTGGTCAAACTTGGTCAAATCGGTCAACAGGGACTTTCCGGGAACTTCCGGGACTTCCAGGGGTCTCTGGGAGCTGACGATTTCATCCGTTTTTACTTAAAAACTCATTTTATCATTTTTCTTACGACATAGCATGTTTCTAGAACTTCGGGACCAAATCTGGGAGTTTTCGGGCTTTCAGGGGCATTTTGGTCAATCTGAGCATTCTGAGAGATAGAGCTGACTTCCAGGAGTCCTTTTGAGTCTTTTACTATCATTGTGAACCACCAAGCTATGGGTCTCCTAAATCTGATAGCCGACAAAATGGGGTTTCTACAATAATAAACCTCAAACCATGAAGGTAGGTTTTAGTCCATTATGCTAAACATCCTAGTATCAACCTTAGTCCCCTTATGAATCACAAGATTACATGGAGATTAAGGGATTTCAAACCTAGAGATTCAAGTAAGACGTTGAAAGTTTTATGAAACCAAGGGATGAACACAAAAAAAAATAAGAAAAAGGAAACTAAAGAAACTCAATGCATACTATAATTAAATTTGGACAAAGGCTAATTATGCTAGAGTTTACCTCCAAAGTATCCTCAACTTGGTGATTTTGGAGGACTTCCAAAGACTAATCAAGCTCTTCTACACTAATTCATACAACTCTTTCTTTAAACTATTCTAAACTCACTCCTAATTATGAAGATTAAGGCAAGAAGAACACTTATATAACCTCTAGATTCAAAGAAAATCTCCCCTCTCTACAAGTGAATATTTATACTCTATTTATAGACAATTTTAGGGGGGTATTTCAGTCATTTCAAGATTGAAAACCCTAATTCAGGCGTCCTTTTGATAGTACAAAATGTGCTGTCTTACAACTGTTTGTTACAAAAATGCGGCACTCAATGGAGATGGAAGCGACACTCACTGAATGCCACGGACAACTCCAGGGACTGCCTTTTTTTTTTTTTGTAAAAATTCATTTTTTGCAGCACTCGCTGAAATTCGCGGCATTTACGGAATGCCGTCCGGCAGTCCAGAGACTGCCGCAGTGGCAGCCCGTGACTGCCGCAAAAGGGATCGAGTGCTGTTCTGCCTCCATCTTCCTTTTCTTTTCCCTTTTTGCCTTTTTTCGGTTATAGAGTCTTTCGTAGAGCTTGAATCATCTTTGGAAGTCCTAGGTTTGTTCGAACATTGTCATCATCGGATTTGGAGGTAACACTCTCCTTAATTTGATGTTTGGTCAAAATCTGGATGTCTACAGTTTGCCCCTCTTCGACGGAGCTCGTGGAGCAACGCGAATCACAAGCGAACGTCGAAGCCTATGTGAAGACAAACATTTGACCAAACTGTCAGATTTAGGAAAAAACAAAATGCGTTGCAAAAGGAAGCAAGCGCGCAGCGAAATTCTAATTGGTCGTTCCCCATGATGAGCTGCCTACGTATCTCATCAGGAATCAGACCAAAGCCTAGTTCAAGCACAGGGCAAACACATACAAGCGCAAGTAGTCATACAGATGGATGCATCTATCCTGTCGTGATGCACGCGCTTATGCAATGGCACTCTTTAAATAAACTCGACCAAGCAACTGCATGCTTTCTCTATATCATATCTTCCCTATATGTGACGCAAATTTCGTGATGTGTTAGCTAAAGAAGATTACCAAATGTTGACCGATGTAAAGATACGTTGCACGGGTCGAGGGAATGCATTCTTAGTTTTGAAAATCGATGGTTAACGCAAATCTATTGCGAGAACCGAGAATGTAAATCCGTTATACTCCCCAACAAAAGGATCAACGTAAATCTATTACGAGGATCGAGAATACAAATCCATTATATTCCCAAAACGAGGATCAACGTAAATCCGTTATGAGGATCGAGAATACAAATCCATTATATTCCCAAAATGAGTATCAACGTAAATCTGTTATGAGGATTGAGAATACAAGTCCGTTATATTCCCAAAATGAGGGTTAACGCAAACATGTTACGAGAACCGAGAGTGCAAATCCGTTACACTCCCAAAAGGAGGGTTAACTCAAATATGTTGCGAGAACCGAGAGTGCAAATCTGTTACACTCCCAAAATGAGGGTTAATGCAAATATGTTGTGAGAACCGAGAATACAAATCCGTTATATTCCCAAAACGAGGGTTAACACAAATATGTTGCGAGAACCGAGAATACAAATCCGTTATATTTCCAAAACGAGAGTTAACACAAATATGTTACGAGAACCGAGAGTGCAAATCTGTTACACTCCGAAAACGAGGGTTAACGCAAATATGTGGCGAGAACCGAGAATACAAATCCGTTATATTTCCAAAATGAGGGTTAACGCAAATATGTTGCGAGAACCGAGAGTGCAAATCCGTTACACTCCCAAAATAAGGGTTAACGCAAATATGTTACGAGAACCGAGAGTGCAAATCCGTTACACTCCCAAAACAAGGGTTAACGCAAATATGTTGCGAGAACCGAGAATACAAATCCGTTATATTCCCAAAACGAGGGTTAACGCAAATGTGTTGCGAGAACTGAGATTGCAAATCCGTTACACTCCCAAAACAACGGTTAACGCAAATATGTTGCGAGAACTGAGAATACAAATCCGTTATATTCCCAAAATGAGGGTTAACACAAATATGTTGCGAGAACCGAGAGTGCAAATCCGTTATACTCCCAAAACGAGGGTTAACGCAAATATGTTGCGAGAACCGAGAGTGCAAATCAATTACACTCCCAAAATGAGGATGAACGTAAATCTGTTACGTTCTCAAACTAGGTCAAATTGGCTTAATTCAATTCAAAACTTCCTAAGATCCAGGAGTTGTTCATGTTCAAATTTAATTCAATCTTAAATCTTCAAAATGGATAGTCAATCAGATTCAATTCATTATAATTTTTCAAAGTCATGAGTGAATCAGACTCAAATCAATTCAATCTTCGAAAATCAGAGGTTAATCATACTCAAATTAATTCGATTCTCGAAATCATGATTCAAATTTTCCAAAATCACGTGTCAATTAGACTCAAATCAATTCAATTTTTCAAAATCAATAGTCAATCGGACTCAATTTAATTTCAAATTTCTAAACTCAGGAGTCAATTGGACTCAAACAAATTCAATTTCTCAAAATCCGAAGAAAGAATTCAAGTTTTCTAAAATTGGGAGTCAATTCGAATTAAAACAAATTTCTATTTCAATAAAGTCAAGAGTCAATCGGACTCAAAGAATTCAAATTTTTTGAAATCGGGAGTCAATTCGAATTTAAACAATTTCTATTTCATCAAATCGGGCTTAAAGAATTTCTTATTTCCAAAAATTAGGAGTCAATCGGAATTGAAGCAATTTTTACTTCACAAAACCGAGAGTCAATCAGACTCAAAAAATCTTTATTTCACGAAATTGGGAGTCAATCAGACTCAATTTAGTTTAAATTCTAAAAAATCGGGAGTTAATCGGACTCAAACGAATTCAATTCCTTAAAATCTAGAGTCCATCAGACTCAAACGAGTTCAATTTCACAAAATCTGGAGTCGGTTCAACTCAACTTAATTTAAAATAAAAAAATCAGGAGTTGATCAGACTTAATTCAATTTCATAAAATCCAGAATTTAAATTCGAAAATCTGGAGTCAATCAAAATCATATTTCAAAATCGGGAGTCAACCAGACACAATTTGATTTTCAGTCAATCAGACTCAAATCAATTTCTATTTCCAGATTGGGGGTCAAAAAGAATTTTAATTTTCAGAATCGGGAGTTTAAATGAGACTTAAAGAATCATTGAAGATTAAAGCGAATGTGAGGATACCACTGAGGACTAATGCAAGGTTGCCATTGAGGACTAGCACAATGTTCGGGAGTCTCCTCGGACTCAAAGAATTTGAACGAAACTGATTGGAAAGAATGATTTTCTGTATCTACGAACTTTGGGAAGAAACATATCAATTCTGTCAAAAGAGGGAAGTCACCTTTGCCCCTAGTCTTGGACTCTTCTTATATTGCCACTTTAGCATTATGTTGTGATAGTGTTCGAAACCTCTGCTCATATCGCTCTTAGGATGCTCATGAAGACCTTTCAAATCTTTATTCATCATCTTAAACCCACACATTTTGAGACCATTTATTGACTCATCAAAGGAGCACATACATGACAAAGCCAGTTACTCAGGATGACTGACTCAAACTCTACATTCATTATGAATCAATGTGCTTTCATTGTGAATTTATGTATCATCTCACCTTTTATTTATTCATCATCTTACAAATGGTAGTGCTTTGCTGATAAATCTAAGCTTTGAAAACTTCCCCTTTTTGATTTAGCGAATTATGTGCTCATCTAGAATGTGCTTCAAATTAGTGCTTTAGCTTGTAGAATGAAAGGCACTCTATTTCAATCCTTTCAAAACAAACTCAATTACTTGAGAACTTGCCTCTGGTATAGAGGGTTTTTGGCAGACAAAGTTTGACCCTAGTCTTAAGGGCAAATAGACTCATTCAAGGGTTTTGAGAACATGATGGTACAGGATGCCTGTAGTGCATCATCATGAATATGGTGGGCTGAAGCGAGAATCCATTGTTGATGGGCAAACTTTGTTTGCCCCTGGTTTGGTAATACATATATGGCTCCAGGCAAACACAGGTTTGCCCCTAGTTTGAAGGAAAGAAACTAAAGGCGCAAAAGGGTGATGCTTATAGTTTTAGAGATGGTTATGGACCGAGAACCTTGGGAGGTTTGCCTACTTATCCCCGAGCGAGAATCAGGTCCAAAGTAGTTCGGCCAAGGCTTGAATGAAAGATAGCATGAGATCATGGGGTGATGACCGAACTGAGCAGGTTGCCTACGTATTCCCGAGTGGGAATCAGATCGAGCGTAGTTCAAGTACTCTAGAGGTTTTGAAAGAATTAGGCTTCAAGAATTGGTGGGCTTTTCAGGCCATGTTTTCACTTGGGTTCAATGAATGCTCTTTCTGAAATGGGTCGCTTGTGGTAGCCTTCGAACAGGATGATGAGAACATGAACTACTCTTCACTATTATTTTCTTCTTTTATTTTATTTTCTTCTTTTTTTCTTGACGGTTGATTCTTTAACCTTTTCACTAGCCAGTCCATCTTTACAACTCTCATGACACATCATGTTTTAATCATGCTCTATCATGCTCACAAAGCAATATCAGCCCTCCAAATCACTCTTTATTTTTCTCAAAGATATCTTTGCATTGTTTTAGGCCCACTTAGCCATTGAGCCCCTCACAAAATTTTGATACTAATTAATACTTCCAAATCTCTCTTTTCATTTTTAATTTCTTTCCTTTGTTGGGAACATAAAGCCTTGAGATAATTCATGTACCGTTGATGTACTTTGAAGTGCTCAAGAAATCTCAATCTCTTCTTCTTCTTCTTCTTTTTTTTTTCTCAACATTTTCTTTTCTCTTTCTTTTCTTTTTCTCTACCTCAATATCTCCTATTCTCTCCATGATTTTGACTGGCCAGGATTAAGATTTTTGAAATCAACACGCGTCTTATTTTTTTTTGCTCTAACTTTTGCCTAGGCGTCCTTTCGGGTTTTCATCCTAGCGAGCTCCTCTTTTTTTTTTTTGAAAGAAGAAGAAGTTTATTTCAAAAATCTAGCTACCGTCAAGGACCAATTTTATGGCTTTGGACTGGTGGGGCCCATCTTTTAGGCTTGGTATTTGAGAAAAGGGGATGGTGAGCAAGCCTCATGATGTTTCAAGTTCATTTTTTCAAGATTAAGCAAGAGTATCTTTAAATTCTTAAAGTAAAGCTAATCAATTCTCTACTCCTCCTTGGTTTTGGCATAAAATTTGCTTTGATCACTTGGGGATCCTTTTTAATGTAACGATTTATTAACAGAGTATTTTCTATAATCGTTTGTAAAAGTGACTTTTCCTTTTCTTCTTCTTTTCTCTTTTTTTTATTGGCTTAATGATCCATATATTCTCGATTTAGCACACTCAATCAAGTAGAATGAGATTTTATTCAACTAGTAGAGAAAGAGGGTTACATTACTTGACTTGATAAACAAAGCCTTGAAAAATAACTGACTGACTCAAAGACATGACTGGACTTGACACTTGACTCCTACTTGATATGACTTGATTACCGGACTAGACTTGACACTGTCTCAATCGGAGTATGTGTCACAGATGATTTTTAATTTACTGAGTCCCTAACAACATTAGTTCCAAACACTATCACTTCACTATCATCATTTGGACCCCCGGGTCTACCTTCCCCCAACGACATGTGTGCAGAAATATCATCCATGTCCATGGCCTAATTTTTAGCGGGACAGTATTCATCTGACTCATACCAAGTACTGTCAATACCTTTTCCACATTTGTTGATTGGGCCAGGGCCTGTTGGTTGTTGCGTACTCATGGATGCAGCAAATCCCTTGAGGGTTCTTAGTGATGGCTGGGATTGAGAGGTCGGAGAGTGAAAAGCGTGTAAGTCATGATCATTATGCCAAAGGTCACTCGGTGGATTTGTCAGAGGAGTGATGATTTTCTGATCAATAAGATCCTGGATCTCATGACGGAGTCTCGAGCAAGAATCGGTATTGTGGCCTTGAGTCTGGTGATAGGTGCAGTACAAGGATAGGTCATATTTGCGAGGTAAGGGTTTTGATGGTGGCCTTGGGTCCAGGGGATTGAGGTGACCACTCTTGATGAGGTGACTAAGGGCCATGGATAATGTCATGCCAAGGCTGGTGAATATTCTTGACTTGCCGGCTCGCCTTAATTTCGGATTCGACTTTGAACTTGGGTTGGCTTTTGGGTTGAGATGTTGGCTTGGAATAACTCTTTGGTTAGTTAGGATTGGGCATGGATATGGGCTTTAGTGATTGGTTGGGCTTGGATGTGGATTTTGGTGCTCGGTCGGGTGATCCATTATTTCCTTCTCCAATTTGTTCATCACTACCTCATTCCAATCCACTTGATTTTTGAGTAACTGATAGAGCTCGAGCGTTACCCTCTCCAATTGATTCACTCTTAAGTTTTGTTGCTCACTAGTGGCTTACAGCTTGTTCACTTTCTCTTCCAAATCTCTTAAGGCCATTAGCGAATCAATCTGAAGATGATGGTCCATGTTCTCCTAAAATCAAGAAGACAAACCCAAGAGGTTAGAAGTGCCCTTACTAGGGGATCTGGTTGTTCCACTCTTTCTACAAGTTTACGACATGAAAAGGTCCGCATGCAGAATCAATTTTCAGGAGGCAAGGACTTTCGAGGAATTATTTTGATCTTAATTGGAGGGAAGATGTTGTGGATTTGTATGCTACATGTATGCAATGATATTGGTTAATGTGATAAACATGTTCATGCTTTGATGATTTGATGAAACTGAATGCATGCACCGCATATATGGCACACGGATGAAATGCATGTGTGTGTGTGTGTGTGTGTGTGTGTGTGTGTGTGTGTGTGTGTGTGTGCTTACTCCATACGCAAAAGAAAGGAAAATTTCTAATCCTAACACATAAACACATAAGCACATAAAATCCTTACCCATGTCAGGTGCTCTAATTTCTCCTTTTATTGTGATCCTCTTTATCCCTTCAAAGTTTGAAAATTTTAGAATTTTTGAAATTCATTTGACAAGCATTTCTCTAGATGATGGAATCTTTCAGATTCTTAAAAAGCTTTCCTTTAAAGGCAACAACATTTCTCAACAAAAGATGATTTGGGCCAAAATTTTGCTTTGAAAATCGTTTCTTTAGTGGGTGAAACTTTTCAAAATCTTTCAAGAATTTTGGGTTCCAAGAATTTTGGGTTCTTCCTTCAAAGATGGTTGATTTGAAATTTTAATCAAAAAGTGAACTCCAAAGATTTCTGAAAGAACGATTGAATACCTTGGAATAAAGATAGCAAAAATCTATTTGCTTCCAAAGACGTTGATGTTGTCAGAATCAAGATATAAAAGTATACTTTACTTTTCTAAAGATTTGTAGTAGTGAAAGTAAAGGTCGAACCCACAGAGATTGATTACTACAGCTATTAATTTTAAAACCTAAGTCTAATTAACTAAGAAAAACGGATTTGAATTGGATTTAATTAATCTAAGAACAATAAAAGTAAATCTAAACTAGGAAAGCAATTAAAAGTGTTTTTAATGAATATGTAAAGGGAACCTAGGATTGCAAATCCACCACTAGTTTCATAATAGGAATATCTATGAATTACTTTAGCTTATTACGTTGGATGAATATGGGGAATTGCAGCTACAAGCCCAATTCCTCCGTCAAGAAGATAATCATGGTTCAAGCACCAACATAATCCATCTTCGGGTAGCACGAATTATCTCACACTAAACTAGGGTTGTGATCTAATCCGTCTAACCTAGGCATGGACTATTCGGATACTTGATAGCACGAATCAATAAAGCACCATCACATGTAAACAATCTAAACAAGCACAGCAAGAATAGATCGTTGAGCACATCACAGTCAAAATAGATCTAAGACAAGAATAAATTCCGAAAGCAATGATTTAATCAATAGAAGTACGATTTATTTATAAAAATCCTCTAAACATGTGACTGTCATCCATACATAATAAAGCTAAAATAAAAACATAAATAAAACCCTATTACTCATCTAGGGCTTCATTGAAACCCTAGATCTATGATCTAGCCGTCCATGGAAGTAGTAGATAGCAAGAGGTTGATGGAGGAGGCCATGGAAACCCTTGGTCTTCTTCTTCTTCTCCTTGCTTTCCTCCCTTCAATGGCTGGAAGTATGGTTGTAGAATGTGTGTATAATAATTGTCAACCCTCTAATTGAAGTAAAATAATGTATATATAGATTTACAACAAGTTTTGGAAGCCTTTCCAACTCGAAACGGACTGAAACTGATGTAATTTACAATCTGGACGTCATTCTGCAGTTTCGTTTACACAGGAGTCTTCAGTACACTGAAATACGCAACTATGGTTTTTCCACATATCGCGCGAGCGGGTCGCGCGAGCGCGACAATTTGGACTTCGCGCGCGCGGATCGCGCGAGCGATTCTGGGGTTCTCGCGCGAGCGGATCGCGCGAGCGATTCTCGGATTTCGCGGGCGCGGGTCGCGCGCGCGACTTGTCTTTTTCAGCTTCTTCAACTATGCTTTTTCACCCTGTTTAGCCTGGTTTAGTTGATTTCTTCCAAAACCTGTCAGAAACTAGAAAACGAAGTAAAAATATACAAAAACAGGATAAAAAGGTACTAACAAATGTTCATTAAGGCGTATATTTAGGATTAGTTCTCTCCCGATCAGACGTATTTAAAATTCTTTGGGTAGGAGGATCACATGATCGGATTGTTGTCGTACTTTTCATGAATTCGGATGCATACAAGGTCAATGATGCTTAGCTAACAAGATATAAGAGATGTAATCTTATAATCACGATTCAGCATGTTCCCAAACGTCGTGGGACATGAGAAGGAATTGCTAAAAGGTGATTAAAGGGTTACACATCTTTCATCAAGCAAGCATCATCGTCATCTCAAATAATCCCTTTCGGGAATACAAAACTCCCTAGCACAGCAAGAATAGATCGTTGAGCACATCACAGTCAAAATAGATCTAAGACAAGAATAAATTCCGAAAGCAATGATTTAATCAATAGAAGTACGATTTATTTATAAAAATCCTCTAAACATGTGACTGTCATCCATACATAATAAAACTAAAATAAAAACATAAATAAAACCCTATTACTCATCTAGGGCTTCATTGAAACCCTAGATCTATGATCTAGCCGTCCATGGAAGTAGTAGATAGCAAGAGGTTGATGGAGGAGGCCATGGAAACCCTTGGTCTTCTTCTTCTTCTCCTTGCTTCCCTCCCTTCAATGGCTGGAAGTATGGTTGTAGAATGTGTGTATAATAATTGCCAACCCTCTAATTGAAGTAAAATAATGTATATATAGATTTACAACAAGTTTTGGAAGCCTTTCCAACTCGAAACGGACTGAAACTGATGTAATTTACAATCTGGACGTCATTCTGCAGTTTCGTTTGCACAGGAGTCTTCAGTACACTGAAATACGCAACTATGGTTTTTCCACATATCGCGCGAGCGCGACAATTTGGACTTCGCGCGCGCGGATCGCGCGAGCGATTCTGGGGTTCTCGCGCGAGCGGATCGCGCGAGCGATTCTCGGATTTCGCGGGCGCGGGTCGCGCGCGCGACTTGGCTTTTTCAGCTTCTTCAACTATGCTTTTTCACCTTGTTTAGCCTGGTTTAGTTGATTTCTTCCAAAATCTGTCAGAAACTAGAAAACGAAGTAAAAATATACAAAAACTGGATAAAAAGGTACTAACAAATGTTCATTAAGGCGTATATTTAGGATTAGTTCTCTCCCGATCACACCCCCAAACCTACATTTTGCTAGTCCTCGAGCAAAACTAAAATAAAAACTACTAATAAAAATCTATTCCATTTTCATATGGATTACGATTGCATTTAGCTTATGCAACAAGCCTTTTAAACCTCTAGTTGTCCCTAATCGGACGAGTGAAGTCTCGTGAGGGTTCTCATCAACAAGTCACCCACAACCATATTTATTAACTTGTAAATTTAAAAAGTTTTATTAAAAACGAAAAACATAATATTCAATACTCCTTATTATACAACAAAGATTTGAAATAGGATAACGAACATAAAGAGATAGAATCAAACGTCTACATACATCATGAAAAACAATCTCAAGCACATGCATCGTATAAATCAATAGAGTTTCTCATAAAATTGCACGTGTGTGATATGGTAGTCAAATGAACACGCGCTTGTCATGAACTTTGGAATATAACCCGTATAACCATCCAACTATGCTTCGACTACGAATCTCACAATGTTAATTACACTCTCAAATGAAACACTCAGAAACATGTGTAATTTCTCTAGTATACATGAGCAAAGGAATTATGTTTTCAAGACGAATAACACTCACATACGACACGAAAAAGACGCATAACACGAAAGAACAATAGTCTCATGGATAAGATGCCACCAATCAAGAAAAAATAATCATTACCATGTTTTAATCCCCCTCCCATCGTTTTCATATCCAAACCATGTTTCTTAGGATCAAATAGGACTTTTCAAAGGTTGTAATGTGGCTCAGGCAATGAAAAAGGATAGAAAGGATTAATTGGGTAGGTTTACGAATGGCATTGGAAGGCATGTTCGATCTCTCTCATTCTTCTTCTACAAACTTTCATCTTTTCTTTCTCTTCATTCCTTTTCATTCATTTTTTCTTCTTTTCTTTCATTTTTTTTTTTCAACCTTCCTCTTCTTTATTTTTTTCTTTTCTTTATTCTTTTCCTCCTCGTTCCTTTTGATGAATATTCAATAATAACAAGGCAACCACCCCAATAGCATCTTATTTTCTTCTTCTCAATCAACACATCACCTTAACACTACTAAAAGGTGACAAATCTCTCAGTGGTGAACTCCAAGTTTGTCAAGTCGGAGCAAAAACAAGGATAATGGTAAGTAAAGAAGAAAATGGCATTTTAACAGCTCAAAGGGCGAACTAAGAAAATTTATAATTTATCGGTCGGTAATAAACAAAGAAGGCCTATAATCATGTCCTATGGTAATACGGTTCTTCAACATGTACGACGGAAGATTATTTAGCATGGTAACAAAGATTTTAACTTGACTATTAACCAAAACAAGAATAATGAGACTAAACAACGAGTTGATGCGTTATTTCAATGAAATTCGACAAACACAAGATGTATTTATAACCCTCAAAAAAAGAAAAGATAGGCTCAAAACCTCACCGGGTCTAGTCTCCACCATGTGCTATCTAGAAATCCGAATCATATTATAGTTCACAACCAACATGTATTCAAGCGACTACGTGCAGTGCATAAGTTTGTGTGCAAATTTATGATATAAAACTACGATTCAAACAATACATAACTTAAAATATTTCAACATGACTTCAGTAAATATTTAATCACATATTCTCTTATTTACCATTCTATAACAATTCAAAAGTTCTCTAACAAAAAGTATCAAATTAATATTGCAAAAACGTCGGTAATCATCGTTTATTTAAACACACTTATTTTAAAATTTTAGTGCATAATAATGTGCATGTGTGTGCATACCCCCAAACCTAAACCTTTCATTGTCCCCAATGAAACAATAAAACGAAAGAAAGGAGAGTACGTAAAGAAGGAACGATAATACCTCGATCTTGACAAACACATAACAGGTTAACACAAAGGAATATGACAATAAAGTTCAATGTTACCTGTTAATACTAGATAAACGAAAAAGAAACTAACAAAAGAATATTAAAAGTAAATGAAATCTAAATACAAAATATCAATCGATAAACTAATCGAAGTTAAAATTAAACGAACAATCGGAATAAAACGGAAAAGTATAAATGAAAACAACAACTAACTTAATCTAAAATGACCTAATAAACAAAAACAGAAAAGGAACACAAATTAAATAGGGAAAGGGAAAGAATATAGAAATTAAAAGAGAAAAAACAGAAATTGGGGAAATCGCGCGAGCGGTCCGCGCGAGCGGCCATCGCGCGCGCGAATCCCCTTTTTTTTTTTTTTTATCCGCGCGAGCGAGGTACCTCGCGCCCGCGATTCCAGGCGCGAGGAGAACCTGAGGGCTCATAATAAAGAAAAGCAAAGAAAAACGTTAAGGGGCAAACTCGCGCTAGCGGGCCGCGCGAGCGACGTCTCGCGCGAGCGGGCCGCGCGCGCGAGTTTGGTGTTTTCCATTTTTTTGGCTAAAATTTTGTATATACTATTAAAACAAATTAATTTCAACCCCCATCCTATCCAGAATGTCCAAAACAGACTCAAACAAACTCAAAAACATCCAAAAATAAGAAAAACGAACGAAATAAAGCTTGGGTTGCCTCCCAAGAAGCGCTATCTTTTACGTCTTCAGCTAGACCGTTCTAGCTCAAGATTTACGGAGGTTGAAAATCAGACTTTGTGCCCAAGAGGATATCAGGAAGAGCTCGGTGGTAAGCAGAAATAACATCGCTTTGAATTAAATCGATTGACGGTTTGTCATTATGTTCGAATCGATTTCTTACTTTTCGAGTAGATTCAGCATTAGGGTCCACGGGATTAGGATTCATCCACTCATCATCGTCCGCTATATTATTTTTCCCACTCACCTTTATTTCTTTAGTAGGCTCAATATTCCGTGTTACCTCACCTTCCACCTCACATAGGGAATCGTCGTTTTTAGGAGGTTGATCCATAGCATTAAAAACGTTTAATTTTAAGTTCATGTTCCCAAATGACACTTTCATTACCCCCGTCCGACAGTTAACACGTGCATTAGCAGTTGCTAAGAATGGACGGCCTAAGATGACAGGAGTATGTTTCCTAGCATCTAGCACCGGTTCGGTGTCAAGGACCATAAAATCTACAGGATAGAAACATTGATCAACTTTTACTAGCACGTCTTCGACGATTCCTCTAGGTATTTTGACAGAACGATCCGCTAACTGAATAGTAGCGGCCGTAGGCTTGAGTTCACCTAATCCTAATTGTTTATAGACGTGATAGGGTAAAAGGTTAACACTCGCTCCTAAGTCAAGGAGAGCCCTATGAATGATAGTGTCACCTATGACACATGAAATCGTAGGCGTACCTGGATCTTTATATTTTGGAGGAGCGTGTTGGAATATAGAGCTTACTTTTTCCGTGAGAAAGACCTTTTTAGGAGTATGACTCCGTATTTTGCGCTTTTGAGTACAAAGGTCTTTTAGACATTTAGCATAAGCGGGAATTTGTTTTATAGCGTCGAGGAAAGGAATATTTATTTTAACTTGTTTGAACACCTCGAGTATATCCTCAACCTTAGACCCTTTCTTAGGCAAATGTGACGGTCCCTCAACGTTTGGTGGATATGGCATTCTCGGAATATAATTCGTTGAGACCGGTTCATTTTCTTTTCTACTTTGATTCACATCCTCACCTTTTTCATTATTCAAATTTAAATTTTTATCTTTCTCACCCCCATCCGGAATTACAACAACTTCCTCATCTCGAGTAGTCGTCCTAGTCGAAACAGCGTTCACGCTCTCACTCGTACTACCCGCTGCGTATTGCCCCTTAGGTTGCTGAGTAGGTTGACTCGACAACTTACTCTCAGTTAAACGGTTTAATGTATTAACAATTTGCCCTACTTGGGACTCCAGTTTTGCGATGGATTGTGTGTGAGAGTGTACTAACTGAACCACCGAACCAAAGTTTTCAAGTGAGGCCAACACCTTCTCCTCAAATGCATTATTGCGTGGAGGTGGAGGAGGTGGTTGGTATTGACCTTGTTGGCATTGGGGTCGGTACGTATTAGGAAAATTAGTCGACCTAGGATTATAATTATTTTGTGGGAATTGTTGCATAGAATTAACGTGTTGTTCAACAAATTCCGGATATTGAGATGCAGAAGGACATGCAAAGATATTATGGGACGGTTCAGAACATAATGCACATACTTCTAAAGAGGATGGATTAGACGGTTTGTTCATTTGCATAAGTCGGTCAAGTTTTCTATTTAATTCTTGTATTTGAATTGATTGACTTGACTCAACTGTCACCTCTCGCTTAGGTTGAAGGTATCCCTCAGAACGTACCGACACAGCCTGATGCATCGAATTCTCGCTTAACGTTTCAAATATTTTCCAGGCCTCGTCGGCGCTTTTGTGTAGGAAAGTTCCCGCACAAACGGCATCGACGGTATTCCTAACAGAGGGAATAAGCCCCTCGTAGAAGACTTGAACCAATTGCCACTTGGGAGCCTGATGATGTGGACACGAACGTAATAATTCTTTAAATTTTTCCCACGTGTCATAAAGAGTCTCCCCATCTTGCATCACAAAATTAGTTATATCTTTTCTTATCTTATTTGTACGCATAATAGGAAAAAACTTTTGTAAAAAGGCGGTGTGTAAGGCTTCCCATGTTTTTATTGTGTTTGGCTCCAAAGATTGAAGCCAATATTTAGCTTTGTCTTTTAAAGAGAATGGGAAGAGCCGCAATTTTAATTCATCATTATTTAGGTTTTGTATTTTCAAAGTAGAGCATATACCCTGAAAATCCCCTAAGTGTTGGTAAGGGTCTTCATTTAGACGGCCATGGAATGATGGAAGTAACGAGATGGTAGACGACTTTATCTCAAAGTGAGATGCTGTCGCCTCCGGTAATTCGATACCAGCTTGTGGCGTGTAAGTAGTAGGAATAAAATAGTTTATAAGGGGAGGAGGTGGCGGTATATTAAGATTATTCATATTAGCTCCGTTGTTATTTTGGTTGTTTTCGTTATTATTTCCAATGTCTGCCATTTTAATTGGTTCTATGTTATGAAAGCGCGATTTCTTTAATCTTGTAAGGGTACTACGTATTTCGGATTCAAATAAAGACGTTGGTTTCGGTGTCAAATCGTCGTCTATTAAAAACTTTGTTCTAGAAGTTAAGTTTGAAGACTTGTTAAGTCTTAATGTACGTTCAAGTTCAGAGTCAAAAGGTTTTAATTCCGGTTTATTTGAACGTGTACCTAACATAAACTAAAACAAAGGAAAAGAAACTAAAACGACTAACTAAACAAAAGAAACAAATAGCAATCACGCAAATAGGGCAACAGGCACACAACTACTATGATGCATGCAAATTATCCTGTAATGCAATGACCGCGTCAAGCCCAGCGCCCCGGGTTTCCTAGCTAATGCAGTGCAATTAACCCTAAACTAATGCAAATAGTGCGTCACAGCGCCCTGACTTACAGCGGTTTAAAGCGAATTCCAAAGGAAGCAATTTATTTAATTGTATTTATATTTTTATTTGCGTAAGCTCCTTTGATGTAATTAGCTGCTCCACTCGGAAACGTTGACTACAAAATAAAAAAAACAAGTTAGTAACTAAAAACAAAAACAGAAAATAAGAAAAATAAAAACTAATCTAATATTTACGAATAAACTAAACTACGATTATAAAACTAAGAGTAGTAATACAATCCCCGACAACGGCGCCAAAAATTGATGTTGTCAGAATCAAGATATAAAAGTATACTTTACTTTTCTAAAGATTTGTAGTAGTGAAAGTAAAGGTCGAACCCACAGAGATTGATTACTACAGCTATTAATTTTAAAACCTAAGTCTAATTAACTAAGAAAAACGGATTTGAATTGGATTTAATTAATCTAAGAACAATAAAAGTAAATCTAAACTAGGAAAGCAATTAAAAGTGTTTTTAATGAATATGTAAAGGGAACCTAGGATTGCAAATCCACCACTAGTTTCATAATAGGAATATCTATGAATTACTTTAGCTTATTACGTTGGATGAATATGGGGAATTGCATCTACAAGCCCAATTCCTCCGTCAAGAAGATAATCATGGTTCAAGCACCAACATAATCCATCTTCGGGTAGCACGAATTATCTCACACTAAACTAGGGTTGTGATCTAATCCGTCTAACCTAGGCATGGACTATTCGGATGCTTGATAGCACGAATCAATAAAGCACCATCACATGTAAACAATCTAAACAAGCACAGCAAGAATAGATTGTTGAGCACATCACAGTCAAAATAGATCTAAGACAAGAATAAATTCCGAAAGCAATGATTTAATCAATAGAAGTACGATTTATTTATAAAAATCCTCTAAACATGTGACTGTCATCCATACATAATAAAACTAAAATAAAAACATAAATAAAACCCTATTACTCATCTAGGGCTTCATTGAAACCCTAGATCTATGATCTAGCCGTCCATGGAAGTAGTAGATAGCAAGAGGTTGATGGAGGAGGCCATGGAAACCCTTGGTCTTCTTCTTCTTCTTCTCCTTGCTTCCCTCCCTTCAATGGCTGGAAGTATGGTTGTAGAATGTGTGTATAATAATTGTCAACCCTCTAATTGAAGTAAAATAATGTATATATAGATTTACAACAAGTTTTGGAAGCCTTTCCAACTCGAAACGGACTGAAACTGATGTAATTTACAATCTGGACGTCATTCTGCAGTTTCGTTTGCACAGGAGTCTTCAGTACACTGAAATACGCAACTATGGTTTTTCCACATATCGCGCGAGCGGGTCGCGCGAGCGCGACAATTTGGACTTCGCGCGCGCGGATCGCGCGAGCGATTCTGGGGTTCTCGCGCGAGCGATTCTCGGATTTCGCGGGCGCGGGTCGCGCGCGCGACTTGTCTTTTTCAGCTTCTTCAACTATGCTTTTTCACCCTGTTTAGCCTGGTTTAGTTGATTTCTTCCAAAACCTGTCAGAAACTAGAAAACGAAGTAAAAATATACAAAAACAGGATAAAAAGGTACTAACAAATGTTCATTAAGGCGTATATTTAGGATTAGTTCTCTCCCGATCAGACGTATTTAAAATTCTTTGGGTAGGAGGATCACATGATCGGATTGTTGTCGTACTCTTCATGAATTCGGATGCATACAAGGTCAATGATGCTTAGCTAACAAGATATAAGAGATGTAATCTTATAATCACGATTCAGCATGTTCCCAAACGTCGTGGGACATGAGAAGGAATTGCTAAAAGGTGATTAAAGGGTTACACATCTTTCATCAAGCAAGCATCATCGTCATCTCAAATAATCCCTTTCGGGAATACAAAACTCCCTAGCACATAAATCCTAATCAAGAATTAATTTTCTAAGATCGTAGGGTTCTATAGAAGCTATCATGCAAAGGCCGAGTTTTGGTTAGAAAAGGGACCCTTGACACACACCCGATAGGATGCTTCATATACCAACACATGGTACAAGATCAAGGGTGATCACACAGTCCTATGATGACTTGACCGACCGGGTTGCCCCGAGCCTCCAAGGTCATAGTTCCATGCAATCGACTGGCGAAACATGCAAGTGCAATGCAACGGACACACAAAAATTAATTAATTCAATCAAATGGATGTTTTCAAGTCTAATCCTCGAGTGAACCCAAAATCAGAAATTTCTGGTCTGCGAAACCAGAGATTCTGGGTTCAATCCCCAATAGAGTCGCCAGATTGTGGATACCGGCATTTGGGCCCACTTTTGTTTTTTTTAAAATAATTTTCAAATTCAAATTCAAATACGAGTTGCCACTTAATTTTTAAAGGGAAATTAAGAAAACATTTTTAAAAGCAACCGATTTTTTGCGAAACCAAAGATAATCTGGGTCCGGGGATTATGGAATGATAGGGGAAGGAGCCCGATGGACTAAAACACCCCCTTTCATCCTATCTCGTGATAGACCTCTACTCATCATCCTATTTAATCGGATTAATAATCTAAGTATGCCCTCAACTAATACATATATATAAATAATACATTACTCAAGCGTGTTGAAAATGGTGCAAAATTGCTAACGACAAAATATCATTCATAAGCCACGTAATTCAAATAGCAAGCAAGATGATGTGCAAATAGGGAACTAGGGAACTTACCCCGGATCCAGCCGCGATATTAAATGTGCAATGCATACAAATGAAAGAAAATCCTAGAAAAGAGTCTCTAATCACATGTATTCATATAAGGCAAGATCCTAATTCTATTGTGTCGCGCATGAAGTCATAAAATTGATAAAATCAAAGAAAAGTTAAGCTAAGGGAGAGTCATACCTCATCAGCGCTACAAAACAAGAGTTAGTCCACATGATATATAGCACGTAAAATTTGAATAGTGATCCTAAGCCTCTAACCTAAATCTATCAAATGTAATTAACCTAAAGCAAACGAATTCTAACTATAAATGTCGAGTCACATGGGTGAATGTAAACATAAGCACGAAGAAGTCATGAAATACTTATTGATCTAGGTCACTTTAAACTTTAAATTCAAGCTTAACTAATCGTTATTGAAACATGGTTTGAACCTTAACTCATGAAAATATCATCTAAGCCATTGTTTATAAGATTGATCAAAATTATTACAGAATTCTGGAAATTGCTGAGAGCAGATCAGAACTTCAAAGAAATAAAAAGCATGGTTCCCATGGTTTGATCTGGGTGAATTTTGGACACAAGATGCCTCTGTGTGTCTAGTTTTTAACCCAAAAAAGAAATAAAAGTTTCAGTGGTTAGATCTCCGGGAATCGGATAAAAACCAGACATCACTCAGGATTCTACAACCTTCTGTCCAGAGTTGAACGATTTTCTAAAATAAGCAAAAAAATCAGAAATACTTTGTTCTTTTTAGGGTAGCTTCCTAACACATTAATCTACTTAGAAAAATTTATTTTGGGCCACAAGTGCTTGATTAAGGTTCTGATTTGCTTATTTCAAAAGAGTATTACTATTCTAAAACTCTGGACAGATTATGGTTGTTCCACAAAACCCTTGTTCAAACCACCTAAAGCATAAAACTACCTTAAAACAAAAATTACAATGGTAGAAATTTGAGTTATAAACACTTTCCCGTTGGTTTCATTCCATTCCAACGGTTCGATGTTTGGCTAAAAATCTATAATCAAAAACAGATTGTGAACTCACTGCTCATTGGGTTAATTTACTTCATTCCTATCAATTTAGACAAGTAAGCCATGGAATTGGGCTTGTCTAAAGCTAATTCTCCTACCATTTGGTGGTCATTGGAGACTAAATATATTCATATTTGTAAGTTTCAAATAGGTATGGAAGAATTTCATGAAACTTAATCATAACAAACCTCAAACCATGAAGGTAGGTTTAAGTCCATTATGCTAAACATCCTAGTATCAACCTTAGTCCCCTTATGAATCACAAGATTACAAGGAGATTAAGGGATTTCAAACCTAGAGATTCAAGTAAGACATTGAAAGTCTTATGAATCCAAGGGATGAACACAAAAAAATAAGAAAAAGGAAACTAAAGAAAAAATTTGGACAAAGGCTAATTATGCTAGAGTTTACCTCCAAAGTATTCTCATCTTGGTGGTTTTGGAGGACTTCCAAAGACTAATCAAGCTCTTCTACACTAATTCACACAACTCTTTCTTTAAACTATTCTAAACTCACTCCTAATTATGAAGATTAAGGCAAGAAGAACACTTATATAACCTCTAGATTCAAAGAAAATCTCCCCTCTCTATAAGTGAATATTCATCCTCTATTTATAGACAATTTTAGAGGGGTATAAAGTCATTTCAAGATTGAAAACCCTAATTAAGGCGTCCTTTTGATAGTACAAAATGTGCTGTCTTACAGCTGTCTGTTACAAAAATGCGGCACTCAATGGAGATGGAAGCGGCACTCACTGGATGCCAGAACGCCACTCAGTGATTGCCGTTGCGGCATTCACTGAATGCTGATGCGACACTCAATGAATGCTACGGACAACTCTAGGGATGGCCTTTTTTTTGTAAAAATTCATTTTTTGCGGCACTCGCTGAAATTCACGGCATTCACGGAATGCCGTCCGGCAGTCCAGAGACTGCCGCAGCGCCAGCCCGTGACTGCCGCAAAAGGGATCGAGTGTCGTTCTGCCTCCTTCTTCCTTTTCTTTTCCCTTTTTGCCTTTTTTAGGTTATAGAGTCTTTCGAAGAGCTTGAATCATCTTTGAAAGTCCTAGGTTTGTTCGAACATTGTCATCATCGGACTTGGAGGTAACACTCTCCTTAATTCAACATTTGGTCAAAATCGGGGTATCTGCAGTGAGCGATCTTATCGCAGTTTTGCAACTTTCTTCGTTTGATGGCAACGAAATTTCAGAAGGCTCTTCATCTTGAAAAATATGGATTTTTGGCATCAAAATAGCTTGCGATATAGAGCTCTTACACATATCTACAAGTATATATATCAAAATAGACAGAGAGAGAAAGAGACTTGGGAAGGTCACAATCATGAGGCTGCCACCTCCAATTTTGATAATTGAAATCATTTCTTCCAAATCTCTCACAAGCATAGTCATCAAGCAAGAATGAACACTTCTTCTCTTTGTAAAGAGGGTATGAACTAGAGTTATCAGAAACCCAATTGCTAGAAAACAAATCACAACTCGGAAGTGATTTCTCTGGCACAATCTCATGATCTTCTTCTTCTTCTTCAACTTCAAGCATCAGTTTGTTGGTGTCTCCAATTAAGTAAATAGCAGCAAAAAAAGGCCAGAAAAAGGAGGCTAACTATGGAATGAATCTTGTATCTACTTCCCTAATTTTCAAGAGCTAATTTTCTAAAGCTTGCTATTTTTGCCTTCCCTTAATTTATCTAACTTTTGTCTCTCTCTAATCTGAGACCATTTAATGACTAAATGATCATTGGCATTCAATTTAATAGGTGTAATTAATTAGATATTCAATGAAGTAATGAGAGAGTCGTATCATATTAGATTTACTAATTTCCGTTAAAAAAATTAGAGTCATCTCATGGGTTTAGGTATACTATACATTCCACAATCAAACAAATCACACTGAACACTCCAACTAAGAGGTACAAAGTAGTTTCAAAGCTACAACATTTTTGCACCAATTATTGCACTTTGGGATCAAACTACAACAATTTGGGGCCCAAACCACTAGTAAGTATGATACATCCTAATCCACTACGATGTATCATAATACAATAGGATGTATTATAGAATTTTCCAACATGTAAATGAATTAAGTGATAGCTCTAATACACTACGTAATCAGCTAAAGCATTAAACATTTCAAAGTAAATTGATAGCTAAAACAAAAATAAAAAATAAGACATAAGGAATAATCAACTCTTGTAAGCACAATTGACGTAGTAGATTGCATTGCTTACCAATTGTCTAATGGAAACAATGTGACTGTCCAATGAAAATTTCATATCTACCCTAGAGCTAAGGAAGGCTATGTTTGGTTCATGGAATTAGTAAGGTAATAGAAATGAAAACAATCAAAAAAAGAGAGAATGGAAAAGCGATATACAGATCAACAATGGTGGATAAGAGGACGGGAAGATCTGGGACTCACCTATCGTCGATGTAAGATGCCCTATAAACTTGGGCCCGAGTAGAATTAACCAAGCTCAAAGCAATGATCTTAGTTCTAGATCTGTGAAAAAAGCAAAAGATGTTAAGTTGTGGAGATTGATCACCTTGCGGGGTCCAGGGGCAGCGCCCCAGGAAGAAAAATTTTTGTGGGCAAGTAATATCAATAAAATAGCACAATATCAATAAAATTAAAATACATAGATGTATATTAACAAATTGAAACTCGTCATTGGTAAACCAGTGATACCTCATAAATAAGATCGAGCAAGTAATTAAAATCAATAAGCTACAAAGTCATATAAACAAACCCTAATAAGACCCCCAATATCCTCAAACCTAGAGTTAGGAGAGATAGAGTTGGGAGAGAGAGAAAAAGAGAGACAGAGTGAAATTATAGGAGCCATGAGCAAATCACTCGGTGTTCCCGTTCAGATCCATCGTTGGCACTGCTCTCACATATGAAATCGCCATTTTTGTCTCAATCCAACTTAAACTCACCTTTCTCTATCCCCTTTCTCTCTCTGCGTGTATATATAAATAGTCAATGGGGAGGAACGAGGGAGGGTGTAGAGAAAGAGGGAGTGGGAATGAAACACTCTTTGGTCTCTAGTTCTACCTCTCTACATCGCAGAAAATGTGTGGAGCTAAGGTGCCCTAATTTTAAACCAGAGATCTGGTTAAGGGAGACCCATTTGCTTGTTGAGCTAGCAGCAATCCATCTTCATAGCCAAAATCTAAATGTATATGATAGAGAAGGGAGAGAGAGATAGTGAGAGAGACAGAGAGACAAACCTGGAGGGAGGAGAAGGAATACGCGGCGGCTGAGAGGAGGTGGAGGAGGCTGCGACTGAGAGAAGAGGAGGCGGCGGCGGTTGCGGTGTGGAGCAGGGAGGCGACTGTGGCGGTTGCGGCCTGGAGCAGGGCGGCGGCGGCGTGGTGGAGGGAGATAGAGGCAGCGACGGTGGCGTGGTGGAGGGAGATGATGTGCGACTGAGAGAGTACGTTCCACACTTCCACAATGAAGAAAGGAATATTAGGGAGGGAATGAAAAGTTTTAGATCAGCCAGCCAAATTTTTATGTCACTTTTCTTACAACTTACAAGTAATTTCATTATTTATGTCACTTTCTACCTAAACCGACATAAAAGTAATATGTTTTATTTACAAAAATGCCACCGCATTTTTAATTATGTCGCTTTTTAAAAAGTGACATATAAACTTAATTATTTATGTCACTTTATAAAAAAAGTGACATAAAAACTCTGTTATTTATGTCACTTTTTGTAAAAGTAAGTGACATAAATAACAGAGTTTTTATGTCACTTTTTTTATAAAGTGACATAACAACTTAAAAAGTGACATAAAAAGCCAATGTGAGAAATAATTATGTCACTTGAAATAAAAGTGACATAAAAAAATTTTAAAAAGTGACATAAAAAGCCTTTTTTCTTGTAGTGGATGAAATGGAATTTCCCCGTTTGATTCTCTGTAGACACCCCATTTTGTCGGCTACCAGATTTAGGAGGCCCATAGCTTGGTGGTTCACAATGATCGCAAAAGACCCAAAAGGACTCTCGGAAGTCAGCTCTATCTCTCAGAATGCTCAAAATGACCAAAGTGCCCCCGAAAGCCTGAAAACTCCCAGATTTGGTCCCAAAGTTCTGAAAACGTGCTATGTCGTAAGAAAAGCGATAAAATGAGTTTTTAAGAGAAATCAGGTGAAATCGTCAGCTCCCAAAGACCCCCGGAAGTCCCGGAAGTTCCCGGAAAGTCCCCGTTGACCGGTTTGACCAAGGTTTGACTAGGTTTGACCAGGTTTGACCAAGTTTGACCAAGTTTGACTGAAATTGTCCGAATTTGCCAGAATCTTTTTAAATCATGAGAAAAGTGTTAAAACAAGTTCCAAAAGAAAATCGAGCGAAAACATCAGCTCCCGGGAACTCCCGGAGGTTTCCAGAACTTCCCGGGAATCCCAGGTTTGACCAGTTTGACCAAGATTTGACTTTGGAACCGGGGCGCCGAAACAATTTTCAAATATTTTTCATAGATACTAGAGGTCAATAGCTTTCCAACGGTATATCGCACATAATTCCTGGATTTAAAACGAATTTATTATGAATTTCCAAAGGCAAAAAAGGCGATCAAATCGGCTTTTATTGCAAATACCGCAAAACTTTTCAAAGTGACCTATCCCCAAACTATTTTTTATGTAAAGTAGACTCCATTACCTTTCCAACGGTATATCACAATCCCAATTAGGAGTTCGTACGCATTTTCTGTGAATTTCGGACGAAATAGGGCCTTTTCGCGAATACCGGAACTTCGGGGGGCCTAAACAGCATTATCTGGACGAAGGGAGGAGCAGTGCCGCCGCGGAACTCTCCTCCAGAACAGTGAGTTTTTGTAAATACTTTTGGGGTCCCATTTTGATTAATTAAAAACCAAAACGACGTAGTTTCATGATTTCAGATGTTTGGGACCAATAGGAACACTTCTAAAACCCCAAAACCACCCCAAATTGGCCTATATAAACCCCCCATTGCTCTTCATTTTGAGGGGGCCAAGTGCAAAAGCTTGAAAAGTTGTAGAGAAGAAGAGGGAGAGAGATAGGTTTAGAAGAGAGAAAAGGAGCTTCCTCCTACTATTTTGCTATAGAAAGTGAGTTTTAATCTTGTTTTCTTCCATTACCTCTCTTATACTTCACATTCCAAACACCCCCAATCACCATTCTTGAGCATTCTTGAGTTAGGAAGCTACTTCCATGTCCAAATGTCAAAATCTATGAGTGAAACACCAAGCTACAAGTCCAAAATCACATTGATTATCATCTATTGATTGCTATTTACTTGCTTTGATTATATATATGTTCATCTCTCCTTATCTCATTTCTTTTTCTTTTCTTTATTTACTTACTAGTTCATCATCATCTAAGTGATGACATGAAGTTTGGGGTGAGTGAATCCTTATGGATAGTAGCTCTTGACCTCAAAAACATGTTTGATAGATGATGATCATAACCTCAATACTTCCAAGGTATTCTTGAAATGTATTGAAGTTATGTTCAAAAATAAAAATAAATCTCTCCAACAATCTTGGAGGTTCTTAAATGATGAGTTTGATGTAGGTATTCTAAGTGGCTATGATCCTTATTGAGTGTTGAAAACATGTTTTCAAAACATCCATTTCAAACCCCTCTCAATCCCTCTCATTTGGTTTCAAGAAACAAAACTTTGTTTTCTCCAAAATCTTCAAAACAATGAGTCAAAACAGTGAGTGAGTTGAGTTCAAAGATTTTTCTAGAACACAATACTCAACATATGGACACAAGGCCACTTGGAAAGTCTTCCTAACTCATTGGAGAACACCCATGATTTTTGGTTTGACTTGGAAGTACTTGGAAATGGTCCATTTGGGGCCCCAACATTCCTTCCAAACATTCTGTTTTTGCTGTCACAGCAGCTAGGTCAACTTACGACCTATTTTCCAGAAACCTTTTCCAAAAGGGGTGGTTCTAACTTATTTTTCCCTTAAAATTCAATGTCTTAGGAAACCTTCTGTATAAAATGGGCTTCTAGATCATTCTTTTTCATTTTCTAAGATTTTCTAACATTTCAGTCGACAGTACGAACTCTATTTCTGAGTGACCTCTATTGTTTATATAATTTCTCTCAATCTGTGATAGCTATTCAAGATTGTCCTTTTGGGTTATGTTCTAGACACAATAAGGAACATCTCCATAAAAAATCATGCATTGAAAACATTCCTAACCCCTCTTTTCAAATTCCAAAACATCATGCTACTGTTCTGTCCACTATTCACAGCAAGTACACTTTAACTTTCATTCTTTGATTTGAGGCTTATATGCATTCCAAATTAGTTCATATCTTAGGAAGTGGTTCATACTACATTTGTATATATCCCATGTTGATTACATTCATTCATTCTTGCCCATTTTAGACTTCTAAGCCATTCTAGAAATCCATGTACACAAAACACACTACAACCTTTGCACATTTTTAGATACATACATTGCATTCATGCAAGATTTGGGGTTTTTGTAACTCTTAATCTAAGGAGATTATAAGGAATGAACTCGATCACCCGTTCATGCTTCGCCTTGATCTAATCATCCTTTCTCATCCGTCCTGGGGATTGAGAGGTCTTCTTTTATCAAAGAATAACATGCATCATACTAGTTCGCTAAGCATATTTTGATTTCTTTGTTTATTTGTTTCAAGAACAATTCATGTCCCCCTTTAGATTAGGAAAACTTGATTAATTGATATATGATTAGACGATTTTTCCTAGGTTTATTTGTGTGATCTTTCACTTTACATTGCATGATATTTGATTTAGATCTTATGAATGATATTTTATCTTTAGATCTTCCATTTCAAATCTCCTTATGTGATGTAATATACTATCATAGTATTAATTGCCGAACCAAACCTAGTATAAGATGATTATTTGGATGCTAATTGAGGCCCGTCGAGAGACGGGGCGAGTTGAGGGTGTTTTAGTCGCGACAAAGGCTCCTTCCTCTCTCGTACCAAAACCCCGAGCCAAGTTCTTTGGTTATGAAGGACCGGTGCCCTTTTATCCATTTGGGTGAGTCAAATTAGGTTTCTTGGTTCCTTAAAGACCAAGTGGCGACTCTGTATCTGTTTTCAACAGACCATTTTCTCTCTCCTTGATTCAAAATCAAACGAATTTCAAAACATCAAAAAGAGGTGGAAGCCCGGTATCCACATTCTCACGCCTGATAAAGTACTTTTTTCAGATTCGGTGTTCAATTGTGATGAAATTTCAGTGAGTTGTCGGTAATGTCACGCACTTCCATTCTGTCATGAAAAATGCTTGTTCTGATACCCAAAAAGCTAAAAAAAGTAATCCCGGTCCTTCTCTGGAAAAATAGCAGATTCGTCCGAACTTTAAACAATGATTATTTCTTCGCCCGTGGTTCGATTTTGACGATTCGAAGTCTAAGGACCTTGTATTTATGAGCTCTTCACAAACGTCGAACTCGATGTATAGTATATGTATGCCTCTTTGTAAGTGGGCAAAAATTGGGTGTCTATAACTGATCTGACATGCTTTTGAGACCATGCTTGTGGGTATTCAAATTGACGATAACTTGATTTGACATTTGATTTGACCTCCGAGTATTCTGATTAGGAATCTAGCTCTTTCTTTCTCGATTTGTGTGTCCGGTGGGTTCCCCCTGCGATAGTTATTTCTTTTTTTGGCAGGTCAAAATGGGGTGTCTACAACTGCCCCTCTTTGTCATATTTTGCGAAGCAAATCGTGATAAAGAAACAAGATGGCCCATTTTCTCCCTTTTTCTTTTAAGTAATGAGAATAAGTAAAAAGACATGCCAAAGTAGGCAAGTGAGTATGAGATGCCATCGTAGGCAAGTGATTGTGAGATGCCATAGTAGACAAGTGATTGGTGTGCCAAAGTAGGCAACTGGGGATTGGGAGTATTGTAGAGTGGGCAAATAGCTCCACTAGGGATTGAGAATATTACCAGAATTGGTGGATGACCTCGTTGGGGATTCATGTGAGAATCGAGTAGAAGAGGGATGGTGTAGTCAAGAAGTGCGTAATCGCGTAATCTCGAACTTTAATAAAAAAATGTAATAAAGTGAGGGTATAGTCGAGCTCTTAGAGCTGACTACGTATCTCCTGTGAGAGAGCAAAAGGCCACGTTGAGGCGTGATTGATGTCGATGTGAGAGAGCAAAATGCCACGTGGGGCATGATCGCTATGAGATAAGAGACCAAAATATTGCATCGAGGCATGATTGTTGTGAAGTTATAGAGTGGCAAAATGCGATTCGCGTCATTGCCTTGAATATGAAAGATGAGAATAGCAAAGTCCGATACGGGTGATTGCCATGGAGATAAGGTCCAATAGAATGTGATATGCGTGATTGCTGGGAGTATAAGAGAGCAAAATGTCATGTGAGGCGTGATTGCTGTGAGATTTGTGAGCAAAATGACATGTGGGGCGTGATTGCTGTGAGATAAGAGGTTCGAGAGTAACAGAATACGATAGGTGTGACTGCCGTGGTACGGGAAAGCAAAATGCCACATGGGGCATGATTGCTTTGGTACAAGAGAGGCGAAATGCCCGACTCGGCGTGATTGCTTGTAAAATAAAAAAATGAATCAGCAAAATGCAATACGCGTGATTGTTGTAAGAGATCTGTGATTTGTGAACAAAATATCACATGAAGTGCTCGTACCTTATGGATGAGGATGAGAACTGGATGCCACTTGACGGACTTACTCCTAGTAGTGAGTTTGTGAATAGGATGCCTCTTGACGGACTCATTCCTGGTTGTAGGATTGTGAATAGGATGCCTCTTGACAGATTTATTCCTTGTGATGATGAAATGAATTACCCAATGAATCTGGATTCAGATTTGTTCTTGGGGCTTGGTCGAAATTCAAGGTGTGAGCTTGAACTTGTGGGAATTTTCCTGTCCATTTCCTTTTAAGATTCGATTTTCCTGCAAAGACAAAGTGTCTTGTACATTCTACTTGTATGTTAGTGATTGACATGCTAGTTCACTAATTAGATAAAATTTTGAGAGTTTTGAGTAAACCCGGACGGAACCTACTGCACCAACTAGATACACAGTCTTTGATTTTGACCCGAAGCTTCATTTGTACAAAAGAAACCCTTTTCTCGAGGGCGTAGAGGTTGGATTCCTTGTCCTTTGATGTAAAACTTTGGAACTGATGCCTGGTTTTCTTTTTCTTTTTCCATTTTCTGTTTTGAAAGTGCACTCTTTTGCCCTTAGCGCCCTTTTGGGTTTTCGCCAAGTCTGGCTCTATCATTGTTGCACGTCGGCGCCCTTTCAGGTTTTCACCACGTCGACAGTTTTGTTTCTTGCTATATCCTACATTCTTACTCATAGCGCCCTTTCGGGTTTTCACTGTGCCCTTCGGTCTATGCTTTTCTTTATTTATTCTCGAACATGCAATGTTGCAGAGAGACGAAACTAGTGATGTAGTTCGTCGGAGTGACGAATGTTGAACGGTGTAAATATTTGATGATGGCTGTCAGCCAGACTTGTACGCTTAAACTTTTGATCAATCAGAGAGGGCTTTAGTGGGTTAAAATGAAGGCCAGGGTGAGGACTGAGAAAGAAAGGATAGCATGAAGGCTCAAAGTTTTGATTTTTCGGGTTTTGGCTCTTTCCTTTTTTCCATTTTGTTTTCTTCGTCCTTGACATATGTATACAATTTTTCTCTGTTTGTTTTTCTTTGATGGTTTAATCGAACATAGAAATTTGACCCAGTGTAGGAGTTGGTCGTTTTAAAGGAAATAAAATAAAATAAGATAAAAGGCTCAACGCAGCGAATCAAAGGGAATTTTTATTTGATATGTATGGGTAGCAGAAATGAAGGCACCTCTTCATATTAATGACACGACTTGAAATGTGTTCTCTGAAGAGTACGTCCAAGTGTAGACGGTCGCGTCGCGTTAAAACCGGTAAGACCGGGTCGAATCCCAAAGGACGGAAAATAAAGGCAGAAAACTATAGATTGAATCCTAAAATGAAATAAAAGATAATTTCTTTGAGATGAGGGTTGCTAACAGTTCTTATAAAGTAAATAAAAGAAACAAAATAAAGTGAAGCACTAACTTAACTCAATCGAATTTAAAAAAACTGTGATATGAAATTAAATATGAGAAGAGTTGGGAACATGTGAGTCCACAAAGTACCAGCCACTACCATGATTTAACAAAAACGAACGAATGGGGTTTTATCCTTAGAGTATTCCTTATTTCGAAAAATGATTAAGTTAAGCATTCTAGACACTAAATATGTAAATCTTGCATACTTAGTGGTTCGTTTCCCTAACTTATTTATGAAGGACTGAAATAAAAAGTTAATTAAAGCCATGAACAATAACTGGCAAATTGAGTATGAAATATTCGATGTGTTTGTTATGAATGTTCATTGGATTAATTATTCAAAAGAACTCTTATTTCAAAAGCAGACTGCAATTTGAACTAGAAAGATCAATTTGGGTTCAATTTTTGAAACAAAAATCACTGGAATACAAAAAGGAATAAACCCAAGTCATAAGCATACCAATCGATTGACATCATGTCAATCGATTGATAAGAAATGACTTTCAATCGATTGACAAGTATATCAATCGATTGACTTGGAATCTATGTCAATCGATTGGATTCTGTATCCAATCGATTGACATTGACTCTTTCACAGAATCATGGCAGAGGGCTGGGAACAATGTTTCTTCACATTATTCCCAACCAGGATCTACTCAAACATGTTTAATCTAGTATAAGCAGAAATGTTTTGAAAAGAATTATAACTAAGAAGCATGGATTACACTTTAAAACAAGAAATTTCAAAAAATCAAATTCAAATCAAACTAAGGTATCTCACAACTTCTAAGACAGCATAACAAGAATGTAAATGGACCTGAACTTCCAACTGGATTCGGAAATACAAAATAAATCTCCAACTTGAGCTTTGTTTTAATCTCAGAAAAACATGGAAAATCCTACAAAACAAATACAAAATGAGCTAACCCCTTCCCCTCTTCACTCTCCTCTATATATAATGTTGAAATCACGAGCTAAAGGTGTCCAGGTTCACTCCATAACGGCTGGTCGTCGTCCTGATTGCTGAAATCTTGCGCCATTAACACAGACTGTTTCCAGTTTAAGTCAATCGATTGACACATATTTCAATCGATTGATAAAAAGTTCAATCGATTGATAAAAACACCAATCGATTGATGATGAAATTATGTCAATCGATTGATATTATGTCAATCGATTGGTATCAAGACTTCATCAATTTGTTTCTTGAGTTATCCCTTTCGACTTGTTATTCATTTTAACTTCAGAACCTGCATTCAAAGAGCTAAACACAACAACTTACCATGAAAAATACATCATTGTGTAAAGAAATGAATTAAAACACAAGTGCAGGTAATACTACAGAAATGGGGTTAAATCCAGTCGGTTCTTACTCCTTATCGAGCTAATATTAAGATAATATCAGCTCTCATCACGACCCCCAACTAGCGCTTTGCTAGTCTCTAGCAATGAAGCGGAATTAACACAAATTAAGATGACCAAACAATTGACGTTACAGTTTTATTGAGCTAAAACAAAAGAGAAATCCTAACTCACTGTCGCAGGAATTGCGGTTGCATTTAGCGTTTGCAACAAGCCTTTGAACCCTTAGGTTTACCCTAATGGACGAGTTATGTCTCGTGAGGGTTTTCAGAGAATTAACCCACAAAATTCAAATGTCAAATTTTCTAAACTCATCAAAGAGCTTCAGTTTCTCTTTTATGCTAAAAATTCTGCTTAATAAGGACATGAATTCCTTTATCATGCTATGGAAGTAAACAACATGTTACAAAGTAACTATTCAAGTTAAACTACATCCACAGCTTTTATATATCCTTGTGTGTGTGTGGGGAGTTAACAACTACGATAGAAATCTTTATCTTAGAATTATTTAGATTGACATGCTTAAGACTTCATAGTTTCAACTCAATTCTCACACGGTTTACACTCAAAATAAAAATCACTCTGAAACTGGCGTAAAGCTTATGCACTCATAGTATGAAGCTCAAATGAGTAAATGTAGAGGCAATCAACATGCTTACATACTAGACACTGAAGAACGCTTATTTGAGGTGCATGAGTCTCATGGATGGAATACCAATTACTACAGGAGCGATCTACTGTGGAAAACTCATTTCATACTCGAGATTTGTTAAAATTAATCCAGAATCCTTAGGACTTGTGACAGATATATGAAGAGAGGCAAGAGATGATGGACTGTGAAAAATGAGTTCAAGCATGTAACATGGTAAAACCAACTTCACTTCACACCTTTTATTTATCTATTCTCCAATTTCTTTTATTTCTTCATTTTTCACTGATTTTTTTTTTTTTAAAACTTCTTCTCTTCCTTCTTTAATTATTCTCACAAAACCGTCACATGCTTGACTAAAAATATGTAATTAAAAGTAGAGGCATTGATTTGTGATAGGTAAGTGGGAATTTAGACTTTCTCGGGTGATGAGATGAGAAAACGATGGCCTAAATCATCTTCTAATCATAATAACTTATCTCGAGTATTTCTTGAGTTTTTAAATTAGTAGATCCTGAACGTTCTCCTGACGCATCAGCCAAATGAAACAAGAATGAGACTCTCAACGAGATAAAAGTGTATTTCAAGAATTAACACGAGTTTTGCGATTAACCCTCAGAATAAAAGAATGGCTCAAAACTCACTAGGGTTAAAAGTTTTACTATTAATCCATTAATCATGACAATCGTATTTCATTCTCATTCAAAGATTCTTTCGTGATTGTCAACTCATGCAAAATGTTTTCAGGATATATTCGTGCTATGGACGTAAAACCAGATTAGTGACAAAGTATCATGTAATCGAAATCCATAATATAACAAGAAAGACATGAATGCATCATTGCACAATATATTAGCGAGGAGAAATGAAGTTTTGAAAGTTAGAATTTCAACACCAGCATTTTTTTTTTTAACTTTAAGGAAACAAAACAAACTAGGAAAATTTTAAACTTGAAATATTAAACAGGTGTGCATTTTAAATTCAAGAGAATACAGGTGGATATCTACGCTCTACCCCCAACTGAAATCTACATTGTCCCCAATGGAAGTATTTCAAGTAAAAGAAGATATAACCTGATTCAATCATTTCAGCATAATTCTGAGAATTCACCTGTTTGAATAAAACAATCTCCCCAAACAACCAAGATCAAGAGCATATGGATAGTAATAGAAAGTATCAACAATAGAAGTATAATCCATTAACAAAAAGAACTATCTGTAATAATAATGTCCAAAATCAATGAAGTCCAAGTACAGATATAAGCGAAAACCAACTATTCAACCCAGCTTTCCAACCAACCAAAATAACTATCCACAAATAAACTGACATATCCACAAATCAAACAAAAGTAATGCAAGAGAGATTGCAAAATAAGAAACAACAAAATACCCTCTCGCTCTCCAACACTCCCTCCTAAGGCAGTCTGGTCACCAGATGGCACAGGCGCATCGTCATGACCTGGATCAACAACCACCTCACTGTCACCCTCAGCAGCTGTCCCAGTCTGGGCGACAGCCGCCGGGTCACTCACAGCTGGCGGTGGAGTAGCAGCCGGAGGTGGTGGCGGTGTAGGTGTCTCCAAGATAACTCCCACAGGCTGAGCCGACGTAGAAGCTGGATCTGTCGGAGGAGGTGGCATAGATGAGCGCAAAGATTGCTTGATCCCAAGCAACATCAAAATCTGCTCAATCTGACCACCTAGCCGCGACATCTGGGTAGCTAATAATAACTGCTCTGCCGTGAGCTCTCTCACCATCGCATGAAGCTGTAATCTCGCGGCTCGCTCCTCTACCAAGAAGTCGTAAATGGTCTGGAGAGATGGAGGGGTAGATGTAGATGCTGTAGGTGGTGTAGAGGCTGTAGGTGGCTCACGCATCCTCAATTCATACTGACCCTCAGCTTCGGTCGGCGTCCCTGAGTCCTCATCCTCCTCCTCCTCAACTACAACCGTATCCTGACCCTCCGCCTCAGGCGTCCCTGGGTCCTCATCCTCTTCCTCTGACGTCTCGTCTCCTCTCTTCCTCTTCTTCCTTTTACTGCTCTCTCCCAACTTCCCTTTTCCTTTTGCTCTATTTTTGAACTGTGACAACGATCGTCGAGCCACAAATTCTCCAAAAACCCCCAACTTGGCTTTTTGTAGAACTTTGCCAGCCGGTACCTCAAGACCAGCAACCTCACAAACCCGATGAATTGCCCATGTACCCTTTAAGTGTTGCGATTTACTTGGATGTCGTGTAGGCTCAATGAAAAACTCAATGAAGAGCTGGGCGAGGCAGATAGGCAATCCAGTCCCGACTTGAAATCAAAGGGAATTTTTATTTGATATGTATGGGTAGCAGAAATGAAGGCCCCTCTTCATATTAATGACACGACTTGAAATGTGTTCTCTGAAGAGTACGTCCAAGTGTAGACGGTCGCATCGCGTTAAAACCGGTAAGACCGGGTCGAATCCCAAAGGACGAAAAATAAAGGCAGAAAACTATAGATTGAATCCTAAAATGAAATAAAAGATAATTTCTTTGAGATGAGGGTTGCTAACAGTTCTTATAAAGTAAATAAAAGAAACAAAATAAAGTGAAGCAGTAACTTAACTCAATCGAATTAAAAAAAACTGTGATATGAAATTAAATATGAGAAAAGTTGGGAACATGTGAGTCCACAAAGTACCAGCCACTACCATGATTTAACAAAAACGAACGGCTGGGGTTTTATCCTTAGAGTATTCCTTATTTCGAAAAATGATTAAGTTAAGCATTCTAGACACTAAATATGTAAATCTTGCATACTTAGTGGTTCGTTTCCCTAACTTATTTATGAAGGACTGAAATAAAAAGTTAATTAAAGCCATGAACAATAACTGGCAAATTGAGTATGAAATATTCGATGTGTTTGTTATGAATGTTCATTGGATTAATTATTCAAAAGAACTCTTATTTCAAAAGCAGACTGCAATTTGAACTAGAAAGATCAATTTGGGTTCAATTTTTGAAACAAAAATCACTGGAATACAAAAGGAATAAACCCAAGTCATAAACATACCAATCGATTGACATCATGTCAATCGATTGATAAGAAATGACTTTCAATCGATTGACAAGTATATCAATCGATTGACTTGGAATCTATGTCAATGGATTGGATTCTATATCCAATCGATTGACATTGACTCTTTCACAGAATCATGGCAGAGGGCTGGGAACAATGTTTCTTCACATTATTCCCAACCAGGATCTACTCAAACATGTTTAATCTAGTATAAGCAGAAATGTTTTGAAAAGAATTATAACTAAGAAGCATGGATTAGACTTTAAAACAAGAAATTTCAAAAAATCAAATTCAAATCAAACTAAGGTATCTCACAACTTCTAAGGCAGCATAACAAGAATATAAATGGACCTGAACTTCTAACTGGATTCGGAAATACAAAATAAATCTCCAACTTACGCTTTGTTTTAATCTCAGAAAAACATGGAAAATCCTACAAAACAAATACAAAATGAGCTAACCCCTTCCCCTCTTCACGAGCTAAAGGTGTCCAGGTTCACTCCATAACGGCTGGTCGTCGTCCTGATTGCTGAAATCTTGCGCCATTAACACAGACTGTTTCCAGTTTAAGTCAATCGATTGACACATATTTCAATCGATTGATAAAAACACCAATCGATTGATGATGAAATTATGTCAATCGATTGATATTATGTCAATCGATTGGTATCAAGACTTCATCAATTTGTTTCTTGAGTTATCCCTTTCGACTTGTTATTCATTTTAACTTCAGAACCTGCATTCAAAGAGCTAAACACAACAACATACCACGAAAAATACATCATTGTGTAAAGAAATGAATTAAAACACAAGTGCAGGTAATACTACAGAAATGGGGTTAAATCCAGTCGGTTCTTACTCCTTATCGAGCTAATATTAAGATAATATTAGCTCTCATCAATTAATCAAAACGTAAAGTACACAAGTTTGACATTAAGCATAAAATCTCTTGACTGAATCAGAATTGATTGGTTCTGGAAAAACATCACCGTCCATTTCAGTAAGCATCAGAGCTCCTCCAAATAACGCCTTCTTGATGATGAATGGGCCCTCCTAGTTGGGGGCAAACTTTCCTTGAGCTTCTTCTTGAAAGGGAAAGATCTTTTTCAAGACCAAGTCTCCCTCTTTGAACCGGCGTGGTTTGTCTTTCTTTTTGTAGGCTCGAGCGATCCTCTTTTGGTATTATTGATCGTGGTATAAAGAAGTTAAACGCTTCTCGTCGATCAGGCATAGCTACTCGTGTCTTTCTCGGACCCATTCGGCTTCCTCAAGTTTGGCTTCCATGAGGATCCTTAGTGACGGGATATCAACTTCAACAGGGAGAATGGCCTCCATCCCGTAGACGAGGGAATAAAGGGTTGTACCAGTAGAGGTCTGGATAGAGGTCTGGCAAGCCATGAGTGCCAACGGTACTAGGTCATGCCAATCCTTGTAATTGGTAGACATCTTTCGTATGATCGTCTTGATGTTCTTGTTGGCCGTTTCGACTGCCCTGTTCATCTTAGGAGGGTAGGGTGCTGAATGCCTGTGAGTAATCTGGAACTGTTGGCAATGTTCGGTCATCATGTCATTGTTAAGATTTCTAGCATTGTCTGAGATGAAGGATTCTGGGAGACCGTACTGGCACACGATGTTTCTCTTGACGAACCTGGCAATGACTTCCTTGGCTACCCTAGCATAGGATGGCTACCCTAGCATAGGATTCGGCCTCGACCCATTTCGTGAAGTAGTCGATGGCTACCATGATGAAACGGTGACCATTAGATGCCTTTGGTGTGATGGGTCCGCTGATGTCCATTTCCCAGATAAGGAAAGGCCATGGAGTTGTCATGGAATGTAGATCCTTCGGTGGTGCATGTATTTGGTCAGCATGGATTTGACATTGACAACACTTCTTCACGAATTTAGCATAATTGCTGTCCATGATTAGCCATAAATAGTCCGTTCTCATTATCTTCTTGGCGAACATGAGGCGGCAAACTCCGTCATGTATCTTCTAGTTCCAAGTGATAGCTCCGTTTGAATAGGGTCTTACCACTGAGAAAGAACTGCAAAGCTAGCTTTTGGAGGGTGCGTCGTTCTCCCAGATTAGCAGTAGGGGGTACTCTTGTCTCTTCATAAATTTCATGATGTCATAGTACTATGGCTCATCGTTTGCCTCCTCCTCGATCGGATAACAGTAAGTTGGCATGGACTTTACATCAATCATTAAAGGAGGGATTTCGTCCATTTTGGGGACCTTGATCGTGGATGCCAAAGTTCCAAGGGCGTAAATAAAATTATTTTGATCCCAGTGAATATGATTGAACTCGATGTAGTCGAAGTATTTGCACAAATTGACCAGACATTTTCTGTACAGGGATGCGCTTAGCATCTCTTGTAGCATATTCTTTAGTGGATTGCTTGATGACAAGCTCAGAATCTCTGAAAACTGCCATTCTGCGAATGTCCATGTCCCGATCCAGTCTTAGGCCTAAAATGCACGCTTCATACTCGGAGATGTTATTTGTTGCATCGAAGCCTAGCTTTCTACAGGCTAGAAAGTGCATTCCGTCTTCTGATACAACAACTGCCCCTGCCTCAGCTCGTTTGTTATTAGGTGCTCCGTCAAAGTACATCCGCCAACCTTCAAAGCATTCGTCATTGTTCTCACCGGTGGCAATAAGATAACCTCGTATGGGAAAGAAGTATTCATTGGCTCTTAGTTGTCGATCGGAGTCTCCGCTAGTTGATCGATAATTGCCTAACCCTTGATGGCCTTCTGAGTGACATAGATGATGTCGAACTCTGTCAGTAGCATCTGCCATTTTGAGATCTTCCCGGTCAGTTCTAGTTTCTCAAAGATGTATTTGAGTGGGTCCATTCGAGTAATCAAACATACGGTATGGCTGAGCAAGTAATGACGGAGTCTGGTGGTGGCCCAAGCGAGGGCACAACAGGTTCGTTCTAGCATAGAGTAACGAGATTCATAGTTTATGAACCTCTTGCTCAGATAGTAGCTAGCACATTCCTTTCGTCTGGGTGCATCGTGCTGGCCCAGTACACATCCCATTAAGTGGTCAAGGATCGATAAGTAGAGTAGCAAAGGACGTCCTGGCTTTGGCGGGACCAACACGGGTGGGGTTTAGGAGGTACTTCTTGATCGTATCAAAGGCCACCTAACAATCCTCGTTCCATGTCTTGTCAGAATTTTTTCGGAGTAGTTTGAAGATCGGCTCACACTTGTCTGTAAGTTGTGAGATGAAACGGCTGATGAAGTTGATCCGTCCTAGGAATCCTCGAATTTCTTTTTCCTTCGTCGGAGTCGGTATTTCAGTTATGGCCTTGATTTTTCTAGGGTCGATCTCGATGCCATGTCGGCTGACCATAAATCCTAATAACTTTCCCGAGAGGACGCTGAAAGTGCACTTGTCTGGGTTCAGCTTAAGCATGTACTTCTTAAGGCGATCGAAGAGCTTTTTGAGATCAGAGAGGTGTTCCGTCATCTTTCGAGACTTTATGATCATGTCATCGACATAAACCTCTAGTTCTTGATGTTGGGTTTGTGCCCTCAAACCATTACTTTCTGTATGAGACATTGACATTTTAATATATGGATATCAGCTTTACATTTTATTGTGTATGTTCTTTTCATGAGATGATTGTTAATCCTTAAGTATTATAGTAAGTAATTCGTGTGTGTATGAGATGCACACAAGTGAGATACGAATTACTATTCTTTAATACTTAGAATGTGTCACAGTGGATGATGAGACTGGATACCTCATCAAGTCTACACTGTAGCATAATTAACTACCATTGGATGGAGTGATTAATCTCAATCACTAGAGTGTAGCTCTTAGTTGATATGCTAGTGCTTATAGTGCATTGACGGACCTGAGTTTCCTATTGACGCTTAAGGCTGTCAAACAGTCAATAGGAACTCATAACTTGTATAAGGTACGTGTTCTCAATCTTGAGACGATTATGAACACAGACTGTGGATATGACTGCTTTGATTTACCAATCAGTGAGGTCTATAAAAGATCAACACCTGGGTATCTTGGGTATGTCATGTTCATAGGGTTGTGAACATGCATTGTCAAGATAGAATCTACCCTCTATTTCAGAGTAAGCATTCCCTTGAGAATGTCACCAAGTCGATTACTGAGTACTGCAGTCTGGTTGATAAGAGTTATCAACATGTTTGGTAATCATGAGAGGTGAATGGGACTCAAGGAATACAAGAAGTAATCATGATTCAGGTTGACAGTAACAGTTATCCGATTACCTGAATATGATTACGAATGCTGACGGTAGAGGGACATTAGTACACCATACAAGTCTAGTTATCGCTTCGGATATGTTCTTTTGCGTTGGAGTTCAGTTATCATTTTATAGTGGAGTAAACTTTAACTGACCAGTTAGTTAGTTTGCTGATCAAAGAGTTTGGTCATGGTAATTAACAAACTGGTCTGAGCCAACAATAAAGAGCCTAGGAGGTCCCACTCTTAGCTCCGCCAGGATGCTTGGAAAGATGCTTGAGGATGATGTCCAGACAGGTTCGATCGATCGAAGATGTCTCGATCGATTGAAGTCTGAAGGTTCGATCGATCGAAGATGGTTCGATCGATCGAATGTTCGATCGATCGAAGGCACTTCGATCGCTCGAAGTCTAAGTCGGTTCTGGGAATCTATAAATAGGGCAGCTGCGTTCTGGAAAAGGTTGTTCGTCATTTTGAACGTCAGAAGCTGCAGAAACTGTTTTGGAGTCCCAAAACCTTCTCTATCCTCTCCATTAGGGTTCCCACCAACCCTAGTCTTTCTGGCAGGCATCAGCAGGAGTCATAAGGGTGAAGATCATCTAGTGGAGGCTGCTGGAAGTTGAAGATCAGAATTGGGTTCAAGACACTAAGGTATAACTCGTGTCCCTTCTTGTGCGTATCTGTAGAATTGACGAGTAGTAGATCCAGGCATGCCAATAAAGTTTCATAACTTGATTTTTCCGCTACGCGTTTAAACTTTCCATTTAAACCTGTTTTTCCAACAATTGGTATCAGAGCCACGCTCGTTTGGATCTATAGATGCGTTTTTTGGAACACTATTTTGATTTGTATGTTGATTTTAGAACTGTTTTTGAAACTGCATCGTCACAGATCTGTTTCTGCAGTGTTATCGCAGCAGTATACAAATCTGTGATTGCATTGGATGCAAGATGGGTTCGATCGATCGAAGTAGTCTCGATCGATCTAACTCTCTGTACTCGAGCGATCGAACAGGTTTCGATCGATCGAAACCTTCTGGTGTTCGAGCGATCGAATAGAGTTCGATCGATCGAGACAGACTCTTTGTCAGGATCTTTGTTTCACAGTATTAAAGAGTTTTGAAATTAAAAACTTTAATTTTAAAATATTCTGTAAAATTTTCAAATCATTATGTGAAACAGAATGTTCAAGCGATTGAACAATGTTCAATCGATCGAAGGTTCGAGCGATCGAACGGGCTTCGATCGATCGAACTATGACAGAGAAGTTAGATGCTGTTTTGAGTTCTAATTCAGTATGTAAAGAGTTTATATACTGTGTGAATCAATTAAGGGTTCCAATAGTTATATTTTGTTATATATATGCGTGGATGTGTGTTCAACTAACCTTTTGCAGCAAAAGATTAGTCGCTATCTCCCATGGCGCCAAGAGCATTTAATTTTGTGTTTGAATGTTTTAGATTGGTGTGTTGTTTTAAGTTTGGTTTGGTTTTAAGGCATATGTAAAGGGCGCTGCGACTTCAATCCTACGAAAAGGAAAGTCGCACCGGTTTCCCTAGCCTTTTATTTTGTTGTTGCTATTTCTATTTCTAGATAAATTGTAAGCTTCAAAAGAGGCATAGGTTCAATGTAATAGAATTAGAATATCCATAAAGATGGAGCAAGGAGCCGTTGTCCATGAAGATGGAGCTGGAGGCGATCAAACCAAAAGCAGGTTCTATGAAGATAGAGCCATGGGAGATAGAGGCATCGTTTGGATGTCTTTTATTTCATTTTAGTTTTTTGTTTTATGTGCTTTGTTTGTGATTGGCGTATAATACATTGTTGCATGCACGCAAAACAAGTTTTCTAAAATAAAATTCAAAAACCGTTTTCAACACATTAGTAAACATTAGATGTTTATGGGAAGTGTGTAGAAACAGATTTTCTCAAAAAGCAAAATCTTTTTTTTTTTACTAAATCTAGTGGGAGAGGGTCTTATTAATTACACCCACGATCTTCCATTAACGGTTCACTGTAAGATGAGTGATGCATTCTGTGTCACCTCGCCAGGGGTGATCATTCCATACGGAGGATGCATTACTCATTGGTTACTAGATGTGAACTTCTTTTGATAAGGATCAATCAGACGTGTTAGAGGGTGACCACCATACGGAGGCGCTACTTGAGACGGTTGTGATTGGATCCTAGTTAATGGTACACACTAGCTAAGCTATGGATAAGGGATCCCACACGGGGCATTATTCAGAAACTTAGAGATCAAATAGGTTCGGAAGTCATAACTTGTTTTGCAAGAGTTGCATAGCGGATAAGTTATGATAAATTGAAAGATCGAACATTGACCACCACACGGAGGCTTTATTCTTTCGTTTCGATATTCCGGCGACTTTGTTTTAAAATAAGAGTTTTAAAAGGATTCTTTTATTTCAAACTGTCAAATTCTGATATCCATATTTATTTTGTTTTTGATTTTTCAGTAAATCATAATGTCTGGATCTGCATTTAGTCCACTTGCCACCATACTCACTCAAAACAAGTTAACTGGAAACAACTACACTGAATGGAAACGTAACCTTGACATCGTGTTAACTGCGGAGGATCACATATATGTCCTCACCACCCCATGCCCCGAAGAACCCGCTGCAAATGCTTCGGCTGCTGCTAGACGCGAGTTCGATAAATGGAAAAAGTCGAATGGGATGGCTCGTTGTTACATATTGGCTTCTATGGCTAATGTGTTACAACACCAATACCAGTCGAACAATTCCGCCAGTGACATTATCGAATCCCTGAAAAAGATGTTTGGGGAGCATGGCAGGCCTGCCAGACAGGTAGCTATGCAGAAGATAATGAGTGCTAAGATGTCGGAAGGGACTCCAGTCAAAGAACATGTTTTGAAAATGATTGGTTATTTAAACGAGCTGGAGACCCTAGGTGCCAACATCGATGCACAGACCCAAGTTGATATGATCCTCAATACGCTGTCGCCATCATTCGCTCAATTTAAACTGAATTATAATATGAATAAAATGGATTTTTCAATGAGCGAATTGATGAGCTCTTTATTGGCAGCGGAAGGGGTGATCAAACCTGGGGGCAGCGTTTTAAACGTTGAGAAAAGCGCTTCCTCTTCCCGATCTGTGCCGAAAGGAAAGAAAGGGAAGAAGAAGGCTAGCACTGGAGGTTCAAGTGTTGGACCGGTCCCTAAGATTGCAAAATCTAAGGGAAAAGGTAAGGGCAAAGGGAAGGTGGGTGGCCAAGGCAAAGGAAAGTGTTTCCAATGCGGTGAGAAGGGCCACTGGAAGAGGAACTGTCCAGAATTCTTAGCTACAAGAGTTCAAGGTATGATTGAATCACATGTGATTGAAGTAAGTTTTATAACGGATACTTCAAACACTTGGTGCATTGATTCTGGTGCGACTAACCATATCTGTAATTCATTGCAGGGGTTCAGATCAACCAGGAAGTGCAGTGATGGGGAAATCGTACTTACTCTAGGTTCTAGCGCAACCGTTTCTGCGGTTGCTATAGGAGTCGTAGTTTTAGAATTTCTAGACAATAAAGTTTTGATTTTATCAGATGTACTTTACGTCCCTTCAATGAGACGTAATTTAATTTCAGTTTCTAATTTATCGAATAATGGTTATTCTTTTCATTTTGGAACTGAAGTTGTGATTAAAAGAAATAGTTCTTTTATATGTTCTGGTGTTAAATCAAATGGTTTATATGTGATTACTCCCAATATTTCTAAAGATTCTTGTATGGAACTTAATAACTCAGTGGTAACTGTACCATCTAAAAGAAAGAGACCTTCCACTAATCCAACAAAGCTTTGGCATATGAGGCTTGGTCATATCAATCTAAATAGGATTGGCAGACTAGTCAAAGAAGGGGTCTTAGGCGATTTGGTTCTCGAACCAATAGAAGTCTGCGAGTCTTGTTTAGAGGGTAAGATGACCAAAAGGCCCTTTCCTGCAAAGGGCAATAGAACCAATGCATTGTTGGAATTAGTTCATACTGATGTGTGTGGACCAATAAATATTAGAGCAAGGGGTGGTTATGAGTATTTCATAACATTTACTGATGACCACTCTAGGTATGGATATGTGTACCTAATGCAGCACAAGTCTGAAGCCTTTGAAAAGTTCAAAGAGTTTAGGGCTGAAGTGGAGAAGCAATTGGGCACACATATCAAGGCCATTCGATCTGATCGAGGTGGCGAGTACCTCTCTAATGAATTTATTGATCACCTCGTACAGAATGGGATTCTGTCACAGTTGACTGCACCTGGCACGCCTCAGCAAAATGGTGTAGCGGAGAGAAGGAATCGGACTCTTTTAGACATGACTAGGTCAATGATGAGTTATTCTGAGTTACCTTTATTTCTTTGGGGTTATGCTTTGGAAACCGCTGCTTACATACTAAATCTAATACCAAGCAAATCTGTTCCCAGGACACCACGAGAGATGTGGATTGGGCGCAAGCCTTCTTTGCAACATCTCCGGATATGGGGATGTCCGGCACATGTGCTAAAAGGAAAGATGAGCAAGTTGGATTCTAGATCGGAAGTATGTTACTTCGTGGGGTATCCAAAGGGTACTTATGGATGGTATTTTTATGATCCAAGAGAACAGAAGGTGTTCGTCAGTACGAATGCTATTTTCTTGGAGGATGATTATATCATGAACCATAAACCTAAGGGAAGGATAGATCTTAGAGAGATAGAAGGAGAGCCCTCAGTCCAACCCGTAGTTAATAACGATGTAAATCAGGAAAACACCACTTCTTCACCTATTTCCGCACCAGTACCTCGTCGTAGTGGGAGGATTATCAGCCAGCCTGATAGATACATGTTCTTAGGAGAAGTTTTTGAAGCTGTCTCCATAGAATCTGAATCTGATCCTACCACATACGAAGAGGCAATGGCTGATGTTGATTCAGCTCATTGGGTTAAAGCTATGAAGGCTGAATTGGAATCTATGGATTCTAATCAGGTCTGGGATCTTGTAGAACTTCCAGCCAATATTAAACCCATTGGCTGTAAGTGGGTCTACAAGAGGAAAAGAGGATCTGATGGAAAGGTTGAGACCTTTAAGGCAAGGCTTGTTGCGAAAGGTTATACTCAGAGGGAGGGCATTGACTATGAGGAAACCTTCTCGCCGGTGGCCATGCTCAAGTCCATCAGAATACTCTTATCCGTTGCTGCATGCCTAGATTTTGAGATCTGGCAGATGGACGTCAAGACTGCATTCTTGAATGGCAATCTTGAGGAGGACATCTATATGCAACAACCAGAAGGGTTCATAGCTGGTCGGAAAGGTAACTTGGTATGCAAGTTGCAAAAGTCCATTTATGGGCTTAAGCAGGCATCCAGAAGTTGGAACATACGATTTGACCAAGCGGTCAAATCGTTTGGTTTCATACAGAATCTGGATGAACCTTGTGTATACAAGAAGAGTGAAGGGAAAGTGGTGGCTTTTCTTGTGCTTTACGTTGACGACATTCTACTCATTGGAAATGATGTAGCGGCATTGTCAACGGTCAAGGTTTGGCTAGCTAGTACTTTCGATATGAAGGATCTAGGAGAGGCGAGCTATATTCTTGGGATAAAGCTCTTTCGGGATCGCAAGCGAAAGATAATGGGATTATCTCAAGCTGGTTATATCGATAAGGTGCTAACTAGGTTTTCAATGGATAATTCGAAGAAAGGTTTGTTACCTTTCAGGCATGGTTTAGCGTTCTCCAAGGACCAGTGTCCAAAGACACAGGAGGAGAGGAATCGCATGACAGGAGTTCCCTATGCTTCTGCAGTGGGAAGTCTCATGTATGCGATGTTATGCACTAGACCAGATATCTGCTTTGCCGTTGGCATGGTTAGCAGATATCAGTCGAATCCGGGTCCAGAGCACTGGACAGCCGTTAAGCACATTCTTAAGTACTTGAGAAGAACTAAAGATTACATGCTTATGTACGGTGGTAGTGAGTTAATTCCAGTGGGATACACTGACTCGGACTTTATGTCAGATAAAGATTCGAGGAAGTCGACGTCCGGTCATCTCTTTACCTTGGGAGGTGGTGCTGTCAGTTGGAGGAGCATTAAGCAGAAATGCATTGCAGACTCAACTACAGAAGCTGAGTATGTGGCTGCTTGTGAAGCCGCAAAGGAAGCTGTTTGGCTCAAGAAGTTCCTTATGGAACTCGAGGTGGTACCAGCGTCGCTGTCGCCTATTACGCTTTATTGTGATAATAGTGGGGCAGTGGCTCAGTCCAAGGAGCCAAGGAACCACGGAAAGGGAAAGCACGTAGAGCGGAAATATCATCTTATCCGAGATATTGTTCAACGTGGAGATGTGACTGTCACCAAGATTGCCACAGCTGACAATCTTGCTGATCCGTTTACAAAGGCCTTGCCACAGAAGGTCTTTGATCGTCATCTAGATAGTCTAGGTCTTAGATGTAGTTCTGAATGGTTATGAGTGCAAGTGGGAGTTTGTTGGGTTTGTGCCCTCAAACCATTACTTTCTGTATGAGACATTGACATTTTAATATATGGATATCAGCTTTACATTTTATTGTGTATGTTCTTTTCATGAGATGATTGTTAATCCTTAAGTATTATAGTAAGTAATTCGTGTGTGTATGAGATGCACACAAGTGAGATACGAATTACTATTCTTTAATACTTAGAATGTGTCACAGTGGATGATGAGACTGGATACCTCATCAAGTCTACACTGTAGCATAATTAACTACCATTGGATGGAGTGATTAATCTCAATCACTAGAGTGTAGCTCTTAGTTGATATGCTAGTGCTTATAGTGCATTGACGGACCTGAGTTTCCTATTGACGCTTAAGGCTGTCAAACAGTCAATAGGAACTCATAACTTGTATAAGGTACGTGTTCTCAATCTTGAGACGATTATGAACACAGACTGTGGATATGACTGCTTTGATTTACCAATCAGTGAGGTCTATAAAAGATCAACACCTGGGTATCTTGGGTATGTCATGTTCATAGGGTTGTGAACATGCATTGTCAAGATAGAATCTACCCTCTGTTTCAGAGTAAGCATTCCCTTGAGAATGTCACCAAGTCGATTACTGAGTACTGCAGTCTGGTTGATAAGAGTTATCAACATGTTTGGTAATCATGAGAGGTGAATGGGACTCAAGGAATACAAGAAGTAATCATGATTCAGGTTGACAGTAACAGTTATCCGATTACCTGAATATGATTACGAATGCTGACGGTAGAGGGACATTAGTACACCATACAAGTCTAGTTATCGCTTCGGATATGTTCTTTTGCGTTGGAGTTCAGTTATCGTTTTATAGTGGAGTAAACTTTAACTGACCAGTTAGTTAGTTTGCTGATCAAAGAGTTTGGTCATGGTAATTAACAAACTGGTCTGAGCCAACAATAAAGAGCCTAGGAGGTCCCACTCTTAGCTCCGCCAGGATGCTTGGAAAGATGCTTGAGGATGATGTCCAGACAGGTTCGATCGATCGAAGATGTCTCGATCGATTGAAGTCTGAAGGTTCGATCGATCGAAGATGGTTCGATCGATCGAATGTTCGATCGATCGAAGGCACTTCGATCGCTCGAAGTCTAAGTCGGTTCTGGGAATCTATAAATAGGGCAGCTGCGTTCTGGAAAAGGTTGTTCGTCATTTTGAACGTCAGAAGCTGCAGAAACTGTTTTGGAGTCCCAAAACCTTCTCTATCCTCTCCATTAGGGTTCCCACCAACCCTAGTCTTTCTGGCAGGCATCAGCAGGAGTCATAAGGGTGAAGATCATCTAGTGGAGGCTGCTGGAAGTTGAAGATCAGAATTGGGTTCAAGACACTAAGGTATAACTCGTGTCCCTTCTTGTGCGTATCTGTAGAATTGACGAGTAGTAGATCCAGGCATGCCAATAAAGTTTCATAACTTGATTTTTCCGCTGCGCGTTTAAACTTTCCATTTAAACCTGTTTTTCCAACACTTGATGCATCATGTCATGGAAGAGAGTAATCATAGCCTTCTAATAGGTTGCCCCGGCGTTCTTCAGACCAAATGGCATAACTCGATAGCAAAATGTGCCCCCAAGGTGTTATGAACGTCGTTTTCTCCCTATCTCCCTCGTCCAGGAGGATCTGGTTATAACCAGAAAACCCATCCATAAAAGAATAGATTTTGTTTCCGGTTGTATTGTCAATCAGCATGTGAATATTTGGCAGAGGGAAATCGTCCTTTGGGCTCGCCTTGTTAAGATCCCTGTAATCGACACAGACACTGACTTTACCGTCCTTCTTAGGTACTGGTACCACGTTTGCCAACCATGTTGGATAGTTCACGACCATGATGAAGTTGGTCTCGAACTACTTGATTACCTCTTCTTTTACCTCTTAATTTTTGCTTGATGGGCCTAAATTCCTGCTTAATGGAGAGCTTGTGTATGACGATGATGGTGGCCAATCCGGGCATATCTTGATATGACCAAGCAAAGATGTCCTGATATTCTTTCACGAATCAAAATAATTCCTGTTTATGCCCCTGTGATAATTGATGGCCAATTTTCAGTTCCCGAGGGTTTTCGATGGTCCCAATGTTGATGGTATTGGTTTCTTCAAAGTTAGGTTTTGGCCTATCCTCAAGTTCTGAGATTAATCTTTCAAGCTCGTGAGGTACTTCCTCGTCAGAATCAGAATCTTCTTCTATACCCATGAGTTTAGAGTTTGTTGCCGTATTAAATCGTGCTGGGCTTTATCAATTTGTGTGATATCTAGTGGATTAGCGAATTTAAACACAGGTTCCCTGAAATAAGTTTTCGATAGGAAAAGAGAAAGGAGACAAGTTCAGAGAGAGATTTGCATTGAGACAAAAGTGAACTAGCATTTCATTTAAAACATAAAGATAGAAAGCCTTTACAAGTGTTGAATCAGTTTTTCACTCAACCAACTTAAGTCAAGTTCAATTTTTACATATGTCGTTATCATTTTACGAAAATTCCCCGTTGTTGGGCAACAGGCAAATTTCCCAGTTGTTCAGGCTCTCGCCCGACTTGGCTTGGCAAATACTAGGTGAACAACTGACTTCTTGATTGGCCACCATGAAGATCTCTTCTTCAAACAAAGCTCGATTGCTGCCCATTGGGATCACAGAAATCCAATCTATGGTCTGGATAGGCTATGAGCTTGGGATGTCCCCCTCTTGAACTTGATCAGGACTTATGACCTCGGCAGGGTAGGGAAAAGTCTTTCGTATATGGGGGATGATCCCCTTAGTGATGAGACCAAACTTCTGGCCCTTCCAGAATTTCTTTTTGTACCCGAGGCCATGGGTGTTGTTCTGAGTTGGTGGATCGACTGGCTCGGTCCGCCCCTGGTTTAGTCTTTCTAGGCCTTTTCCTAGTTAATAGCCATTTGCCTTAAGCTGCCTGGCCATATTCATGTGAGCCTTGGAGTATGACGGCTTTCTCTCTATCTTTCCCTCTGGCGCATAGGTGGCACATGATAGCTCGAAGACCTGGTACACAACAGGTTCGACCTCTCCACTTGTGCTGATAAACGGGATCGAGGGTTCCCCGAATATTGCTACTCTTTTTCACCGTGGACTATTATCAAAAAGCCCTCGATCACATACTTAGCATTCTGGAGTAGAATGGAAGGGACTGCCCCAGCGGGATGGATCCATGGTCTGCCAAGGAGCATATTGTACGAGGCAGGGATGTCCAAGATTTGGAACGTGACCTGGAACCCATAGGGTCCAACCTCGATGGGAAGATTTATCAATCCACAGGTTTCCTTGCGGGTTCCATCGAAACCTGAGACGATGGTGTTAGATCTTCTATTCCGCGTCTGATCAATGCCCATTCTCTTGATTGTGACCAAAGGGCAAACATTGATCGCAGATCCATTGTCGATAAGCACCTGGTTAAGGATCGTGCCCAAGCATTTTACTGCATAGTGTAGGGCCTTGTTATGTCCAGTTCCTTCAGGTCTGATCTCATCATTAGAGAATGAGATCATGTTGGCAGCAGAGATGTTGCCCATAATTTCTGCCAGTTGATTACTTGAAATGCAGTTGGAGACATGGGCCTCATTGAGCATGTTCAGGAGGGCATTACGATGGGTCTCGGAGGTCAGCAGTAGAGATAGTATCGATGTCTGAGCAGGGGAATTTCTCAGTTGTTCGATGATCTTGTACTCACTGTGTCTTAGTGTCACGCCCCGACGTAGCATAATATAGGAAATCATTTAATTTCGTTTATGGACTCGTAGGTCGTGACAAGTGAGTATGACCAATTATCCCTGCAACAAATAACTTAACAACATTTCTAAAGGAAAGGATACTAATAAACATAAGCTCCGAAATTAAAATTTACAAAACTATTACATAAGTCCAGGTCTTAGGCACAAACGCCCTTATTCAAAACTAGCATAAAGTCTATTACAATTCCAAAATAAAAGACATAAGAAATATAAACAGCCTCCTGGAAAGTCCCCTGCCTCTAACTAGCATAGTCGAAATACCCTGGCTGCTCCTGACCCTAAAAATTTGGACATACAGTCCAGGACGCATCAACGCCGTCAGCTTATGAAAGCTGGTGAGTAAAATAAACAAGTGCTCACAATGTATATATAAGCAAATAAACAATGGTACAATTTAACTTTAAAAGTAATAAATTCAAGGTTCCAAATCCAACATAAGTTACGGGGGATAAAAATGAGCAATAAATATGCGACCGTGCATGAACAATGTAACAACTCATCTTTTTGACTCTTTTCTCTCAACAAACCCGACTCAACCAAACCATTACCTCAGATAACAGGAAATAATATCCTATTGATATCTAAGTCGTACACAACACTGTTGCCTCCAATACCAGGAATAATATCCGATCGATATTGAAGTCGCACACCACGCTATCGCCTCAGATACTAGGAATAATATCCGATCGATATCTGGGTTGATCACGACCAACCATCGCATCGGATACCAGGAATAATATCCGATCGATATTTGAAACGAGCGCCTTAGATACCAGGAATAATATCCGATCAATATCTAAGCCGTACTCAATACCATCACTTCGGATACCAGAAATAATATCTGATCAATATCCGAAACGAGCGCCTTAGATACCAGGAATAATATCTGATCGATATCTAAGCCGTACTCAATACCATCGCTTTGGATACCAGGAATAATATCCGATCGATATCCGAAACGAGCGCCTTAGATACCAGAAATAATATCCAATCGATATCTAAGCCGTACACAACACTGTCGCCTCTAATATCAGGGATAATATCCGATCGATATGGAGGTCGCACACCAGACTGCCACTCTTTACTCTTTTCACGTTTTCTCACACACACATGCATGTTGACACAATCTCGACCCTAATATGTATCTCAATGTTCATAATTTGTAGTAACAGGTATTAATCTCAAAGCTGGATATTCGTTCAGCATAAATCTCGGTCTTAATCGTTCTTACGAGTCCAATACCTATCAGTGAGCCTTTAAAATAGTATATTTGTCAAACAGTTCTTTAAAAAAACTTTCAAAACCTTTTCCAAACAGTCCCTTATATAAAAATACAAAAACTGCTCAAAATGTCCAGGTCGCGCGAGCGGGTCACGCGAGCGAGGGGGGTCGCACGAGCGAGATGGTTGCACGAGCGGGTCGCGCGCGCGATTAGGCCATTTTCTTAAAGATCTGTTAAAATTCCTTTTTCTGCCCAAAAATACACACCTCGCGCGAGTAAGCCTCGCGCGAGCGGGTCGCGCGCACGAGTTATCACAGTTTCATCATCTTCTTCGCTTTTCCCCTGTTTCTAATTTCAAACTGTATTTTTACCCATTTCTGTTTTCTGTTTCAATTATGTCATGCCATATATCGATTTCTTCTTCTTTCTGCGTAGATTAAGAATATGTTATCAATTTTAACAAATACAGATTATATCTCTGGATATTCGCAATTAAAGTAAGGGTGTCAAAACTTTAAATCAACGGTACATCGCGATACAGATGAATTACTCCGTAGGATTCGAACCGTAGCTTATTGAGACTGAGATCTTCCATAATCAATTCACAGAATTGATTTTGGTTGTGTTTTGT